>OY992884.1:4171488-4688988 GCA_963921405.1 Cepaea hortensis
ATACCCTCAGTGCTGTATGTTCTGTTCATTCCCTAGAGCACTGTATTATCTTCATCAAGCGATACCCTCAGTGCTGTATGTT
The DNA here is from genome assembly GCA_963921405.1 of Cepaea hortensis. NCBI lineage: Eukaryota > Metazoa > Mollusca > Gastropoda > Stylommatophora > Helicidae > Cepaea > Cepaea hortensis. The sequence goes on from OY992884.1 coordinate 4,171,571, forward strand.
CTGTTCATTCTCTAGAGCACTGTATTATCTTCATCAAGCGATACCCTCAGTGCTGTATGTTCTGTTCATTCTCTAGAGCACTCTATTATCTTCATCAAGCGATACCCTCAGTGCTGTATGTTCTGTTCATTCTCTAGAGCACTGTATTATCTTCATCAAGCGATACCCTCAGTGCTGTATGTTCTGTTCATTCTCTAGAGCACTGTATTATCTTCATCAAGCGATACCCTCAGTGCTGTATGTTCTGTTCATTCTCTAGAGCACTGTATTATCTTCATCAAGCGATACCCTCAGTGCTGTATGTTCTGTTCATTCTCTAGAGCACTGTATTATCTTCATCAAGCGATACCCTCAGTGCTGTATGTTCTGTTCATTCTCTAGAGCACTCTATTATCTTCATCAAGCGATACCCTCAGTGCTGTATGTTCTGTTCATTCTCTAGAGCACTCTATTATCTTGTTGTTAAACTCCAGCGTAGTACGTACATACTACTTCTAGTGGTAGCTGGGCTGAATTTTCCGTATGGATTAGCTTTCCCTTTAACGTTGTCACTCGCCATTTGGAGGACCCACTGCGACTTCAGGGGTACTTGTAATTTAATGTCCCCAAGTCAAGGAAGATAGATCAACATGTTAGTCCAACTGTCTGGTATAGGGGTTAAACCCCTTACCTCTGCATCAGCACACCGGATGTTGAAGAACACGCGTTCTTATCCATTCAGCCAAGCTGACCTACATCATAATGTTGGATACTGTTGTTGTCATGTCCTGCCATGACGTTTCCTCTCATGTGTCCGACAATGCCCTTACACTTCTTCTCTGCTGCTGCTTTTGCTCAGAAGCGATGCAGAGGGAAGGTCGAACTAATGCTCTGTTTTTGGCATCGTATTTTATTTCTTTAATGTCACTTTACTCCATCTAATGAACTCCTCCTGGGTCGTCCTCTCTCATTGGATCCCGATGTTCTCACGTGGAACGCTCTAGTAACGACAACATGCCAAACAGGTCAACGGAGTGTAATGAGCTGAGACAATATAACCACTTGACACACGTCAATAGAGTGTAATGAGCTGAGACAATATAACAACTTGACACACGTCAATAGAGTGTAATGAGCTGAGACAATATAACAACTTGACACACGTCAATAGAGTGTAATCAGCTGAGACAATATAACAACTTGACACACGTCAATAGAGTGTAATGAGCTGACACAATATAACAACTTGACACACGTCAATAGAGTGTAATGAGCTGACACAATATAACAACTTGACACACACTTCAACGGATTGTAATGAGCTGACACAATATAACAACTTCCCACACACGTCAACGGAGTGTAATGTGTTGACACAATATAACAACTTGACACACGTCAATAGAGTGTAATAAGCTGAGACAATATAACAACTTGACACACGTCAATAGAGTGTAATGAGCTGAGACAATATAACAACTTGACACACGTCAATAGAGTGTAATGAGATGACACAATATAACAACTTGACACACGTCAATAGAGTGTAATGAGATGACACAATATAACAACTTGACACACACGTCAACGGAGTGTAATGAGCTGACACAATATAACAAATTGACACACGTCAATAGAGTGTAATGAGCTGAGACAATATAACCACTTGACACACGTCAATAGAGTGTAATGAGCTGACACAATATAGCAACTTGCCACACGTCAATAGAGTGTAATGAGCTGAGACAATATAACAACTTGACACACTTCAACGGATTGTAATGAGCTGACACAATATAACAACTTCCCACACACGTCAACGGAGTGTAATGTGTTGACACAATATAACAACTTGACACACGTCAATAGAGTGTAATAAGCTGAGACAATATAACAACTTGACACACGTCAATAGAGTGTAATGAGCTGACACAATATAACAACTTGACACACACTTCAACGGAGTGTAATGAGCTGACACAATATAACAACTTCCCACACACGTCAACGGAGTGTAATGTGTTGACACAATATAACAACTTGACACACACGTCAACGGAGTGTAATGAGCTGACACAATATAACAAATTGACACACGTCAATAGAGTGTAATGAGCTGAGACAATATAACCACTTGACACACGTCAATAGAGTGTAATGAGCTGACACAATATAGCAACTTGCCACACGTCAATAGAGTGTAATGAGCTGAGACAATATAACAACTTGACACACTTCAATAGAGTGTAATGAGCTGAGACAATATAACAACTTGACACACGTCAATAGAGTGTAATGAGATGACACAATATAACAACTTGACACACGTCAATAGAGTGTAATGAGCTGACACAATATAACAACTTGACACACGTCAATAGAGTGTAATGAGCTGACACAATATAACAACTTGACACACACTTCAACGGAGTGTAATGAGCTGACACAATATAACAACTTCCCACACACGTCAACGGAGTGTAATGTGTTGACACAATATAACAACTTGACACACGTCAATAGAGTGTAATGAGCTGAGACAATATAACAACTTGACACACGTCAATATAGTGTAATGAGCTGAGACAATATAACAACTTGACACACGTCAATAGAGTGTAATGAGATGACACAATATAACAACTTGCCACACGTCAATAGAGTGTAATGAGCTGAGACAATATAACAACTTGAAACACTTCAATAGAGTGTAATGACCTGAGACAATATAACAACTTGACACACGTCAATAGAGTGTAATGAGATGACACAATATAACAACTTGACACACGTCAATAGAGTGTAATGAGCTGACACAATATAACAACTTGACACACGTCAATAGAGTGTAATGAGCTGACACAATATAACAACTTGACCCACACTTCAACGGAGTGTAATGAGCTGACACAATATAACAACTTCCCACACACGTCAATATGGTGTAATGAGATGACACAATATAACAACTTGACACACACGTCAACGGAGTGTAATGAGCTGAGACAATATAACAACTTGACACACGTCAATATAGTGTAATGAGCTGAGACAATATAACAACTTGACACACGTCAATAGAGTGTAATGAGATGACACAATATAACAACTTGCCACACGTCAATAGAGTGTAATGAGCTGAGACAATATAACAACTTGACACACTTCAATAGAGTGTAATGAGCTGAGACAATATAACAACTTGACACACGTCAATAGAGTGTAATGAGATGACACAATATAACAACTTGACACACGTCAATAGAGTGTAATGAGCTGACACAATATAACAACTTGACCCACACTTCAACGGAGTGTAATGACCTGACACAATATAACAACTTCCCACACACGTCAACGAAGTGGAGTTGACACAATTTAATGACAACATCCCACACACATCAACGGAGTGTAATGTGTTGACACAATATAACAACAACATCCCACACACATCAACAGAGTGTAATGGGCTGAGACAATATAACAACATCATGCTAACAAACAAAAAAAAAGAAAACATACAACACTACAAAATGTTATGAACTGTTACACACTTGTATAAACTTGGATCCGTGAAGCTACGGATGTCCAGTTGAACGGACGGCCCAGCTTGCTCAGACACAATGAACAGCAGCATCTGTTCTACTTTGCTGTTGACCACCCACTCATCGTAGATCACGGGCGCCTGTTGAGACAGCAATAACAGCAATATTACTTATGGTTGTGAGGATACTTGTGTGCTAAGTAGAGCCTTGTCTTTTATTCTCATTACTTATGTCATTACCTAAATAAAATGTTTACATACACAGACAGACCAGAAAGTCTGGCAGACAGACATGTTACATAAAGGTGCCCAGACAATTAGATTTGAAACTATGTAAGTTTATACTTTATGTGCAGATCAGTGACAATGTAAACCCCTTTCACGGAAGCGAGTCGATTTTCCTGTGACGTACTCTCGCACTTCTTTCGTCCAGCGTGAATTCTCATTCCCCGGTAGGAGGCGAAACATTCACCATAGACGCACCCCTATCCAGGTCACTCGGCCGTATATGTATGTATGTATGTACATATGTATCACTATTTTTTTCGCATATTCATTACAGGACATTGCAGTCAACATCAGCATCTTTCAGCTGATTATTGATGTCTTGGCAAGATTACGCTCAGTAGTTTGCCATTACTTTCTGAAACCAACGCGGCGCGATCCGCTACCGAATCTCGCGCAGCTACGTGCCTTACGTGGATATACAGGATTACGGGAAAAGGCGATTCTAGGTCAGGGAGACCGGCATTTATCACTATAACTCTATATATATATATATATATGGTCAGAGTCCTAGCAGCTGGACAGACAGGACAGGCTACTGACGGCACATGACAGGACAAGTACGCTCAAGGACAGACAGTTAACATTATTTAACTGAAAGACAGCAATCATCGACGGACTGACTTACCCCGCGTTAAGGACAAGCAAAGGGCAAGACGAAGTACCTGCAACTGAGAACTGGAGGAAACACGAAAACACGGGGCGACTGGACACGTGACGCAAAACGCTGAGGACAGGAGGACAGACTGGACTGAGCGTTGAATGTTGACGGATGTGTCTGAGACTGTAGAGCGACTGTATAGATAAATTGAACGATTGATATTTTGCGCTGTGAGAAAGAATAGCTGACACAGTTTGTATGAGCCAGCTTGGAGTGAGACCATAGCGAAGTTATGTATGTTAGTTAGTTAGTTAGTCGACAGATCATCCTCATTGCACATCGAACCATTCAGTCCATAAGTGCTCGGATCCCCTCCTCAGCAAATCCCGCAACGTGTAGCGGCTAACGACGCCAGTTCTGTGTTGGTTTATCAATCTTCTTTGGCTTCCTGCGTAGTGTTCTTGTTTGGCCACCCCTCTTTTAATTTGCTGCTCTCGCAGTCTGGCCATTGTTGTAGATTCACAGTCATCACTTGGTTCTCGCAAAAGTCAGACAGGACAGGCTACTGCCTTGACATACACAATATACACTGTCTGTCCTTGAGCGTACTTGTCCTGTCATGTGCCGTCAGTAGCCTGTCCTGTCTGTCTGCCTCCTGTCTGAAGTTATGTATGAAGTGACGACTGTTGTAGATATGTTGGTGTGTTAAACTCAACGATGTATATAAACAGATTAATGTATTAAACATATTCGGTGATCTTTACGAAACGGCTATGTGTACTGGTCTTCGACTGATGTTGATTTGTGTGTGACGTCAGGTCTCGGTGGATAGAATTAAATAGATACGAGCCATATTAAATTCCAAGACCTTGACAACACACACACACACACACACACACACACACACACACACACACACAAACACACACGTTGGCTAGCACTCTAGCTTTTCAACTTCCAGTACGCTGATAAAGAGATAAGAGGAATCACTTCATACACGCATTCGTTTCGACTGCAACGTTAACTTTTAGTTCAAGAAGCATTTGCAAAGTACTGAACGTCACATTTGCAAACTACCGAACGTGACGCTGAGAAACTAATGAACGTGACATAGGCAAACAACTGAACGTGACATTGACACATTTCGTAACGTGACATTAGCAAACTACTGAACGTGACATTAGTGAACTACTGAACATAACATTAGGAAACTACCTATCGTGACACTGACAAACTACGCAACGTAACACTTAATTTCTGAACGTGACAATGAGAAACTACTGAACGTGACAGTTGGTAAAACTACTGAACGTAACATTAGCTAACACATCAACAAAAGGGGGTCGCAACGTCCCGCATATGCATAAGTGTGTCCGTGTGTGTGTGTGTGTGTGTGTGTGTGTGTGTGTCTGTGTGTGTGTGTGTGTGGTGTGCATGTGTGTGAGTATATGTATGTGAGTGTGTTAGTGTCTGTGTGTGTCTATGTTTTTGCCTGTGTGTGTGTGTTTGCGACTCTGTGTATGTCTGTGCGTGTGTGTGTTTGTGACTCTGTGTATGTCTGTGTGTGTCTGTGTGTGTGTCTGTGTGTGAGAGTATGTGTGTGTGTGTTTGTGACTCTGTGTATGTCTGTGTGTGTAAGTGAGTGTGAGTGTGTGTATGCGCGCGCGCGTGTGTGTGTTGTGAGTACAGACTAATACACGTGAAGATATTGCACGGTTAGAGCTGTATGCAGCTACGTGTAGACAACTCTAATGCCCTTCTCTTCACATACAAAAGTCCTATTATACCACAGATACCCGCATACATAGGCGACGTGAAGCGGCGCACCTACCGGGCCTAGCGCCGGGATGTTGACAGGAACATGCTTGTAATGAACAAGCGCCACTCGAGTGTCACCGTACTGGATCTGCTTGGCGTTTTCAAAGTTGCCTGCGAACAAGGCCAGAAAATCCCACGTGATGTTGGTGATATCTGGGGACATGGCAAATGTCATGTGTCAATACATGAGCATGCGAGGAGACTATATCCAAATGCATGTCTTTAAAGATGTTAAAACTGATGAAGACGTGAATCTTGTACGAGTTACTCAAGTGACGGCCTGCCCCATCAAGTTAGATGTGTGTTTGTTTATCGTTCTGTGGATCCGTGTATTGTGGCACGCTTGTTGACAAGCGAACCAAGTCTAATCTCTATAACAGTCGATCGGGAGAGTGCAATGGCGTGCAGAGGGGATGCGGGCATCCAGCCAGGAGGGGGGTATCTAATTATGGAGAGGGGGCAGCACAGTGCAGTGGGAGGAGAGGAGGAATGAATTAGGTAAAGAACAATTTAGGGGCATCCAATCAAGGGGTTGGCCCCGGGCATCAAAGAACCTCTGCACGCCACTGAGAGAGTGGTTGGTCTGTAGCTTTGTTTAAAGTTCACTCACTAGGTCGGTCATTTACTTACCAATTTCATATAATGATACATGTTGTCGCTCCGACAGTATGGCAGTTATCTTAACCACTAGTGACCGCTGGGAATGTCTGTCCTGTGTGCTGGCTGCACATCATTCTGTGCGTGTTAATGTCTGAGAGTATGCCTTGATGTTGGTCTGTGTACACTGATGTCAGTCTGTGTGATTTATTGTCTGTCTGTGTTCACTGATAGATGTCTGTGTCGTTTATTGTCTGTCTGTATGTATTGGCGTATGTCTGTGTGATGTATTATCTGGCTGTATACGTTGGTGTATGTTTGCGTTATTTATTGTCTATATGTGTACATCGATATATGTGTGTCTGATATATTGCCTGTCTGTAAACATCGATATATGTGTGTGTGTGATATATTGTCTGTCTGTAAACATCGATGTATGTGTATATGATGTATTGTCGGTATGTGAACATTTATGTGTGTTTGTGTGATATATTGTATATCTGTGTACCTTAATGTATATCTATATGAATTAGAGTCTGTCTGTGCACATTGATGTCTGTCTGTATAATTTAGTATTTGTGTGCATTGACGTCTGTCTGTGTGATTTATTGTTTCTTTGTGTCCATTAATGTATGCCTGTATGATTTAGTGTCTCTCTGAGTATATTGATGGTTGTCTGTATGATTTTGTGTTTGTGTACATTGATGTATGTCTGAATTATTTACTGACTGCCTACGTACTTTACTTTACTGTCTGCCTATATGCGTTAATGTATGTCTAAGTTTATTATTATATGCATGTGTGCGTTAATGTACGTCTATGTGCATTAAAGTCTATCTCTATGCATTAATGTCTATCTGAATGCTTTAATATATGTCTCTATGCATTTATGTTTGTTTATATTCAATAATATATATTGTAAGATTTGTCTATGTGTATAATAACGTCTGTAGTGTGTATAAACTTCTGTCTGTGTAAACAACACTTTGATAATCCTTATATCAAGTTCTAATTCGAATTCCAATTTTCAAAACAAAAATTCCAAATTCGGCCTCGTTCAACCTGCCTCTTCAGCTGTGGTTATTGTTGAGGTCCGTGGTTTTTGTGGGTTCATTCACCCTAATTCTTGTCTTCTGAGTCCTATCTCGGACTAGTTATGTTGGTTTGTATCTGTGACGTCAGCTGGGGGTTGGTCGGCGGCTATCCTTTGTGCTCGTCTCCTCTTGAGGTTTTCTTTGTTGGTGCAGGCTCCTGGCTTGGCTTGGTGCAGTCCTTATAAGGACTCTTTGTTTGCTGTTTCGTTATCTTTCGTTTTGTTGTGACTCTGTGTCACCTTCTCGAAGTTGCTGTTGTATTCTTCATCCATTTGTTTCCAGATGAGTTGCATTTCCGTACGAAATTTATTTTGCCATGTACTGAAGTCATTTTCGTATTGTTCGCATCGTAGTCTAGCTTGCTCTTCCCTTTCTTCGTATTCAGCTTCATATATTTTGTTCCCTCTTCCATAGAGGTATCTTGGCTGGACTACTGGCTTTTGCTTGCTGTTTCTGATTTGTCAGAGGCTTGGCTCCATCATGCGTCTTTTTGTCTCCTTTTTTGTGAATTGTATTCATCAGTTTTGGATGTTTTTTTTGTTGTTTTTTTTGTGGTGCTTCACCTTGCTTCATCTCATATATTGGTTTGGATTGGTGCTGCGTCCTTTCGGCGTTCAATAGTTCTCTTTCGGTCTTGATCATTTGTAGGATTTCCTCGTTTTCCTTCTTCATCTTAGCCATGCGCTCCATCTCTTGTTTGATGTTGTGCTGGATCTCTTTCATGTCGGCCAGCAGCTTCTCGTTATCGCTGGTTGGTGCTGGCGTCAGTATTGCCTTGACTTGCTTCTTCAGCTCGTCTATTTGGTTCTGCAGTCCATCTCTTTCAGCTTGTGCTATACCCTTGGCTGTCTCGTACCTCCGCTTTGCTTCGCTGTATTGTGTTTGTGTGTTGATGGCAACCTTTAACACGTCTCTGTGTCGTTGCAGGTACGGACAGAACAAGTATCTTGCTCCATGCTTGCCCAGGCAGTTGGCGAACTTTCGTTTGTTGTTGGCTGTTCGGAAGTCCGTGTCCTGCTTGGCCAGCGGACACTCCTTGAAGGCGTGGTGATCGGCGCAATACCGACAGATTTCCGTCTTACTGCGGCATGTTGCTCTCTTATATCAAGTGTTGCTAGATTCACATTTATATCGACTGTCTGGCACTCGTGGGTGAAGGGATCTGCACAACACCGGCCGATATATCGACTGTCTGGCACACTGGGTGAAGGGATCTGCACAACACCGGCCGATATATCGACTGTCTGGCACTCGTGGGTGAAGGGATCTGCACAACACCGGCCGATATATCGACTGTCTGGCACACTGGGTGAAGGGATCTGCACAACACCGGCCGATATATCGACTGTCTGGCACACTGGGTGAAGGGATCTGCACAACACCGGTCGATATATCGACTGTCTGGCACTCGTGGGTGAAGGGATCTGCACAACACCGGCCGATATATCGACTGTCTGGAACTCGTGGGTGAAGGGATCTGCACAACACCGGCCGATATATCGACTGTCTGGCACACTGGGTGAAGGGATCTGCACAACACCGGCCGATATATCGACTGTCTGGCACTCGTGGGTGAAGGGATCTGCACAACACCGGCCGATATATCGACTGTCTGGCTTACTGGGTGAAGGGATCTGCACAACACCGGCCGATATATCGACTGTCTGGCACTCGTGGGTGAAGGGATCTGCACAACACCGGCCGATATATCGACTGTCTGGCACTCGTGTGTGAAGGGATCTGCACAACACCGGCCTACTTATGCTAGACTTGGTCCACCTTCTAATTAAGCCACTTTAAAACATTCAAATCTATCCATTGACTATAGAGTCAGCAGTCGAGGGTCCAATCACCTCTGGGCATCAGCTCATAAATGTATGTGTGCTTTAATGTCTGTCGCATGGCTTAATATGCATGTATGCATTAATGTGTATCTGTGTGACTAATGGCTGTATTAATGTATCAGTGTGACTGCTGTCAGCATTAATGTGTATATGTGTGACTAATGTCTGCTACAATGTGTATAATTGTGACGAATGTCTGCTTTACAGTGAATCTGTGTAACTAATGTCTCCAGTAATGTGTATATGTGTGACTAATGTATACATTAGTGTGTATCTGTGTGTCTAATGTCTGCATTAATGTGTATAGGTGTGTCTAATGTCTGCATTAATGTGTATCTGTGAGAGTAATTGCGTAATCGAGTTTATAGAGGTGTAAATCATGGCAGGATTGTGGATAACGCTCGATCTGTACGAGGAGACAGGGCAAAGTGACTCGCCACAAGCGTTGATCACTAAAGCGTGGAAAGCGCTCCGGATTTTTTCCGAATGGACAACATGTCACTTTCAAATCAGTTGGGCTTGAGCCACTGTCGGGTTAAGACGCGATTCTTGGCTCCGTAGCCCGGCCACACAATGTGCCGCTACATTATTAGTTAGTAGATAGTCGTTGTGTATTCTATAAGTGTTAGTATGAACGGTGAGCGTGGGTATAAATGACATTGTTTATAAATGACAGGGGTGACAATGATTGGAGAATAAACAAGTGGAAACAGTGTTCGTGTGATGTTCTTGACGAAGTGGGAGTCTCTACGGGAGTCTCCACGGCGAAGTGGTCAAACCGTTTGACTCGGGCTCCGAAAGTTATGGGTTCGATTCCGGGCCGCATCCTTCGGTTCACGAGTGAAATTATTCGGAGGCTCCTGTGGGTCGTCACTAGAGCTACGGAGTTTGTGCTTTGTGCGACGCTTTCCGCGCTGCAGAAAGAGACCGAGCCATATGGGATAACACCCGGTGTAATGAAGTCGGCCCTGGGGACTTTTAGGCGACATTTTTGTTTCTTGAGGAAGTGTTGAATTCTGTTTCGAATGAATAGCTGATTGGTATCAAATGAACAGTGGAAGAAAGGAAATAGAGCCTAATATAATAGTAGAGATGGCGAGAATAAGAGGACCAAGCCATCATATTGAGATATCAATGAAATGGCGAAGAAGTACGTCCGCACAGAGAAGAGGTGCATGTCATAGAAAGGACGAGCTGTCCGCTCATGAATTGCTACAAACGCGTGTCATCAAGATTGTAAACTCGACTATATATCATAAAGGGCTAATTAAAACACACATCATCAGCCATAGGCGTAGGAACAACCAACGTTGACGCCTATGGCAGTAATGTCTGCTTTAATGTTTATCTGTATGACTAATATCTATGTTAATGTGTATCTGTGTAACTAATGTCTGCATTAATGTGTATCTGTGTGACTAATGTCTGCGTTAATGTTTATCTGTGTGACTAATGTCTGCAGTAATGTGTATCTGTGTGACTAATGTCTGCAGTAATGTGTATATGTGTGACTAATGTCTGCAGTAATGTTTATCTGTGTGACTAATGTCTGCGTTAATGTTTATCTGTGTCACTAATGTCTGCAGTAATGTTTATATGTGTGACTAATGTCTGCAGTAATGTTTATGTGTGACTAATTTCTGCTGTAATGTTTATCTGTGTGACTAATGTCTGCATTAATGTGTATCTGTGTAACTAATGTCTGCATTAATGTGTATCTGTGTGACTAATGTCTGCAGCAATGTTTATCTGTGTGACTAATGTCTGCAGTAATGTTTATCTGTGTGACTAATGTCTGCAGTAATGTGTATCTGTGTGACTAATGTCTGCGTTTTTGTTTATCTGTGTGACTAATGTCTGCGTTAATGTTTATCTGTGTGACTAATGTCTGCGTTAATGTGTATCTGTGTGACTAATTTCTGCAGTAATGTATATCTGTGTGACTAATGTCTGCAGTAATGTGTATCTGTATGACTAATGTCTTCAGTAATGTGTATCTGTGTAACTAATGTCTGTAGTAATGTTTATCTGTATGACTAATGTCTGCAGTAATGTTTATCTGTATGACTAATGTTTTCAGTAATGTGTATCTGTGTAACTAATGTCTGCAGTAATGTTTTTCTGTATAACTAATGTCTTCAGTAATGTGTATCTGTGTAACTAATGTCTGCAGTAATGTTTATCTGTATAACTAATGTCTGCAGTAATGAGTATCTTTGTAAATAATGTCTGCAGTAATGTGTATCTGTGTGACTAATGTCTGCATTAATGTGTATCTGTGTGACTAATGTCTGCAGTAATGTTTATCTGTGTGACTCATGTCTGCGTTAATGTTTATCTGTGTGACTAATGTCTGCAGTAATGTTTATCTGTGTGACTAATGTCTGCAGTAATGTTTATCTGTGTGACTAATGTCTGCGTTAATGTGTATCTGTGTGACTAATGTCTGCAGTAATGTTTATCTGTGTGACTAATGTCTGCAGTAATGTTTATCTGTGTGACTAATGTCTGCAGTAATGTTTATCTGTGTGACTAATGTCTGCGTTAATGTGTATATGTGTGACTAATGTCTGCAGTAATGTTTATCTGTGTGACTAATGTCTGCAGAAATGTTTATCTGTGTGACTAATGTCTGAAGTAATGTTTATCTGTGTGACTAATGTCTGCAGTAATGTTTATCTGTGTGACTAATGTCTGCAGTAATGTTTATCTGTGTGACTAATGTCTGCAGTAATGTTTATCTGTGTGACTAATGTCTGCATTAATGTGTATCTGTGTGACTAATGTCTGCAGTAATGTTAATCTGTGTGACTAATGTCTGCGTTAATGCTTATATGTATGACTAATGTCTGCGTTAATGTGTATCTGTGTGACTAATGTCTGCCTTAATGTTTATCTGTGTGACTAATGTCTGCATTAATGTGTATCTGTGTGACTAATGTCTGCAGTAATATTTATCTGTGCGACTAATGTCTGCAGTAATATTTATCTGTGTGACTAATGTCTGCAGTAATGTGTATCTGTGTGACTAATGTCTGCAGTAATATTTATCTGTGTGACTAATGTCTGCAGTAATGTTTATCTGTGTGACTATTGTCTGCGTTAATGTTAATCTGTGTGACTAATGTTTGCATGCTGACATGGTTGTTTCTGTATAATGTGTAACTATATGACTAATATCTGCCTTAATCTGTGTGACTAATGTTTGTGTCTGCATTAATGTGTACCTGTTTGCAAATTAATGTCTGCCGTATGCTCTAATATAAGCCTGCTTTAATTCATATCTATAGTAATACTTTAATGTCTGCAATATGTAGTAACGTATGTGTGCTTTCACTAATGTCTGTTTGTATGCAGTCATAAATGTATGTGTTCATATATGATAGTTAACAAGTAAGACACAATACTCTTATCCCGAGCTGGCACCAGCAAGGGCAAACCGCCACACAACAGCATCACAACTAGTTCCGTGTTGAACCGCGCCATGGTCGACTTCATGTGCAGCCTTGACAATTCAACTCTCTGTGTATCCTGGTGGTTTCAACTTTTTGTATAATCTGGAAAATGATGGAACAAACATCCTAGAGTTGCAAATTGTCATATAATTAAAAACAATGAGTGACAATCATTGGTACATGGAGGATAGGCATTTAAACGGTTATGGTCTCTGGAGTGTTTATGCTCGTGGCTACAGTCTGCATTCGCATTTTCCTCATGTTTGACTGGGAGTGTATGGTTCCTTTGCCCTGCTACTTAACTGAGTGCGTGGAGCGACATTGTGAGCTGTGAATTTCGTGTGAAATGCTTTTAAATCTGTTCGCGGTTGTTTGTAGCGTGAACTGCATGTTCGGAGTAATGGCGGCCGGCTTTGTCGCAAAACTGACTGGTTTTACCATATGCAGACATTTTTGGCTGATGGTGTTCTAGTGACTGCCGCTTTCATCGAAGATGAACGTTAGTTTTCGTGGAGGACTTTTGTGTTGGTATTCTGGCGGCGGCATTACTCACAGTGTACCTGTGCGGGCTCTTGCTTGTCAAGACTCCTGTCTATTCTACTTTTCACATTGTTCAGTGAGGAACATTTTGTGTGATATTCACTGGCACAGGAACGGAACATGATGGGGACGACCCGTTGCCGTGAAGTTGGAACCGCGACTACCTAACTAACTAGAGAAGTATGAAACATAGAAGACAAAATACAGGATCATGCATGAAAACAGACAACAGCAACTGATGACAGACAACATACAACAGATAACTGACAACACAGAACAGACAACAGAGAACAAAGAACAGGGAACAAACAATATATAAAATCCAACAGGGAACAAACACCAGATTACATGAACAGTAAACTGTCAAAGAGCTGCAAGTGACCTAATAGGGAAGATAGAAGTAGAACTATGGAAATAGACTAAGACAGGATCAGGAGAACATAGCTATCTAGGAAATAGGAACAGAAGGGACAGAAGCACGAGTGAGAACTATAAATAGTTCTCCGACTGGACACACTTGTGTCCAAACAGGGGACACTGTACCACGTGAGCTGGAGTTGCCCACAATAGAGTGGGGAAACCCGCATCACGAGAAGTGTCAACGAAACACCAGTAACTTTAAGCAGTTGACCAGTTACTAACTGCGTGCTGGAACTCCGAGCACGCAAACTAGCTGATGCACGAAGAGTCAACTGCTCGTGGCTGGACACGCCACGAAGATCGTCAGACCGGGACTCGACAGTGTAGAAGACTGACGGAAGTATTCGCTGTAAATACTTTGTTGCTTACAAAGGACAATAGCAATAGTTGTGACTTAGACTTAGCTTCGATAGATATTACCATCGATATCACCTTTCACATAACATCATTACGATATACCATGATGTGTATTACCTACGTGGTTATCCGCTCGCAGAGCTACTGTTCATTCATTCAGTAGCATGTCCTTTGCAGAACCTCGCTCACATAACAACCTTCCGGAAAACTTCCCGATCACAAGCAAGATGTCCCGCGTCTGATACACCCATCTGGAGATCATCCTCCACATCCTGCACCCATCATCTCTTTAGCCTTCCTCTTCCTCTCTTCCCAGGCATATACCCTTCCATTATTGTTCTCTCCAAACTGTCGTGGCGTTTCAAGTGACCAAAATACTTCAATTTTCTTTGTTTTATCGTCTTTAATAGCCATCCCTCCTCAATATTCAACTCTTGAAGTATGGATGCATTTGTTCTTTTCTTTACCCAAGATATTCTTAGAACTCGTCTATAACATTTATATTCAAAGGCATGTATGCGCTGTTCAGCTTGTTTAGTAAGTGTCCATGTCTCACAGGCGTATGTTGCAATGGGAAAGATGCATGCTTTTAAAAATCTAATTTGTATAGTTCTGTCTGTCCCACACCATAATTTATTCATCTGTTTTAGTCTTTGAAGAGCAATGGATAGTCGCCGTTTAATTTCTTTCACTGTGCCACCATTATTCGTGATCAATGACCAAAGATATTCAAAATTTTCCACCACCTCCAATTTTCTCCCATTAATGTATATTTCTTTCTCCATAGTAGTTATATCTGTATGCATTATCTTAGTTTTTACTATCTTAAGATATAAGTTGTGATTTTCACTATTCAATTGTGTTGAGGCTATTAGGTTTTCTATGCCATTCTGTGTTGTGGATAGTAATAATGTATCATCAGCATATCGAATCTCTGGTATGTCATGACCGCCGATATTTAGGGCATCATATGGCTCCCTGTTTATATCATCTCTTACATTTCTCATTATATTTTCGGCATACAGGTTAAACAAATAGGGTGACAGCACGCAGCCCTGGTGGACTAGAGCTACTGTACAACTAGCTAATAAACTTGTATTATAATTGTATCCTTTTGTACATTCTCATTTCGTGTGGTACAAAAGAGGAATCCTTGTATGCCTGTCAAAGTTACGTTGTTGAAAGGCAGGATCCGATTTGGTGTCAGAAGGTGGGACTTGAACCACCTTCAAGCACTTTTCAAGAACATTTTCCCACATAAAGTGAAAAAAATGTCTACCAAAATGCTATTTGTTATTCCATCGATGTAAATTCGGAAATTTAAACTGTGATTTCTGTAAACGATTAATATGTATCTAAATCACAAGTTTAACCATTATTTTTGAATATTTGTGGTATTACATTCATTATGTCAACGTTCATCAAATATACCCACGAACTTGTGCAAAGTCAAACATATTTTGTACAAGGGAAGTAAATTAGAAGTCAAACTAAGATCATACAGCATAGCTCAGTCAGAGACAGTAGAAAGTGAAGACAAGACGACAATTGACTTCTCATTCGACGATTCATCTCACCATTCATTTGACTATTCATCCATATGATATTACCATTCATTTCATTATATCATTCATATTATTCACATCACATTTGTAATTTGCCGATCGTAAGAACTGTAACATTTAAATTGATTACCACCATGTATTTTGTAACATATATTTTGTACTAATTTGTTGATGCTCTACAATACAGAGACATCACGCGTACGAGCAAGCCTATCGAATCTGTGTGTGCAAGACAGCGGTGTAACATCCCGAGGGGCCGTATTTTCATCTGATTAGATGAGTATTTTTCACTATTTTGATAATCAGAATTAACAAAGCATCTTACTTTTCAGTGATTGATTGTGAACGTGTGAAATTTATTAATTGAAAAATTATTTATATACCATTTGTGTAAGAACATAAAGTCATACAATGTCAACATTAGGTGAATGCATCCAAGCTGGCAAAGAACTAGGCCATAGCGGGGAGAAATTAAAAAAATGGGCAGAACAGAAATACAAAGAGGAAACAGAAAGAAAAGCTGCAATAGAGAGGGATGAACGAGCACTTGAAAGACAGCATCAGAAAGAGATGAGAGAGTTAGAGCAAGCCACCAAACAAAAACAATTAGAATTAGAAGAAACAACTAATCAAAAAGAATTAGAAATAAAGCAAAAACAAATAGAATTAGATGACGCCACCAAGCAAAAGCAAATAGAGGTAGACTCACAAACAAAGTTAAAGATGAAAGAAATGGAAATTGACTCAAACATTCAAATAGCTACCACTAAACAGAAGAGTCAGGAAGAGAAAACAAATTTTCTAAATATAAAGGGATTATCAAGCCCTATAGTCAAGGAGATTCAATTTCAGCATGGACCGAAAATATTGAGTTTCAGCTCAGATTTCAGAAAATACCGTTAGAAGATTGGGCCATGATTTATATGAGAAATCTCTCTGGTGAGCCCTTAAAAGTTATTGAGTCTATACCAACAGAAAAAGGAAACAACTACCAATATATTCATGAGAGAATCATGCAGCATTTTCTACTCGATGCTCCTGGATATCAGATCCAGTACTCACAAATTAGACCAAAACCAAACGAGACGTTCCTAGATTATGTATCTAATGTTCAAAGTATATTCAGTAAATGGCTTAAGGCAGCGAAAGTAGGAAAGAGTTTTGACAAGTTACAAGACTTAATGGTTATGGATAAAGTGATATCCACAGTGCCAACTCCTTTTGCTAAGTTCCTTCAACAAGCAGACATTGAATCTCTAGAACAGTTGGAGAAACGTGGTTCGGCGTATTTTTCTTCCAACCGAGATGTATTTAAGTCATCTATACATGATTCTGAAATTACAGCGTTTGCTAAAAACCAACCTAACAGATCTTTCAACTAGAAATCTTATCAGAAGAAAGATAAACCGTACCAAAAGCCACCCCAGTGTGGATACTGCAATTTATATCACCAACAATTCTCGATGTGTGATAAAAATCCTTAATACCTTGCACATCTTGAAATGATGATCAAAAAGCAGGAAAACAAAAGGAATTCGTATAAACGTGCAGTTAAGTGGGTTTTTTTTTTTGGTTCGTCTTATGGACATTATTCTTCTAAATGTTTGGGCAGGCAGAGAATGAAGGCCAGCAACGCTGTGCTGATTGATACATCTTCTGATAGTGACAGTGAAGTTGAGTGCGAGAACGAAAATGTATTACCATTCAATGAGTGTGAAAGTGTTGCTTTTGTTACTGATATTTTAGACTTCGATAAATGTGATACTTGTCACCAGTTCCATACGGACGGTAAACTTAAATGTGGTCATATTGTACCATGTTCTAATTAAGATGCAAATTCAGCTGTAGCCTCCAGAGGCAAGTTAAAGTTTCACGATGCACTGGTCAATGAATATCCATGCCAATGTTTACTTGATAGTGGAAGTACTTTAATCGGGGTAAGGAAAGAACTAATTAACCCAGAGGATTATACGGGCGATTTGGTTAAATGTCGCACTTTTTCTGGCAATATTGAGAAATACCCGCTGGCAAAAGTCCGTATAAACACCCCGTTCCTCTCCGGCACATTTACGTGCGCTAGTTTACAGAACCCCTGTACTGACCTCATTTTAGGGTGCCTACAAGGGTTAAGACACTGCACTGATACGAAATATTAGCCTGGAAACACACCAACACGGCTAATGCAGTAACTAGGTCAGAGACCCAAACACATCAGAATGACCTACAAGATGAAATGTTACAATTATTAACACATAGCGGTACTATTGACAATACCACTCGACAAGAGTTTATCGAGGCACAACGCGCCGATCCAACCATTGCACCTTATTTTAACTTATTAGGTGAAAAGGCCAAATTAACCAAAAATGCCTCCTGTTTTTTAAACTCCACAATGGAATTCTCATGCGATATTACACCACCAATAACCATGAAATTCAGCAGACGGTGCTACCTTTGAAACATCGACAAAACTTGTTAAAGATGGCACACGATTCACCGTTTGCTGGACATCTGGCTTATGACAAAACGAAAGCCAAACTTTTAGCACATTTCTATTGGCCTAACTGTTGTAACGATTGCAAATCTTTTTGTCAGTCATGTACCATTTGCCATCATTTAATAAAAAATGAAAAGCATGTAACAGCTGAGGTTCAACAGCTGGGTGCCAAAACACTACACCTTGAACCCAATCAAGAGGTGCTACTTTTACTACCAGATAGACGTAAACTATTATTAACTTCATGCCAAGGGCCAATTCAAAGTGGTACGAAAGATATCAGATGTCGATGATGAAATATCGATAAACCAAAAATTAAAGATATTTCATATCAACATGCTGAAGCCTTACTTCTCACGACAAGAACCGACGACCGACGAACATAATGCACTCACACCAAGCAACCCGACGACAGACGTACATAGCGCAACTACACTAGTTAGAGCGACAGAAGACGACGACAGCGCATATACACCTAGTCAGGAAACAGAACACACAGGTAGTACAACCACAGTACTCAATCAGATAGACGACGATGACATAGAACTACCAGTCCCGACAGTAGACATGACTGGGACAATTGATAGTATACGAATAGAACCGAGACTCACAGACGAGCAAAGACGACAGACAATAGAGGTAGTGACAGAATACAGAGTCATTTTTTTCGACATTCCATGTAGGACTGACAGAATCGAACACTCCATCATTCTGACTGATAACACCCCCATCAAATGCCGACCTTATTCCATCCCATTAAGTTATAGGGAAAATCTCGACAAGGAACTTCTAAATCTTGAGTCGAGTGGAATAATCCAAAAGTCGCAGTCAGAATATTCTTTTCCTATCGTCCTTGTGAACACAAAGGACTCTACGATCCGATTCTGTGTCGATTTTCGCGGTTAAATAATGTCACCAAGGTCGATGCAGAGCCTCATGTGAGGATCTGATTCTTGATATGTCCACCTCTCGAATTGTTTCTAAACTTGACCTAACTAAGGGATACTGGCAAGTCCCGATGTATCCACTTTCTATCCATCTAACAGCATTCTCAACACCTCTAGGTCTTTATGAGTGGCGATTCCTTACTTTTGGCCTTCGTAATGCTCCAGCCACTTTTGTCCGACTCACCAGGGACCTTCTTCATGGAGTTACAAATACGGCGACGTACATTGATGACATTTGTGTCCATACTGCAGACTGGACATCACACTTACAGAAACTGCGACATGTCTTCGATAGATTGAGATTATTCGGCCTTACTGTAAAGCCAACCAAAGTTGAGTTGGGGATGGAAGAAATTGATTTCCTAGGGCATACGATCACCAGAGGCCAACTTAAGACAGATGAGAAAATTGTCACTAAAATTTTGAACTTAACCATGCCAACGACCAAGAAGCAGGTCAGAAGCTTGCTTTGTCTAGTGAATTACTACAATAAGTTCATACCCAATTTAGCTGAAATCACCAACGTTTTTTCTAATGTTTTGAAAGCATCTGTGAAATTAAATGTACAAGATGCAGAGTTAATTTATGCATTATCAAAATTAAAACATATGTTCAGCGTTGTACCTATCTTGCGCTTGCCTAATCCCAACCTTACGTATTTTCTTCGTAAAGACGCAAGTGCTATATCCATCGCTGCCGTTTTGGGACAGTTCTATGAGGGAATCTTTCACCCAACCATATATGTAAGCCGCAAGATTACCCCTGCTAAATCGAGGTACTCAGTCTCTGAGTTAGAGGCTTTAAGCGTCATCTATTGTGTCCAGAATCGTCATAGATTCTTAGCGGGTACCGAGTTTGTCATTGAAACTGACAATTCACCGCTGACAGTGATGCAGTCGGGAGTCCACCGTAATAACAGGATCTACAGATGGTCTTTGATCCTGCAAAATTATTCGTTCACGATAAAGCATATCAACGGGAACATGACGTTCTGGCAGACACACTTAGCCGACCTTCTCAGATCTATATACCAGAGGTACGAGAAGAGAGCGATCCGACATCACCAAAGTCAGTGACACTGTAATTAACTAGTGCCCTATATGGTGAATACAGACACTGTAGTGAGTTTACCATCGTGAATCGCCTGAACTTACGTACTATTAACTGTGTCAGTGCTAGTGATAATGAACAGACATATTATGAGATGTCTACGCCACCACCATATATGCAACCCATGAGTAGAACGATATTTCAACGTTACCCAGGATGAGAGCGTATATTTCAGACTTTGTCTAAATGAACTCTATTTTTCATCAAGATTCAACAGAGGACGCTACTCCGTCAACACACCTGGATGTAATTAGGTAATTTAGAGATATATAAATTGTATGTGATATGTATAATATTATGTTTTTATAACAGTTGCATGTAACATCTTATTTTCGTAGTTACAATAGAGTGTAGAACCATATAACTGTATTTATGTCATTTAATAGTTAAATGTCATTTACATGTAGTTAGATTTGAACCTACACAAATGGCAAAATCGGTAGGATTTGGATTTGGTAGAAACTCATTTAGTTGAACCTTTACATCATACTTTTCAACTTAGGAAACATTACTTTAGTTTATCATCATGTAAACACATTTTTCTTAGACAGTTAGTTAATTAGAACATTACTTAGAAATTAATCCCATCATTTAGAAATTTATACCATTCTATGTATTAACACACAATAAGGTAACTAACACACTTTTCCTCATTTTGATCATTTAGTTAGATTAGTTCCCTTAGTTAACGTAGCTCAGTACACCAACTTAGAATAGTTTATCTAGATCAATCAGTACCCACAGGATTGGTAGTGAACAATCCTCTTAAATATGTATATTTTTGTACAGAAATGACGAGTGTAAAACTAGAGCACAGTCATTTGGCTTGAAAACCTGTTTAAATTCAGCCAACTATTTGATGTAAATATATATTGTTCATCCATTCTTTTTTCTACAACCATATTTCAATGACAGAACATGTATTTTAAAACCTGTGTAGAATGAAAGAGGAATGAAAGATGTATGAATGAGAGGAGGTACTTAGTTAGATCTCTATTTTTTATGTGACCCTGTCTCGGTCTCTCATAAGTTCAACTACCTCCTGTGTGATGCACGGTGGCTTAGTGTGATGTTTAACACGAACTTCCTTAAATGGAACATGCTTATCAAATACGCTTAGAAATTGTATTTACCAATTTACATGCAGATGCGAGGCCATCTACATAGGCAGAACTGAGCGACAGTTACATTGCAAGGTTTCGGAACATATTCCGAATTGGTTGGACAAGATACTACACACAGAAGATGGTAGCCTAGGCAGGCCGACACACCGGAACAGTCTGGCTTCATCGGTCGGGAGACATGTGCTCGAGAGTGCTCACGTGGTTGAAAGAGACAGTGCCTTCCGTGTGTTGTTCAACACACAAAGTAGTCGATTGTTAAAGTTTGCTGAAGCTATACTAATACCTTCGAAATCCGTCCTTGTGTAAGCAGAAAGACATGTTAGTCAGTTTAAAATTACCGTGGTAGACAATCGACATTACTGTGCGAACATGTGTATATTTAAGTTTGAAGGATTTATCTAATTAATTCACGTAAGTTGTGTGATTTCTGCAGTATGTACCTGACGAGATGCAGCGAAATATGCCAGGCAATAAATCGTGCAATCTATTGTTTGTGTCTTCGTTATTCAAACTTACATACTAATCAGAAAAGGCAAATAACGACTAAACCAGTTAATGATTAAACAACACGCGAAAGGCAGTGTCTCTGTCCACCACATGGCCGCTTTCGATAATATGCCTACCAATTAAAGACGCCGGGAGCTTCCAGTGTGTCGGCCCCACGAGGCTAGCATTTCCTGTGTATTGTATCTTGTTGACCCATTGAAGTATGTGTTGTGACATTCGTTTGTTAAGCTGTCTCTCTGTTCTACCAATGAAGAAGGCCTGGCATCTACATGTGAATTGGTAAATACAATTGTGTGGGGCGTACAGAGGAACAGGCTCTTTGACTGCTGCTGTAGGAATCGGTACGGTTTTATATCTAATGACTGGAGTTGCAGCACAGAATGTTCGGTCTACTGCTGTAGTAAGCCGGTCTTGTAGACGTTGCATTACGTCATCCCCTCGAACGGTTAACTGGATGAATACCTTGAGTTTAGGGACTGTAGTTAAGTCTGGTTTTGGTTTAGGCTGTTGGCAGTGGCGCTTTATAAATCCTGTGGAGTACCCATTCAGGTTTAAGACATTCTTCAGAGTTTCAAATTCAGTGTGTCCTGGGTGCATATCTTTCTAGCATGGTCAAACAGGGTCCGTACTAAGCCCCGTTTATACTGGACAGGTGTGAAGCTCTGACAATTTAGGTATTGGCCAGTCCATGTTCCGTTGCGATACACCGATCTTTGAATTGTGCCGTCTGCTCTACGTCTCATTAGAATATCTAGGTACGGTAACGCTTCGTTGTGTTCGTGTTCCATAGATAGAGAGATGTTATTATGCGTCAAGGAGACAGTGAAAATAATAAGGGAACGCATTGAAGACAAACAACTAAAATTAGGCATACCAACACCTATTCTGGAGAGGCTACTACTACTATGTACCACCAACATGCAATTCAATTTTCTAACTAAGTCATACCGCCAAATTGACGGAGTGGCCATGGGGAGTCCTCTTGGTCCTATTCTAGCGGACATCTTCATGGCATATTTAGAAGAAAAGAGATCCTCAGACATCAACAACTTGGCCTTTTACCGGTGTCCCTCACCTGCAGGCGAACTCACTCCGACTTCAGAGGTACTTGTTATTAACGTCCCCAAGTAAAGGACGGAAGCATCTCACCTCGACGTAGGTGAGGTGAGTAACGGCTAGGATCGCACAACTGAGAGACATAGGCCTAGAGGTGTTCGGCCTTTGTGTTGTGATGTTGAGTGTTGAGACAGAGTGTTAATTCTGTGTTGTGATGTTGTGTGTTGATACAGAAAGTGAATTCTGTGTTGTGATGTTGTGTGTTGATACAGAGTGTGAATGCTGTGTTGTGATGTTGTGTGTTGATACAGAAAGGGAATGCTGTGTTGTGATGTTGTGTGTTGATATAGAGTGTGAATTCTGTGTTGTGATGTTGTGTGTTGATACAGAAAGTGAATTCTGTGTTGTGATGTTGTGTGTTCATACAGTTGTGAATGCTGTGTTGTGATGCTGTGTGTTGATACAGAGTGTGAATGCTGTGTTGTGATGTTGTGTGTTGATACAGAAAGTGAATGCTGTGTTGTGATGTTGTGTGTTGATATAGAGTGTGAATTATGTGTTGTGATGTTGTGTGATGATACAGAAAGTGACTTCTGTGTTGTGATGTTGTGTGTTGATACAGAGTGTGAATGATGTGTTGTGATGTTGAGTGTTGATACAGAAAGTGAATGCTGTGTTGTGATGTTGTGTGTTGATACAGAGTTTGAATGCTGTGTTGTGATGTTGTGTGTTGATACAGAGTGTGAATGATGTGTTGTGATGGTGAGTGTTGATACAGAAAGTGAATGGTGTGTTGTGATGTTGTGTGTTGATACAGAGTTTGAATGCTGTGTTGTGATGTTGTGTGTTGATACAGATAGTGAATTCTGTGTTGTGATGTTGTGTGTTGATATAGAGTGTGAATTCTGTGTTGTGATGTTGTGTGTTGATACAGAGTGTGAATGATGTGTTGTGATGTTGAGTGTTGATACAGAAAGTGAATGCTGTGTTGTGATGTTGAGTGTTGATACAGAGTGTGAATGATGTGTTGTGATGTTGAGTGTTGATTCAGAAAGTGAATGATGTGTTGTGATGTTGAGTGTTGATACAGAAGGCAAATTCTGTGTTGTGATGTTGTGTGTTGATACAGAGTGTGAATGATGTGTTGTGATGTTTAGTGTTGATACAGAAAGTGAATTATGTGTTGTGATGTTGAGTGTTGATACAGAGAGTTAATTCTGTGTTGTGATACTGAGTATTGTTATAGCAAGTAAATACACTGTTGTGATGTTGATGTTTGACAGAGATAGAGAGCGAGTAAGAGAGAGACACAGACAGAGAGAGAGAGAGAGAGAGAGACAGAGAGAGACAGAGAGAGAGAGAGACAGAGAGAGAGAGGGGGTGATTCCTA
The DNA here is from genome assembly GCA_963921405.1 of Cepaea hortensis. Taxonomy (NCBI): domain Eukaryota; kingdom Metazoa; phylum Mollusca; class Gastropoda; order Stylommatophora; family Helicidae; genus Cepaea; species Cepaea hortensis. The sequence goes on from OY992884.1 coordinate 4,196,301, forward strand.
GTCACATGATGTCGATAGTTGATACAGAGAGTGAGTTCAGTGAGGTAATGTTGATTGTGATTCAGAGATGTGTTGTGGCATCTCTAATAGATTGTAGAAAACGTAAACCGTACACATTCCGATTATTTAAAACCACACAGCTCAAAACGACTCATTCCTTACCTACTTCAGATACTTGCGATGTACAAAAATGTCAGACAGAATTGCCGTCTGTAGCCTGCTGAAGTGTCTCACATGGCTGGTAGCAGGAGAATTTATACCAACCAGCACTAATGTGATTCAGGCATCAACTCCAGATTGCCAGTAAAGTACACCAATGGTGATCCTGTTGTTGAATAAATAATTTTATTTGATCCTATTGAAAATAATAGTTAGGCAAGAAAAGATGGGCGGTGGAATGGAGAATCACGAGGGATTGATTCCACCTTAAGAACAGCTGGTAGCCAGGTATGCGGGCAGTCACGTGATCTGTTGAACATGTACAACAACGTGTTAGGGGAGAGAGGGAGAGAGAGAGAGAAAGAGAAAGAGAGTGCGAGAGATAGTAAGAGAGCAGGAGATAGCGATAGAGTAAGAGAGAGAGAGAGAGAGAGAGAGAGAGAGATAGAGCGGGGAAACGAGATAGACAGAGAGAGAGAGAGTGAGAGATAGCGGGGAAACGAGATAGACACAGAGAGAGAGAGAGAGAGAAAGCGGGGACACGAGATAGACAGAGAGAGAGAGAGATATCGGGGAAACGAGATAGACAGAGAGAGAGAGAGAGAGAGAGAGAGAGAGAGAGAGAGAGAGAAAGCGGGGACACGAGATAGACATACAGAGAGAGAGAGAAAGAGAGAGAGAGAGAGAGAGAGAGTGAGAGATAGCGGGGAAACGAGATAGACACAGAGAGAGAGGGAGAGAGAGAGAGAGAGCGGGGAAACGAGATACACAGAGAGAGAGAGAGAGAGTGAGATAGAGCGGGGAAACAAGATAGACAGAGAGAGAGAGAGAGAGAGATAGCGGGGAAACGAGATAGACACAGAGAGAGAGGGAGATAGAGAGAGAGAGAGTGAGAGATAGCGGGGAAACGAGATAGACACAGAGAGAGAGAGAGAGAGAGAGAGAGAGATAGCGGGGAAACGAGATAGACAGAGAGAGAGAGAGAGAGAGAATGAGAGAGTGGGGAAACGAGATAGACAGAGAGAGAGAGAGAGAGAATGAGAGAGTGGGGAAACGAGATAGACAGAGAGAGAGAGTGAGAGAGAGAGAGAACCAGAATGGGCGAGAGATAGCGAGCTAGCGAGAGACAGCCAGGGGGTGAGAAAGAGCGAGAGAGGGAGCGAGAGAGAATGAGACAGAGCGAGAGAGTGATCGAGAGTAAGAGAGGGAGCGAGAGAACGAACGAACGAACGAACGAAAATCTTTATTTTCAAAGGGTTAAGAATTGGGCAGGCAGGTCCGTCTGACATTCTGCCCTTCTTCTCTATTTCCTCTCATACATTCTTTCATTCAAAATCTCTTATGTAGCAATACTTTGACAACAAAATAACAATAAGCATTAAAACGCATGAAAAATAATCAATAATACATGACCGTTAAGGCAATGTTTAACATGGGCATCATAAATACCCAAGGCGAGTGTAACGTGCCACACATATGGGAATGTTTTTCTTTCCTGGCTAGTTGTCGTTCCAGATAATTTACCATTATTATTGTCTTTATTGCTGTTTTTTTTTTTTAAGGGGACATGTAGTCTGTTCTGAGGTAGTGTTCAAACAGGTTGCGACTGTATGTATAATGATTGGTGATGTCTTTGATTTCTTGTGGAAGATTATTCCACAACTGAGTGGCAGAGTATGCTAAGCTTGTTTTATATAAGTCTATCCTAGGTTTAGGGACATGAAGTATATTTAGTCGTTCACTATGTCTTACATTATAGTTAAACAATGGCCAAAGGTAGCTTGGGGCATTTTGAAATAGGATTTTGTGAGTTAGTTTAGCCTTATTAAAAAGTAAGCGTTTGTGGAGTGGCAGTAACTGAAGACGTTCATGTAGGTTAGAATTGTCAGTAAACTTATCACCATTGATTAGACGCACTGCCCTTTTCTGGAGCGAATAAAGTCGTTTTGTTATTGATTTGGAGCATCCATCCCAGATTGTGGAGCAATAATCAATATGTGTTTGTATGTGGGAAGTATAGAATATCTTTCTTGTGTTTTCGTCGAGGAAGTTTTTAGTTTTGGCAAGTTGGTATACTGTTTTGGCTATTTGTTTAACAAGAGCATGAACATGGGAATTAAAGGATATATTTTGATCTATGTTAAGACCCAGTGCCTTGTGCTCGGTTACACTTTCTATAGGTGTGCTACCAATGTGCAGCTGAAGAGTTCCCTGCGAGTTTAGAGTGTGAAGTCTTTGCCTCGTTCCTATTAACATAGATTTTGTTTTAGAAATGTTAATTTGCATGCGGTTTGCATGACTCCAGTTAACTACACTATTTATTTCCTGTTGCAAGGATAATTCTAGCACATTACGATCAATAGCGTTTGTATATACTGTGCAATCGTCTGCAAATAAATCGAAGGACGATGACAGATATAAGGGAAGATCATGTATAGACCCCTGAGGTACTCCAATATTAATGGTAATAGCTTGGGATAGAGATTTATTGTGTGATACTACTTATTTTCTGTCTAATAAGAATGAATTGATTAATGTCACTATATTAAAGCTTACTTTCATTGTTTCTAGTTTTTTAATTAGAATAGTATGATCTGTCATATCGAATGCTTTTTTTAAAAGTCTATAAACATCGTTCCACATAGAGTATTGTTGTTAATATTTTGATGCCAGTTTTCTATCATGTTTGTTAGGGCCGTATGACAGGAATATTTTGGCCGAAATCCTGACTGACTGTCAGCTATTAGTTTGTGGCGAACTAAGTGCTCTAGTGTTGTATTGTGGATGTGCTTTTCTAGCGTTTGGATAACGAGGATAATATGGAAATTGGCCTATAATTACTCATGATAAAAAAGTCTAATGAACCAGCTTTTAAATGAGGATACACTTTAGCGATTTTAAAGGCTGATGGGAAGTGACGTTTGGTGAGACATTGATTGTATATAAAAGTTAGTGACTCGCAGATCACCGGTGCAGCATAGCGAAGGATCTAGTCCTGATGAGGTATTGTTTTTTAGGCTACTGAGATGAGTAAATACTTCAGTGGTCGCCATTAGCGGTATGTTTGTGGGAATGTCTCCATAGCATTTGCTCTCACAGAATGATGAGAATAAAGATATGTCATGAGGCACATCTGGTATTGCGGCCTTCAGTTGGTTTATGTCAGACTGAAAGAAACTACTGAATTGATCACATGTAACCTGATTTGATGGTAACGATTGTGATGATTTATGTTTGTTTATCAAGGTATTAATTGCTTTCCATATATCTTTAGTGTTGGTTTTATCTATTAATAAGTTCTTAAAATAGTTTTTCTTTTCCTTTCGAATAACATATTGAACTTTGATTCTCAGACTACGGTACTTAGTTAGATCTCTATTTTTTTATGTGCCCTGTCCCGGTCTCTCATAAGTTCAACTACCTCCTGTGTGATGCACGGTGGCTTAGTGTGATGTTTAACACGAACTTCCTTAAATGGAACATGTTTATCAAATACGCTTAGAAATGTCTTCAGCCAGTGGTCCAGAGCATCATCTGGGTCAGGAAGCTGGTAAACATAGTCCAGAAATGAGTTGAGCAAGTCTTGTAAGAAGGCATCTTGATTGAAGTTTTTGTAATGTCTATATTTTATACTTATATGTTTGTGTTTGGGAGTTTTGGTACCTCTTTTCGACCACGTGCAACATACTGGGTAGTGATCGCTCATTGCATTAATAGGTACAGTACATTCTGTGATGTTGTCAGCACACGTAGTATAGATATGATCTATAAGTGTTGCAGATGAATTTGTTATTCTAGTGGCTTGTTTGACTAACTGTTGGAAGTTATATGACTCTATTATGTTTTCCCATGTTTTGTTTGATTTGTTAGTGTCTATGTTGAAGTCGCCTAGCAGTATTATTTCTCTAGCATTACTAAAGACTACATCCATCATAGTGGTGAATTTTTCATACCACATATTTCCTGCACTGGGGTTTCGATAAAGATAGCCACCTACTAAGGGTATGCAATTTTGAAGCTTAACCTTAAGCCATACACACTCAATCTCACAGGTTTCAAAATCTAGTCTACGGTGGGCGTTAAGAGAGTTAGAAATATAAACTGCAATACCCGTATTTTGTTTCTGATAGGGATCTCTTCTAATGGTTTTAAAGCCTCTGATAGCGATGTCATCATCTGAGATGTTGCTATTTAATCGACTTTCGCTAACGCCGAACATGTGAAAATTTTGATTAACTATAAGTGATAGTTCAGGTAGCTTCCCTAATAGATGGCAGATATTTAAATGCCCGATTCTGAGCCCATTATTACTGAGCCAGTGTTCGTACTTATTAGACATTTTAACAATGCGTAATCATGAATATTTTAAAACACAAAATGAATACAACTTACGTCCTTTATAACAAATACACACTCTAAAGTACAGAGAAACAGTAATATCTCTATCAATATAAACACACACACACACACACAAAATAGTATAAAGATAAGTAAGGATGATTAGTGAAGACCCCCTCACTCAGAGTATAAACGAGATAAAAAGTATTATAAAAGATATCTAACTAAGTGTCAATCTCTGTGACTTCAATACAAGTCAATGTTTACAGCCACGTACAATCTAATACGTTGCTATATAAATCAATAACCAGGTATGCGCATAAACTTTCTAGGAGAGGCTCTTTCTTGTACCGAGATCCGGTGTTGCTTTGTGCTGAATTGCTAGTAAATACCAGGCTGTGTAGGTCCTTGGTACAGTGACATCATAAGTGCCTGACGAAGTGAAGCTGGGCTAAACCGCGTGAGGTATAACAACTCTGGGTTACAGTGAAATGGATACTGTTGATTTCTCACGGGGGTGTAACGACTTCCAACTACAGGCTCTGATTCGTGGCTAACAGGAGGCTGTGGTGGCACGTTGTTGTTATTACTGGATTGATCCTTGCTGTGGAGAAGAGGGAACGTATCTTCATAATTATCACCATCATGTGTGAAAGAGGGCGTATTGTACGGATTTGGTGTGGTGGAAATGTTCCGTCTGGCTAGGATATCAGGTGCCGTGGTTATGAGTGGTCTGCTCTCTTCTGGCCTATTTGTACTTGATATGGCGGCAGTATGTCGTCTGGCTTGAGTTTGAGGTGGTGTAGATAAAAGTGTCCTACGCGATCCAGTATTGGATGTAGGTTGTGTACGTTCTGGGTATTTAATATTTTTGGCGAGCAAGCTGGTGCCCAATGTAGGCAAATGTACTTGATCCTTATAAAGTCGCTTTTTAGGTGCTCCAGTCTGTGAAGTAAACAACAATGTTGTTATTTATGTCAGCTAGGCGACGCTGGAATGAGAGAGAGAGAGAGAGAGAGAGAGAGAGAGAGAGAGAGAGAGAGAGAGAGAGAGAGAGAGAGAGAGAGAGAGCAGGAGATAGCAAGAGAGTGAGAAAGTGAGAACGAACGAACGAACGGACTTTATTTCCAAAGGGTAACAAACTGGGCACGCAGGCCTGTCTAAATTTTGGCCCTTTCAATCACTAATCTTTAGTTCATCAATATTGCATAATACATTCACATAGGAAAAATAACAATGTCACATAATGTTGTAGACATAAACAATGCACATTCCATGCTATAAGACACACCATCCCATATCCACCCACACCCTCCCACCCAACAACACATAAAACTCCATGCACACATACATTCCCCATCCATCCACCGATCCCACACCCACACATATCACCCACCTACAAACATCTTCCCACCCACCACACATCCCCCACACATGTCCCACACCCATACACTCACACACACACCACGGCACACATACATGCACCAGGCCACCCATCCCACACCCACACACCCCACCCTAGCACATCGCCCACCTACACACATCTACACCCATACACACATCCTCCACCCATCCCATAACCCATTAACACTCACTCATACACATATCCTCCACCACCCACTCACACATACCAACTACGCAGTCAAACACACATTCCCCAACCACACATCCCCCACCTACACACACATCTCCCCGCCAAGCTACACATCCCGAACCTACCCACACACAAATCCCGCATCCACCCAGACATCCCCCACTTACACACATAATCCTTACACACATCCCCCACCCACACAATCTTCCACACCCATCCACACTCCCGTGCCCACCCACACTTACATCCCCACCCATCGCAAACCTACACACACTCACCCATCCACACATCCTCAAACCACCCACCCCCCAATAACCCATCCCCCAATAACCCATCCCCCAACCACACATCTCTTAACCACACATCCCCCACCCACACACACCTCCACCCACTCATATATATATATATATATATATATATATCCACACACACACACACACACACACACACACATCACCCCACCCATACACAGTTCCCCTACACACATCCCCACCCACCAACACAACCTCCATCCACAAACACACCTCGCACCCATACACCTCCCACCACAAACACATACCCAACCCACACACATCCCCACCCACATCTCCCCGACACACACATCCTCCACCCATACACTCATCCTCACACACATCCCCTACCCACGTACTGATCCCTTAACCACTCACACTCACATATTCCCCACCCACCCATCAACACATACATCTCCCATGTACCCACCCACATTCACACACCCCAATAACCCAGCCAAACACACATACCCCACCCTCACAAACATCCTTCACCCACCCGCACATCCAACACCCAACAACACCCCCCCCCCACACACACACACACACCCACACATACATCCCTCACCCATACACAGCTCCCCTCCCATACAACGAGTCATGTATTATTGATTATTTTTCATGCGTTTTGATGCTTATTGTGTTCTTTTGTTTTCAAAGAATTGCTTCATAAGAGATGTTGAATAAAGAATGTATTAGAGGAAATAGAGAAGAAGGGCAGAATGTCAGACGAGCCTGCGTGCCCAATTCTTAACCCTTTGAAAATAAAGATTTTCGTTCGTTCGTTCGTTCTCTCTCTCTCTCTCTCTCCTCTCTCTCTCTCTCTCTCTCTCTCTCTCTCTCTCTCTCTCTCTCTCTTATGGGTTAGGGATGTGTGTGTGGGTTGTGTGTGCGTGGATGGGACGTGTGTGTTTGTGAATGGGGGGTGTTTTGGTGGGTGGGGATGTGTGTGAGGGATGTGTGTTTCGGTGGGGAGATTGTGCGTGGGTGGGGATGTGTGTGTATATGGGTAGGGGTGTGTGGTTAAGGGATGTGTGGCTGGGGGATGGGTGGGTGGAGGATGTGTGGTTGGGTAGAGGATGTGGGGGTGGGTGATTGTACATGAGTAAGGGTGTGTGGTTAAGGAATGTTTGGTTGGTGGATGGTTAGAGGATGTGTGGGTGGGTAGAGGATATGTGGGTGGGTGAGTGTGTGTAGGTTAGGAGATGGTGGGGGATGTTTGTAGGGGTGGCCTCGGGATCTGTGAGTGGGCTGGGGGAGATGGGAGATTATGTGGGTGGGTGCGGAATTTGTGTGTGGGTAGGTGCGGAATATTTGCGTTGACGGGGAGATGTGTGTGTGCGTGGGGGATGTGTGGCTGAGGAATGTGTGTTTGGCTGGGTGGTTGGAGGAGGATATGTGGGTGAGTGATATTTGGTGGGTAATGGGACGGGTAGAGGATATGTGTGTAGGTGGGTGGATGTGTGTGGGTGGGGGATGTGTGGGTTGGGGAATGTATGTGTGCTTGGGGTGTGGGTGGATGGGATGTGTTGTGGGTGAGAGGTGTGAGTAGGTGGGGAGATGTGTAGGTGTAGGGATGTGGTGGATGGGTGAGGGAATTTGTGTGTGTGTGTGATGTGTGTGGTTGGGTGGGGGAGTTGGAGTGAATGGGGGATGTGTGGGTGGGTGGTGGATGTGTCTCATAACATAGTAATATGCATTGTTTATGTTTACAAAATTCATGTGACAATGTTTTTTCCTATGCACTGTTGATGAAAGAAAGATGTGTGATTGGAAGGGCCGAATGTAAGACGGGCCTGCGTGCCCAATTTGTTACCCTTTGAAAATAAAGTCTGTTCGTTCTCTCTCTCTCTCTCTCTCTCTCTCTCTCTCTCTCTCTCTCTCTCTCTCTCTCTCTCTGTCCACACCTGCCCTCTCTCTCCACACCTGCCTTCTCTCTCTCCACAACTTCTCCCATCTCTCTCTCCATGCTTGTCCCCCCTCTCTCGCCCCACACCTGCCATCTCTCTCCCCATACCTGCCATCTCTCTCCCCACACCTGCCATCTCTCGCCCCACACCTGCCATCTCTCTCCCCACACCTGCCATCTCTCGCCCCACACCTGCCATCTCTCTCCCCACACCTGCCATCTCTCTCCCCACACCTGCCATCTCTCTCCCCACACCTGCCATCTCTCTCCCCACACCTGCCATCTCTCTCCCCACACCTGCCATCTCTCTCCCCACACTTGCCTTCTCTCTCCCCACACCTGCCATCTCTCTCCCCACACCTGCCATCTCTCGCCCCACACCTGCCTTCTCTCAACCCACACCTCCCATCTCTCTCCCCACACTTGCCTTCTCTCTCCCCACACCTGCCATCTCTCTCCCCACACCTGCCATCTCTCGCCCCACACCTGCCATCTCTCGCCCCACACCTGCCTTCTCTCTCCCCACACTTGCCTTCTCTCTCCCCACACCTGCCATCTCTCTCCCCACACCTGCCATCTCTCTCCCCACACCTGCCATCTCTCTCCCCACACCTGCCATCTCTCTCCCCACACCTGCCATCTCTCTCCCCACACCTGCCATCTCTCTCCCCACACCTGCCATCTCTCTCCCCACACCTGCCATCTCTCTCCCCACACTTGCTTTCTCTCTCCCCAGACCTGCCATCTCACTCCCCACACTTGCCTTCTCTCTCCCCACACCTGCCATCTCTCTCTCCACAACTTCTCCCATCTCTCTCTCCACAACTTCTCCCATCTCTCTCTCCATGCTTGTCCCCCATCTCTCTCTCCACACATGCCATCTCTCTCCCCACACCTGCCATCTCTCTCCCCACACTTGCCTTCTCTCTCCCCACACCTGCCATCTCTCTCCCCACACCTGCCTTCTCTCTCCTTACACCTGCCATCTCTCTCCCCACACTTGCCTTCTCTCTCCCCACACCTGCCTTCTCTCTCCCCACACTTGCCTTCTCTCTCCCCACACTTGCCTTCTCTCTCCCCACACCTGCCATCTCTCTCCTTACACCTGCCATCTCTCTCCCCACACTTGCCTTCTCTCTCCCCACACCTGCCATCTCTCTCCTCACACCTGCCTTCTCTCTCCCCACACTTGCCATCTCTCTCCCCACACCTGCCATCTCTCTCCCCACACCTGCCATCTCTCTCCTCACACTTGCCTTCTCTCTCCTTACACCTGCCATCTCTCTCCCCACACCTGCCATCTCTCTCCCCACACCTGCCATGTCTATCCCCACACCTGCCATGTCTCTCCCCACACCTGCCATCTCTCGCCCCACACCTGCCATCTCTCTCCCCACACTTGCCATCTCTCTCCCCACACCTGCCATCTCTCTCCCCACACCTGCCATCTCTCTCCCCACACCTGCCATCTCTCTCCCCACACCTGCCATCTCTCTCCCCACACTTGCCATCTCTCTCCCCACACCTGCCATCTCTCTCCCCACACCTGCCATCTCTCTCCCCACACCTGCCTTCTCTCTCCCCACACTTGCCTTCTCTCTCCCCACACTTGCCTTCTCTCTCCCCACACCTGCCATCTCTCTCCTTACACCTGCCATCTCTCTCCCCACACTTGCCTTCTCTCTCCCCACACCTGCCATCTCTCTCCTCACACCTGCCTTCTCTCTCCCCACACTTGCCATCTCTCTCCCCACACCTGCCATCTCTCTCCCCAGACCTGCCATGTCTCTCCCCACACCTGCCATCTCTCGCCCCACACCTGCCATCTCTCGCCCCACACCTGCCATCTCTCTCCCCACACTTGCCATCTCTCTCCCCACACTTGCCTTCTCTCTCCCCAGACCTGCCATCTCTCTCCTTACACCTGCCATCTCTCTCCCCACACTTGCCATCTCTCTCCCCACACCTGCCATCTCTCTCCCCACACCTGCCATCTCTCTCCCCACACCTGCCATCTCTCTCCCCACACCTGCCATCTCACTCCCCACACTTGCCTTCTCTCTCCCCACACCTGCCATCTCTCTCTCCACAACTTCTCCCATCTCTCTCTCCACAACTTCTCCCATCTCTCTCTCCATGCTTGTCCCCCATCTCTCTCTCCACACATGCCATCTCTCTCCCCACACCTGCCATCTCTCTCCCCACACCTGCCATCTCTCTCCCCACACTTGCCTTCTCTCTCCCCACACCTGCCATCTCTCTCCCCACACCTGCCTTCTCTCTCCTTACACCTGCCATCTCTCTCCCCACACTTGCCTTCTCTCTCCCCACACCTGCCTTCTCTCTCCCCACACTTGCCTTCTCTCTCCCCACACTTGCCTTCTCTCTCCCCACACCTGCCTTCTCTCTCCCCACACTTGCCTTCTCTCTCCCCACACCTGCCATCTCTCTCCCCACACCTGCCTTCTCTCTCCTTACACCTGCCATCTCTCTCCCCACACTTGCCTTCTCTCTCCCCACACCTGCCTTCTCTCTCCCCACACTTGCCTTCTCTCTCCCCACACTTGCCTTCTCTCTCCCCACACCTGCCATCTCTCTCCTTACACCTGCCATCTCTCTCCCCACACTTGCCTTCTCTCTCCCCACACCTGCCATCTCTCTCCTCACACCTGCCTTCTCTCTCCCCACACCTGCCATCTCTCTCCCCACACCTGCCATCTCTCTCCTTACACCTGCCATCTCTCTCCCCACACTTGCCTTCTCTCTCCCCACACCTGCCATCTCTCTCCTCACACCTGCCTTCTCTCGCCCCACACCTGCCATCTCTCGCCCCACACCTGCCATCTCTCTCTCCACAACTTCTCCCATCTCTCTCTCCACAACTTCTCCCATCTCTCTCTCCATGCTTGTCCCCCATCTCTCTCTCCACACATGCCATCTCTCTCCCCATACCTGCCATCTCTCTCTCCACACATGCCATCTCTCTCCCCACACCTGCCATCTCTCTCCCCACACCTGCCATCTCTCTCCCCACACCTGCCATCTCTCTCCCCACACTTGCCTTCTCTCTCCCCACACCTGCCATCTCTCTCCCCACACTTGCCTTCTCTCTCCCCACACCTGCCATCTCTCTCCCCACACCTGCCTTCTCTCTCCTTACACCTGCCATCTCTCTCCCCACACTTGCCTTCTCTCTCCCCACACCTGCCTTCTCTCTCCCCACACTTGCCTTCTCTCTCCCCACACTTGCCTTCTCTCTCCCCACACCTGCCATCTCTCTCCTTACACCTGCCATCTCTCTCCCCACACTTGCCTTCTCTCTCCCCACACCTGCCATCTCTCTCCCCACACTTGCCTTCTCTCTCCCCACACCTGCCGTCTCCCTCCAGTCTTCTGTCACCGATGTTTGTTATGCAGGTGGTGCCACACCTGGTACATAGAACTGGGGTGTGAGGCAGGTGGTGCCAGATGTTATGTGCCATAATTAAATTCAACTTAGGCCGGATGAACCCCTTTGTTGACCAGGTTCAGACGAGGGCAAGAATGACCTACATAGTTGTGACTGGGAAACTGCTCCAGCCTTCCGTCCTTAGTCGTCGACATCGTGAGTACACTCTGCCCATGTTTAATGACTGACAGTAACAGATGGTGGTATACACGGAATGACAGCTCTGTAGCATATTCTGTGACCACACGTCCTAGGTGTGAATATTATTTATTCTGTATCAGAAGTGTACTATATATCAGTATACGAGGAGATCTGAAACTTACATTTAGTTCAGTTGTGGCTGTATTTATGCTCATATTGTATCTGATGCATGTTAAACCCAGATTATTAATATGATTTTGCAGTCTGCCCTCGTCGCTATAGTACAGGCTCTGATGGTCTGCAAATAAAATCGCATTTATTGCGTGTGGATCTGTTGTTTCATCTAGAGCAAAGAGTTCACACTTTTCTGAATCTGTTCTGTCAAGACTTGCTTTTGTGGATATTCTGTCTAATTAGATATTAACTAGTAGAGGAGAGAGCACACATCCCTGTCTCATCCCTGGTTTGACTGTGAACATATGTGATATATAATTAATTAATGGTGGTAATAACTGGCTGGCACCTTGCCGGTTTGTCAGGCGATAGTTTGGTACATTATGCATTGAAAAGACATAATAACTGCAACCCGCGGTGAGCAACTGTAATAATTTATTCACTCATATAGTATATATAAGTAATAGTTCTGCAGTATGCGGGTGGCCAGACGCAGCTAAACAACAATCAAGAGATATTCATATTTGCCATCATTGTTTGTGTGGGAAATGTACCGTGCCGGTGTCCTGACGCATATGTGTGACGTGAGAGCCCCGTCACGTGATGTAGGCCTGACTACAGGCAAGAATGAGTGACTGTGACGTGACAGCGCCATCACGTGATATTGGCCTCACTGCAGTCACGAATGGGTCTCCAGTCTTTCACTCACTGTAACCATCGACGATCCCAGGTGTTGACCCAAAGTTGCAGAGTGTCTTACAGATGTCTTAAAGAATGCCTCACAACTGGCATATATCCTAAAGTGTCTACCCACAATGGGCAGATTTCTTAAATAACGCCTCATGACGGACAGATGTTTAAAGAATGCCCCTCGACGGGTAGATGTCGTAAAGCATGCCCCATAACGTGCAGCTGACTTTAAGAATACCTCACATAGGGCATATGTCTTAAAGAATGCCTCACAACGTGGACTAGTCACCTCAACCTGTTTACTCTGCACGTAATAGTCTTCTCAATACGGTTACTGTGCACGTGACATAGTATCCGCAACATGTTTACGCTGCACGTGGAATAGTCTCCTCCACCTGTTTATTCTGCACGTGGAATAGTCTCCTCCACCTGTTTATTCTGCACGTGGAATAGTCTCCTCCACCTGTTTACTCTGCACGTGGAATAGTCTCCTCCACCTGTTTACTCTGCATGTTGAATTGTCTCCGCCACATGTCTACACTGCACGTGGAAGAGTCTCCTCAACGTGTTGACCCTGCATGTGATAAATATCAAGAAATCTCTAAAAGGTAATGATAGCGTTTCCAGGTGGTAACCCGTATGATACCATCTCCAGTAAAACCATGCATACATTACAAACATGACGTACGTTCATCATATGCGTATCCACATGTATGCCAAATAAGTCAACAGCTCATGTCTTGTATGAAGTTCGCTTTGTTATCTTTGCTACGTCCCAGGTCACATATTATTATGCACTGGCCAGCTGTCACTAATGCTGGTATACAATACATGTATGCTGGAGATCGTCTACTACATATTTCGTTATGACTGAAATACACCCACGTCATATTATACAGTGTAGATTAATATTACATTACACCATCTTTGGAGCCCTTGACACCATTTGTCATTGTCAGGTCAAGAATTAAGAGAAACACTTACATATGATGAAGAAATATCAGAGAGCACTGTGATGAACTCATCTCATCTCATCATCTCATCTCATCATGTTCCTCTTGTACATTGAGGTATCGAGGTGAAGTATAAACAGCGGGAGAGTGCCCGCTTATGGGCTTCGTGTATCGATATTCCCATGGACTCTGTTATTCCCTGCGCCCATCGTTTACGTGGTCGGTCTCTTCCTCTGCTTCCCTCTGGTCTGTACATCATTGCTTGTTGTGGTATACTGTTAGTTGTAGCCTTCTTGCATGGCCAAACCATTTGACTTGCTGCCTTTTAATAAAATCTAGTGCAGCTATAACCCCCACTTTAGTCCTGATTTCTTCATTTCTGATCTTATCTCTTCTTGATACATTGAGTATTCTTCTCAGGAATCTTATTTCTGTTGTGATTTTTCTTTTCTCTTTTTGTGCCATTGTCCAGGTTTGGCATTGGTAACATAGAGTTGGTAGGAAGATTGTGTTGTAAAGTGCTTTCATAGTAGTTATTGATACATGTTTGTTCTTTAGTATTGGTGCTATTTGTCCAATGAGTTGGTGTCAAGGTCTCACTTATCTCTAAGTAGATAAGCGACGTAATAGAGATAGAGATGGATGATAGAAACAGGGGATGAATAGGGAAGAGAATAGAAGAGACTCGAACATTCGACAGAGGTCAAACTACGCAGTACTCCCAGCCACAACCCGGCAGAAGCGTGAAGGGTGAAACCCCACGAAACGCACGAAGGGGCAAGCACACCGTGTCCAAACTCACGAGAGTAGAGGGCAGACGGCCACTGGACATTGACGGGAGAGGGTGTAGCTTCTAGAGGGAGACACAGGGACAGAACTTACTTAGATCCTTAAGATATTAATGATAGACCTAGTTTGAAATGTTGTGTATGGTATTTGAATGTTTTGCATAATGTATTTGTATGTAATACTATAACCATTGTGCGAGAAGATTATTTCACCAGATGACAGATATTGTAATAAAGTCGATACTCGAACTTAGATTTATGTCGTATCTGTGCTCGCACTATTCTACCTGTCTGAACCCAAGTTTCTCTATGCCTATTTATGACACGTTGACAGGTAAAATACATGGGGATCCAGTCCGTTTAGGCAGTCCCAAGACAGTGTCAAATAACAAGTAGAAATAATGCATTGACGGTTCTTGGCTTAGCAAAGTAAAAAACTAAAAGTATACACGACATCGACAAAGTCTAGACACTACACAGTAAATACTGTTCTGTTGAACTGTGCTATCCACTCTCTTCTCAAAATAGAAGTTCATAATGCTAACTCCCACCATAAACATGTATTCACCAGTGGCCCACAAATCAGTTCTTTGAGAGTCGCGGATGCGCAAACTGAATCTTATGTTGCTGGTGAGTTATGCTAGTTGATGCTGCTGGTGAGTTGCTCTGGTATACCACAACACTCTAGTTCCAGAATCAGATTCTCACTACGGGTCGGGGCACTTGTTCAATATAAAATCTGGTGAGGCTTATTACTTATTTCAGTAATCTACTATTGAACTATTACTTGTTTAAGTAATTTACTATTAAAAGGGTTGCTTTTCGAACACCACAATTGGCCCCGACCATGGTCTGCGATGTCTAGCAGAAAAGTGAGACCGGACACGGAACTAGCATCAGCAAGTGGCCGTTTCCGGGACCCGTTGTCTGTTGGTTGTAGTTGGCCAGGATAAGTAAGCCAAACTAAATTATCCCATTACTATAAATACAAAGTAACTGTAAACTTAATGTAAACATATGTTAAAGAATCTTTATAATACACTGAGTACTGAGCAAGACGGGAGGGTGCAGCCAGGCTTTCGCCACACTTGGAAGGCATCCTCTATTTCCTGAACTATATAGGTTATTTGATCTTCAGTGGATCTTTACTTTCTGAATCCTGCTTGGTGTGGTGTTAAGTGATGGTTTTTTTCCAGATGCTATGTTAGCCTGCCATAGATAATGCGTTCCATTAATTTTCTTACACAGCTAAGTAGACTGACAGGTCGATAGTCATTTGGTTCTTCCATGTCTTTTCCTTTCTTTGAGACTGGTATTAGTATAGCTTCCTTCCATGCTTATGGGACTATTCCTCTCTTCCAGTTGTAATTTAAGACTGCTAGTAGTTTCTTTTTTGCCTTAGTGCCTAGACCTATTAGCATTTCATTTGTGATTCCATCCTTTCCTGTTGATTTCTTCTTTTTTAGGGTATTCATTGCCTGTTCCATTTTTTTTTCCGTTGTTAGATTTGTCATCATATATTATGCTGCTGTCTCTGTATTACTATGATGTATCTGTCTGTCTTTACTTGTTTTGCTCTGTTCGGTTGTAATATCAATGTGGTTTTCACTGGCAAAGTGTCCATTGGTGCATTTGCAGCCTTTTTTCCTGTAAGCAAGGCATTTCCTTGTTTAATTGGAATTTTTTTTTGGTTTCTAGGTCCTTCATTGTTCATGGCTTTCACTGGTTTCCATAATTTGTTTCCATCCCTGTCAAAATTCAGGTGTTCTGTTTTTTCCCTCCAAACATCTCTTGTTGTTTGATTTACTCTTATTTTATACTTTGCTGAGATGGCATAGAGAGAGATGTTCGCTTCAGTTGTTTGTTCTCTATCTGCTGTTTTCCTGGCATCTTCAACATTGTCTTCCAAAATTTGTAGTTCTTCAGTCCAGTATGGTTTGTAATTTTTCCTCGCTCCTCTTGGAATAGACACAGTGGCCGTCTGTATTATGGCTCTGTTTAGACTTTCCACCTTTTGCTTCATGTTGCCATCACGTGTATTTATGTTTTCACAGTATTTGTATGTTAGTATGGCAAATCTGTCCCAATCTGCTCGTTTGTAATTCCAGCGGGGCAAAGGCTTTTGATCCTGTGGAATATACTACATATTCAATACAAGCTTGATTGGTCTGTGGTCACTACCTGCAAATTGGTCAAGCGCATGGCGATCGATTTTGTGGAGGATGTCTCCTGTGCAGAAAGCTGTCTGGAGTAGAAGTGGTAAACCATCTTCTAGAGTAGAAGCTCGGTGTGTCATCCGATTTGTTGAATAGATGGAGATTTGAGACTATTTCCTAGTTCTGCACTTCATTTCCTCTTTTGTCAGTATCTGGGTATCCCCATCTTTCTGAACGGCTATTAAAGTCTCCGACAATAATGCAGTTTGTATCAGTTATTTTCATGTTTGAGAGTGTAAGGTCCTTATCTGCTGCGCTGTACAGATTGTAAATTCTAATTTCCACATCCTTTATCGTTATATCAACACCTATAATTTACGTTTGGTTGTCAGAGATCACAGATACTTCGCTGCAAAGTATTGTATTTCGTGTAAGTAACTTTATCATTATATCAATGGCAGGCGGCACTATTCAAGATCGGTGTTTCGCAAAGGAACATGGAATGGCCAATACCTAAATTTTCAGAGCTTCACACCTGTCCAGTACAAATGGGGCTTAGTACGGACCATGTTTGTCCGTGCTAGAATGATATGCACCCAGGACACACTGACAGAGGAATTTGAAACTCTGAAGAATGTCTTAAACCTGAATGGGTACTCCACAGGATTTATGAGGCGCCACTGGCAACAGCCCAAACTAAAACCAGACTTAACTACAGTCCCTAAACTTAAGGTAATCATCCAGCTAACCTTTCCATGGGATGACGTAATGCAACGTCTACAAGACCGGCTTACTACAGCAGTAGGCCGAACATTCTGTGCTGCAACTCCAGTCATAAGATATAAAACCGTACCGATTCCTACACCAGCAGTCAAAGAGCATGTTCCTCTGTACGCCACAAACAATTGTATTTACCAATTCACATGTAGATGCCAGGCCTTCTACATTGGTAGAACAGAGAGACAGCTTAACAAACGAGTGTCAGAACACATACCTCAATGGGTCAACAAGATACAACACACAGGAGATGCTAGCCTCAAGGGGCCGACACACCGAAAGCTCACCATGAGCGGCCATTTGGTTGACAGAGACACTGCCTTTCGCGTGTTGTTTAACACACAAAATACTCGCTTGTTAAAATTTGCAGAAGCAATTATGATCAATCAACGCAAGCCAGAATTGTGCAAACATAAAGACATGTTAGTCAGCTTAAAATTACCGTGGTAGATAAGTGACATTACTGTGCGAATATGTGTATATTTCAACTTGAAGGATTTATCTAGTTAATTCACGTAAGTTGTGTGATTTCTGCAGTATGTACCTGACGAGCTGCAGCGAAATATGCCAGGCAATAAATCGTGCAATCTATTGTTTGTGTCTTCGTTATTCACATTATATAATTTCCTATATTTCACGTATAATTTCCGTTTGGTTGTCAGAGATCACATATACTTCGCTGCAAAGTATTGTATTTCGTGTAAGTATTAGAACTCTTCCCTTGTGTCCTTCGCGGTCGAAATGTGTGGACTGATACCCTCTGACTGAGAATATGCGATTGGCGTTGAGGTGTGTCTCTTGAAAGCATGCCACATCTATTCTATCTTTATGAAGACGCTTTGTTAGGGAGACTTTCTTGTTACAAACTCTCTTCGGCATTCCACTGTTGTAAGTTGAGTGTCCGGGGTATTTGGTCAATAGATCTTAATCTACTCCTCTATGCCTTGACTCCACATCATAGGGGAAGGTGACCACCAGTAGTCATGGGTGGACCCCCTCGAGACAGGGGGCCCATCACTATCACCGCCTGATGGGACTTCGCGGGATTAGCACCATAACGATTAATTCTAATTTGTGACATCATGAATTAAGTTACGTTGCATTGCTATATCAAGCCTGTGGCTCAGTACATCCGATTTCGACAAGCATTTATTGGGGTGCTTTCCCTAGCCTTTGACTGTCCCCAGTCTACCTACAAGGCAGCATGTTTGTGTGTCGCTTGGTCTGGTCCATCTCCCTTGACCTGTCCGACATGGGTGACCCTACCAGTAGCTGTGCTACCATCGGCATAGTTCTTGCGGTCATTGGAACACTCAAGCCCCTCTACCTCGTCACGGTGGACACACAGCAGAGGGGTGATTTAGTATTATATGTTGGAAGATACCAACATTGATGGGAAAGGTTTAAGAATAATAACGAATATTTACTGGAACCAAGCAGCAATTAAAATGGGAAATAAAGAGGACAGTTACGAACAGATAAAGCTAGGAGTACAAGAGGGGTGTGTCTTGTCACCGGATCTCTTCTCCCTATATAGTGAAGTAGGTCTTAATCCCGTTCTGTAAAGCTGCATTACTTAGTGTTATTTTGCATTTATTACTTGTTTCAAGGGGTGTTCGTTTAGGTGAATTGTTGTTGTTTTTTCTTCATTATTTAAAGTCATTACCTCTGCTTTACTGATACTAATTTTCATGTTATGTTCCCTAAACATTTCGTTTAGACCAGTGGTTTTCAACCTTTTTTGGCGCTTGCACCCTTTCACCATATTTTCAGAACGTCTTCCCCTCCCCCACCCCTTTTCATATTTCCTGCCTATAAATGTTTCTCCCCCTCCCCGCCCCTACATAGTATACGTAAAAATAGAAGCTAACTTTAATAACACATACTAGAACAAGTCTAGACATCTACATAAAACGTGATTTGTGGTTTTACTTACGTTATAAAATGAATTTCAGAAGTGCAAGGAGTAGAGGACTTTAATGTAGGGAGGGAAAATAAATATCAAGTAATCGATTCCTGTATTAGCGCGATCTTGAAATAATCTTAATTCACCTCCCCCCCCCCACCCCTTGGAAACCCTAAAATTCGTGGGGGGGGAGGGGTAATTCAACACAAGTTGAGAACCACTGAGCTAGACAGTGTCTTGTCTGGAACCGACAACGCAAACAAAATAGCAGGAAATCTAAAACACACGAAGCAGAGAATTCATTCATTCAGTAGCATGTCCTTTGCAGAACCTCGCTCCAATAACAACCTTCTGGAAAATCTCTCGATCACAAGCAAGATGTCCCGCGTCTGATACACCCATCTGGAGATCATCCGCCACATCCTGCACCCATCTTCTCTTTGGCCTTCCTCTTCCTCTTTTGTTGATTTAACAAGCTTAAATTCACTAGAATTTGGAATTATTTGTCATACTGGATAGAAGGAGCATGAAACCATTATCCAAAGTGTATACACAACCAATGTGATATGGGGACAGTTATCTGTGCTACAAAACTGCTGATATATAACAGCTTTTTCCAGGGAGACACAGCTGGTGGGTTTATTAATGCTGAGGGAGACAATCCACTTATAAATGTTCCCAGAATAGAGACAGAATTATACCTATGGATTCATTAATGTTAGTGGTGTAATATAAAGGCCACGCAGACGCACTGATACTGCAATTGGTATTAGTCACATTAGGACTCTTCACAGGCTGTTGAAGATGAGGATGGAGCATGTATGGGAATGTCCTGAGTGCTGTATACTAGTTCTGGACTCATCTCAAATTTTGGCGGGACACCAATCACATCACCCACTGAGAGCTGACTGGTCTACAGATATGGGTCTTTCACCGTAGGCTCAATGTGCCTTAAGTAGGGTTGCCAGATATGTGGGCACCAATAGGAGGACATAATAAGACAACAAAGAGGACAAAGGAGGACATATTGAATGTTTCATTTTAATTTTAATTTACATCTTTGCTACCGGAAATAACATTAACATTTTGACCATACAGACTACAGCATAGAGCTAGATTGTTAGTGTTGCCGAATAGAGCGACAGTTAGATTCAAATTATACAAATAATTGGTGTTTCACATTTGGTATAAATAGGAAAATTAAATACATATTATTAAGCAATGGGTTTTAATCAAGGGGTTAAAGTAAATATCAAAAAGGGTAATGAGCTAGATACAGATAACAGTTACAATAACTATAATCGACTAGTTCGCAGAAATACGTAGACTTTGTACATTTTAACAATGTAAACATACGGTAGAGTGTAGATACATTGTAAGTTGTAACAATAATACATAATAATTTATAACATAAAATATAAGAAAAGCCGGACATTTTAAAGGTTTTTAGTTTAGCCTGCCTGACGGAGAATATTAGGCTAAAAAGGAGGACATGTCCTCTTTTTGCTAGACGTCTAGCATCCCTAGCCGAAAGGTGCGAAAAGGGTTCCTTCAGATAATGTATGAGATATCTTCACAGTTTATCTATTCTTGCAGTGGATCTAGTTATATCATAAATGGTTTATGTGTGGGTGCAGTCAGTCTAGTTATCTCGAGTGGTGGGAAGAAGGGAATCAAATGGTATGATAGAATCACCAATGTGGAGCACATGGTGATAACTAAACAAATTCACGTGATCCAAGAGGTCAGGAAAAGATGCTGGATCGGACAAACACTGAGAAAGCCTGTGGAAAGTACAGCTAGACCAGTGGTTCTCAACCTTTTTTTTTTTTGGCCCGTGCACCCCTTCACGATATTTTCAGAACTTCATTCACCCCCCCCCCCTCCTCCAATTTTCGTATTTCCTCCCTATAAATCCCCCCCCCCCCCTTTCCCACACAGTATACGTAAAAATAGAAGCTAAGTTTAATAACACATACTAGAACAAGTCTAGACGTCTACATAAAACGTGATTTGCGGTTCTACTTATGTTATAAAATGTATTTAAGAAGGGAGAGAAGTACAGAACAGTAAAGTATGGAGGGAAAAAGAATATCAACTAATGGGTTCTTGTACAAGGGTAGTTCAATAAGTGGGTCACAAATGGCTGTGGAGGGGTAACTAAGTGTGATAACGGCTTGAGACCAGTTTATTTTTATACATACATTGTCCCTTTATTTCTCAACATGGTTTCCACCAACATTGATGCACATGTCCCATCGGTTTGTCGGTCCTCCCAAGCCGGCTGCATTTAACTGTGTGCTCTTTTTCTATACCACGTTTCCACTTCAGGTGGATTTTCAGTTGACTTAGCCCCTAGCGATGTCCACTTTTCTGGTTCATTGAGACATTTCGCAAGTGACGCCGAAGTGAATGTGAAGTGAAACCGGGGTATAGAAAATAGAGCGCGCAATTCTGTGCAGACGGTTTGGGAGGACTGGTGGAACTCTGGGATGGGTGGATCAATGTTGGTGGAAATTTTGTTGAGAAATGCTCAAAATGGCACATGAATGGAGCATAATGGGGACGACCCTTTGCTGTGATGTTAGAACCGCGACTAATGACTAATGTTGAGAAATAAAGGGACAATGTATGTATAGGAGTTGACTGGTTTCAAGTTGTCATGTTTAGTTATTAATCTACAGCCATTTGTGACTTACTTATCGACTTTTCCTCTATTAGCGGGATGTTGAAATAATCTTAACTCCCCCCCCCCGCCCCGCCCCCCGCCTCCCCCTATGAAACCCTAAAATTCCACCTGGGGAGGGGGGGGGGGTAATTTCCCCACCGGTTGAGAACCACTGGTTTAGACTATTCATGTGGTCTTGTAATTCAGCTTCTAATTTTGCTATGAGTGCTTGGTCGTCCGCAAACAGTTCTCTAATGGTGTAATTAGCAGATAGTTCTTCTTCTGTGTTCACGACATGCGGTGTTCTTGCCGTGTCTGCTTGGCTGGTTTCTTTACATATATTGTCTATATATGTCATGAAAAAGAGATGGCACATAAGAGGGATGGGTGTGGTAATTTTCTGTTTCGTTTGTGGCCCTAGGAGGCCAGTAAAAAAAAATGTTTTCCCCATATGGGGGAATGTAGGAAATAAAATGTAAACTTATACATTGAAAGTATGAAAATAACATTTAAGAAGAAATTATATAAAAGAAAAATGCATTATAAAATGTAAGTATGCAAAGATTGAAAACATGTTTTGTAAAATGCAAACAATTATTTTATCTGGCCTTAAAATATTTTACTTTTGTGATTATACGTTATATTTCTATAAAAATATAATAGAAGCAAAATGTTAGTTAATAATACTATCGCTAGTATATTCTTTATATATTTAAAATTCAAGTAATCTCCATTGTAACAATATTAGTTGTTTATGTCCCTTAGTCATTGCTTTTATTTTAAATGTTGGGTATCCTTTATAGGGCGTTGCAGTTATCACTAGCATTTTTCAGCTGTTGTTGATGTACTAGGCAAGCTTTACGTTCAGTAGTTTGCCATTGCTTTAAGAACGACTGGCTCACATACCCCCATAAGTTACCAGCGCGGGGCGATCCGCTGCGGATCTCGCGCAGCTGTTTTCCCCACGTGGATATAAGGGACTACGAACAACGTCGTTAACACCTTGGCCAGGGAGATCGGTGAAGTGTTTTTCTTTTAGATACCTTGTAATTTCGCAGAAAGCTTGATCATAATTATTAAATGTAGTGATCAATCAAGGCATTACTATCATGTTATTATGTTCTTTTAAATATGCTCTAAGCAACTAGGGAAATGCAAGCGCAGTTGAATTGTATGATTTATTATCTTCTTCTTCTTCTGCGTTCATCCGGAGTTTTTTTTTTCTTTTTCGGACGTGATTATATTGTGCCTCTTTACAGCAGAGCTGCGTTCTTGCGCCATTAGGCTGACACATCCGACTTCTGCGGGTATTTGTTGACCGAGTTAACCTTCCCGGGGGTTTCTTAGGATGTTTGACTCTCACTGTTGTGGTGTTATCCCCCATCCCAGCTGGCCCACTAAGAACAACAGAAGACATCACAGACAGCCCTCAAGGGAAGGCAGGGGCAGACCATGGACATTACCCGCCATCCAAGGAGGCTTCCATACTTGCAGAGCCGACACACAGAGCTCTGGTACTGGGCTCACCCAAGGAATCGTCAAGTCCTGCACATGGCTGCATTGCCTCACTTCCGTATACTGGGCCTTCCGTTCACCATAGGCTGTTTTTTCCGGAAACCAGAAGAATGCAGTCTGCAGATGAGATCCACACAGTGAGCTTTCGATTCGGATTTTCCACGTATTGGATTTGCTATCCAAGCAATATTCTATTTCGTGCCACTAGGACACTTTTTCTACCTTTTATGAAGCCCACACAGTGAGCTTTTGATTCGGACTTTCCACGTAATGGATTTGCTATCCAAGCAATATTCCATTTCATGCCTATGGGACGCTTTTGTAACCGACATATTTGTTGTATGAAGTGTGGCAGACTAAATACTTCTTTATGCACTTTTAAATGTCAACCTAAATGTAGTTAAAGTAAGCTGTAGTCAACTTGAGCTTGTTGATATCTCCATAGAGCTTGTCCTCAAACGAAGCAGGTGTGGGCCAAAATATCTTTCTCTGTTCTGCATATATTGGGCTTTCCTGCAGCAAATCTGTCATTTTACCAGTTCCACAATTACATTCATCGGTATCTCCTATCTTTAGTTTATTGAACAAGTGGTATTTCAGCCTGTTATTTCCTGTGCAGAGACTGAAGATTGCTACTTGTTCTCTTCGGTCGAGTTTGTAGTATGCATCATCCTTCTGGTGGCCTGGATGCTCTGATTCCCATTTGATTCAATAAGTGCTTTTTATAAATCTCTTTGCCTCATTATAGGTTATGTCTATGTCAGGCTGTGGTAGTCGTCAACACTCTGTTGCTAGTCTGTCAGCCTCTTCATTTCCAGGTATTTGCAATGTGATGGGATCCACTGTATTACAGCTTTTTTTGGATTTTTGGAATAGACCATGGAGTGCTGCTCTTAGGTCAGCTAGTTCTGTGTTGTTTTTGCTATTCAGTATTGAGACAGCTGATTTGCATCTGTGAAGATAGCTATTTGCTTCTCTTTTTTTTCCTCCATCGAGAGCATTGCTGCTCTATTTTTCAAAGCCTCTACATCCGCTTTGAAGTTACTTGAACATTTTCCAGTTGCCACTGACTGTTTTTTTTTTTCACTCCATTTTTTTTTAAATTTAGGAAAATTCCTCCTCCTTTTTCTATTGAATTTTTGACTGATCCATCTGTATATGCATAGGTTCAGTTGCTGCATAGGTAATTTTCTATTATGTAGTTTAGGGTCATTTTTCTTCTTTCGGTTTCATTCTGAGTGTTCTTTTTCTCAATACCAGGAATGTTTTCTATCATCTCAGGCTGTTGCTGCTGTCTCCAAGCTGGGAACTTGTGTGCATTGTAAATGGGTTTGACTGTTGATATGTTAAGTATGGGATCTGCCCTAATCTTTCGTTGTGCAGTTTCTACAAAGTTGCTACGCTTCAATCTTCCCTTTCAAAAACCATTAAACCTGTTATACATAGGGTGGTCTGTCAATCTTCTAAATTTTTCTGCTTGTTGCTGGGCTCTGCGCTATTTCTTCTATCCTGCATTGGTTGTAAACAAGTGATCTTTTCCAGTTCGTTAATAGGCGTTGTCTTCAGGCTTCCAGTTATGATTCGCATTCCTTGATGTAGGACCCTACTTATTTTGTTAATGTTTTACTTAGCTGCTGTTGCCCAAGCTGCAATGCCATATTCCAGCACTGGCCTCACCCATCCAGTATATAACTTCTTGAGAACTTTCTCATCTGCTCCCCATGTTGTACCAGCAAGCTTTTTCATGATTGCCATTCTTTGCCTTGCTCTTGTTCGATTTTTCTCAACCCTTTTCTTCCGTGTCAGGCGACGATCAAAGGTGACTCCTAGATAGTTTGGATTTTCTTCATGGCGCAATATTTTTTTCCGTTCAATACCAGCTTAGGTTGCTGAGTTTTATTTGAGAGGGAGAACACTGTGCATGTTGCTTTCTCCTCACTTATCTTCACTAGCCATGATTTTGACCAGTCCTCTAGCGCTAATAAGGCTTGCTGTATTCTGCTGTTAGCTGTGCTAATATATTCTTCAGATGTCCATATAGCTAGGTCATCTGCAAAGGAGGATGTGTGTCCTCTGGCTGGAAAATTTTCCGTGATGTCATTTATATATGATATAAATAATGTTGGTGAAAGAACTCCTCCTTGGGGGACACTTTGCTCTAACAGCATCATTTTTCTGGTTTGTTCTTGTACTTTTGTCCTGGCAGTTCTATTCTCAAGGTAGTGGCTGATCCATTTATACATTTTCCCACAAACATGCATTTTTTGCAGTTTTATTTTCAGTCCTTCCTTCCATACTTTGAATCCTTTCTCTAAATCTATCCTGACCGCTAGTGTGTGCGTTTCTTCTTGGTGTCGCGTGGTCTGCTACTGTTGAGAGAAGTATCACAGGTACAGTAGAAGACAATGAGCCTAACCACTAGGAAAGACTCCCCACTGAAGAAATAGTCGACAAGTGGCTCGTGAAAAACAAAGGGAGTATGACAAATCGTCCCAGAAAAAGAAGTCTACTATACTTACAGTGGCACAGGACTGCAGATAAAGTTGTACAGCTATACACACAGAAATGACAGCAAACTTAGTTAGCAGCGACACGATGATCCTGTGGAAAAAGAATTTATCCCCCAGACTTGACTTGAACTATGCAGCACAAAGAAGTCGATAAAGGTGAAAGATTCAACTTTCGTCCTACTCTCACACTTGTGTGATCTAATTAAATGTTGGACATGAAGATAACAACTAGGAATTCTTATTTAGCAATAAGCGACAACACCGCTTATCGCGAATTTAATAATGGAAAAATATGAATTATAAGTTCCCACAAGGAACGTAAACGGCAAATCATTGATGAGAAGTATTTAAAAAAGAAACAATACATACATCATACAATGTTCTTGGCGCGATGTATTAATCATAAGACGAGATGGTGGTAGGTCAAGCAAAATATGGCCGTGACTCCAGGAAGGTGTGTAGGCACTCAGCTGCAAATGGTGTTTCCAACGTTGAAGATGGTCGTCTCTCCGTCGTTCCTCTTCGGGTCACCTTATTCGCCAGTGGCCCACTAATCAGTTCTTTCAGAGTCGCGGATGCGCAAACTGAATCTTATGTTGCTGGTGAGTTATGCTAGTTGATGCTGCTGGTGAGTTGCTCTGGTATACCACTACACTCTAGTTCCAGAATCAGATTCTCACTACGGATCGGGGCACTTGTTCAATATAGAATTTGGTGAGGCTTAATACTTATTTCAGTAATTTACTCTTGAACTATTACTTGTTTAAGTAATTTACTATTAAAAGGGTTGCTTTTCGAACACCGCAATTGGCCCCGACCGTTGTCTGCGATGTCTAGCAGAAAAGTGAGACTGGACATGGAACTAGCATAAGTAAGTGGCCGTTTCCGGGACCCGTTGTCTGTTGGTTGTAGTTGGCCAGGATAAGGAAGCCAAACTAAATTATCCCATTACTATAAATACGAAGTAACTGTACACTTAATGTAAACATATGTTAAAGAATCTTTATAATATACTGAGTACTGAGCAAGACGGGAGGGTGCAGCCAGGCTTTCGCCACACTTGGAAGGCATCCTCTATTTCCTGAACTATATAGGCTATTTGATCTTCAGTGGATCTTTACTTTCTGAATCCTGCTTGGTGTGGTGTTAAGTGATGGTTTTCTTCCAGATGCTATTGAGACAGTATGGAAAAATGGTTTTCACATACCGCCTTTTTGAAACAGAAAGTTCACCGACCAGTATAAGTTCAAAATTAGTCAGTGGCCGGGCGCTGACTTGGACACGGCCTGCTAACCGCTGGTTTACCTTTCGTTGTTAGTGAAATACGAAATTCAGGAAACATGAAGCCAAACTTAGCATAGGAACTGTCAAATGGGCAAGAAATACAACTGATGGGGCTAGATATATGGGGACGAACACACCCCCATGACCCAAAAGTTGCAAAGGTGGTAAAAATAGGTACCGTAGGCTGGCAGATTTACGGCTGTGGGAACACACCTGCACTCACAGCGGACTATGAACTCGAAGACAGGGTGAAGATAGTTAGATTAATAATAAGATGCAAATTAAGCAGAGTACGCGAGGTACTGATTGGGTAGTCTTTCACAAAGAAGAGAAACGTCACGTGATTCAAGAAATGCGCCAACTCAAGAAGTTATATATACTTTGGGATCCAGTCAGTTGGGGAAGAGTCGAGCAGGAGAGAGGACAGTGGACTTCAGAATAGTGGACTCCGGGATCGGTGGGGGCCTGAGCCCTCTTGGGGCAGCCCAAGGAACATAGTAACAGGACTTCAGAAATTGTGGCTAATCCGTGCCCAAGTCTGTATAGTATCTGGAGGAGGAGGAAGTGAAGGAAGACGGACAAGCGCCCATGCTAGAACTCGTCTGAATCACTGATAGGAGTGAGAACGACTAAGGATCTGTAAACGGAACCTACCCAAGGCAGATAAGCCAAAGAAGGGAAAGACACGCGAGGGTCGCCTAAGTGCAAGAAAGCCACTTGAGTTAGAGGACCGCCAGCTAAGGAGACCGCTCGTTAGTTGCAGTAGATGGCTAAACGTCAGACAGGACGATCATAGCCAGGGACACTGCGGTTGGTACCACGCAGGAGACTAAAGGTCAGATAGGACAATAAGGTCAAGTGGGATCCACGACAAGCGATTGATTGGGCAGAGACAAATTAAACCCAGAAGGACGACCAGAAAAACCACTGGATGGCAGAAGTTGAATGTAAGTTGACATAAGACTTAGACCAAATTAGTTTAATTGTATAATATAATCAGGTATCTTGGTTTAGAGAGCTATAGCAAACTACAGTAGGTGAACTTACCGCGACCATTAATTATCCTACACAGCTAAGTACACTGATAGTTCGATAGTCATTTGGTTCTTCCACGTCTTTTCCATTCTTTCGCACTGGTATTAGTATAGCTTACTTCCATGCCTATGGGACTATTCCTCTCTTCCAGCTGTAATTTAGGACTGCTAGTAGTTTCTTTTTTGCCTTAGTGCCTAGTCCTATTAGCATTTCATTTGTGATTCCATCCTTTCCTGGTGATTTCTTCTTTTTTAAGGGTATTCATTGCCTGTTCCTTTTTTTCCATTGTTAGATTTGCCATCATATATTCTGCTGCTGTCTCTGTATTACTATGATGTATCTGTTTGTCTTTACTTGTTTTGCTCTGTTCGGTTGTAATATCAATGTGGTTTGCACTGGCATAGTGTTCCATTAGTGCATTTGCAGCTTTTTTTCCCTGTAAGCAAGGCATTTCCTTGTTTAATTGTTATTTGTTTGTTTCTAGGTCCTTCATTGTTCATGGCTTTCACTAATTTCCATAGTTTGTTTCCATCCCTGTCAAAATTCAGCTGTTCTGTTTTTTCCCTCCAACAATCTCTTGTTGTTTGATTTACTCTTCTTTTATACTTTGCTGAGATGGCTTTGAGAGAGATGTTCGCTTCAGTTGTTTGTTCTCTCTCTCTCTCTCTCTCTGTCTCTCTCTCTCTCTCTCTCTCTCTCTCTCTCTCTCTCTCTCTCTCTGCTGTTTTCATGGCATCTTCAACTTTGTCTTTCAAAATTTGTAGTTCTTCAGTCCAAAATGGTTTGTAATTTTTCCTCGCTCCTCTTGGAATAGACACAGTGGCCGCCTGTATTATTGCTCTGTTTAGACTTTCCATCATTTGCTTCATGTTGCCATCTCGTGTATTTATGTTTTCACAATATTTTCATGTTAGTATGGCAAATCTGTCCCAATCTGCTCGTTTGTAATTCCAGCGGGGCAAAGGCTTTTGATCCTGTGGAATATAATCCATATTCAATACAAGCTTGATTGGTCTGTGGTCACTACCTGCAAATTGGTCAAGCGCATGGCGATCGATTTTATGGAGGATGTCTCCTGTGCAGAAAGCTGTATGGAGTAGAAGTGGTAAACCATCTTCTGGAGTAGAAGCTCGGTGTGTCATCCGCTTTGTTGAGTAGATGAAGATTTGAGACTATTTCCCAGTTCTGTGCTTAATTTCCTCTTTTGTCAGTATCTGGGTATCCCCATCTTTCTGAACGGCTATTAAAGTCTCCGATAATAATGCAGTTTGTGTCAGTTTTTTTCATGTTTGAGAGTGTAAGGTCCTTATCTGCTGCGCTGTACAGATTATAAATTCTAATTTCCACATCCTTTATCATTATATAAACACCTATAATTTACGTTTGGTTGTCAGAGATCACAGATACTTCGCTGCAAAGTATTGTATTTCGTGTAAGTATTAGAACTTTTTCTTTGTGTCCTTCGCGGTCGAAATGTGTGGACTGATATATCCTCTGACTGAGAATATGCGATTGGGGTTGAGGTGTGTCTCTTGAAAGCATGCCACATCTATTCTATCTTTATGAAGACGCTTTGTTAGAGAGACTTTCTTGTTACAAACTCTCTTCGGCATTCCACTGTTGTAAGTTGAGTGTCCGGGGTATTTGGTCAATAGATCTTAACCTACTCCTCTGTGCCTTGACTCTACAGCATAGGGGAAGGTGACCACGAGTAGTTATGGGTGGACCCCCTCGAGGCAGGTGAACCAGCACTATCACCGCCTGATGGGACTTCGTCGGATTAGCACCATAACGATTAATTCTAATTTGTGACATCATGAATTAAGTTACGTCGCACTGCTATGTCAAGCCTGTGGCTCAGACATCCGATTTCGACAAGCATTTATTGGGCTGCTTTCTCTAGCCTTTGACTGTCCCCAGTCTACCTACAAGGCAGCAGGTTTGTGTGTCGCTTGGTCTGGTCCATCTCCCTTGACCTGTCCGACATGGGTGACCCTACCAGTAGCTGTGCTACCAGCGGCATAGTTCTTGTGGTCATTCGAACACTCAAGCCCCTCCACCTCGTCACGGTGGACACACAGCAGAGGGGTGATTTAGTATTATATGTTGGAAGATACCAACATTGATGGGAAAGGTTTAAGAATAATAAAGAATATTTACTGGAACCAAGTAGCAGCAATTAAAATGGGAAATAAAGAGGACAGTTACGAACAGATAAATGTAGGAGTACAACAGGGGTGTGTTTTGTCACCGGATCTCTTCTCCCTATATAGTGAAGTAGGTCTTAATCCCGTTCTGTAAAGCTGCATTACTTAGTGTTATTTTGCATTTACTACTTGTTTCAAGGGGTGTTCGTTTAGGTGAATTGTTGTTGTTTTTTCTTCATTATTTAAAGTCATTACCTCTGCTTTACTTATACTAATTTTCATGTTATGTTCCCTACACATTTCGTTTAGACCAGTGGTTTTCAACCTTTTTTGGCGCTTGCACCCTTTCACCATATTTTCAGAACGTCTTCCTCCCCCCCCCCACCCCTTTTCATGTTTCCTGCCTATAAATGTTTCTCCCCCTCCCCGCCCCTACATTTTTTTTTTCCGCGTTTCCATCCTGTTTCAGGATATTGCGGTCAACACCAGCATCTTTCAGCTGTATGTTGATTCCTAGGCTAGATTACGCTCATCAGCACGCCACGACTTTCTGAGCGACCGGCTCCATACTCTCATAAGTCACTTTTGCGATTCGAACCACTGCTAATTCTCGTCGCGTCACGTGACGAGAGTATTCAAGGTTAGCGGAGAAAGCTGCTAACCCTCGGCCACGGAGCTGGTCCCCGCCCCTACATAGTATACGTAAAAACAGAAGCTAACTTTAAAAACACATACTAGAACAAGTCTAGACGTCTACATAAAACGTGATTTGTGGTTTTACTTACGTTATAAAATGAATTTCAGAATTGCAAGGAGTAGAGAACTTTAATGTATGGAGGGAAAATAAATATCAAGTAATCGATTCCTGTATTAGCGCGATCTTGAAATAATCTTAATTCACCCCCCCCCCCCCCCTTGGAAACCCTAAAATTCCCACATGAAGGTGGGGGGGGGGGGGGTGTAATTCAACACAGGTTGAGAACCACTGAGCTAGACAGTCTCTTGTCTGGAACCGACAACGCAAACAAAATATTTTTTTTTTTTCTTTTTTTTTTTTTTTTTTTCTTTTTTTTTTCTTTTTCCGCGTTTCCATCCTATTTTTCAGGATATTGCGGTCAACACCAGCATCTTTCAGCTGTATGTTGATTCCTAGGCTAGATTACGCTCATCAGCACGCCACGACTTTCTGAGCGACCGGCTCCATACTCTCATAAGTCACTTTTGCGATTCGAACCACTACTAATTCTCGTCGCGTCACGTGACGAGAGTATTCGGGGTTAGCGGAGAAAGCTGCTAACTCCTCGGCCACGGAGCCGGCGCAAACAAAATAGTAGGACATCTAAAACATACGGAAGCAGAGAATTCATTCATTCAGTAGCATGTCCATTGCAGAACCTCGCTGCCATAACAACCTTCTGGAAAACCTCTCAATCATAAGCAAGATGTCCCGCGTCTTATACACCCATCTGGAGATCATCCGCCACATCCTGCACCTATCTTCTCTTTGGCCTTCCTCTTTTGTTGATTTATCAAGCTTAAATTCCCTAGAGTTTGAAATTATTTGTCCTACTGGATAGAAGGAGCATGAGACCATTATCCAAAGTGTACACGCAAACAATGTGATATGGGGACAGTTATCTGTGCTACAAAACTGCTGATATATAACAGCATTTCCCATTGAGACAAAGCTAGTGGGTTTATTAATGCTGAGGGAGACAATCCACTTATAAATGTTCCCAGAATAGAGACAGAATTATACCTATGGATTCATTAATGTTAGTGGTGTAATATAAAGGCCACGCAGACGCACTGATACTGCAATTGGTATTATTCACATTAGGACTCTTCACAGGCTGTTGAAGATGAGGATGGAGCATGTATGGGAATGTCCTGAGTGCTGTATACTAGTTCTTGACTCATCTCATATTTTGGTGGGACACCAACCACATCACCCACTGAGAGCTGACTGGTCTACAGATATGGGTCTTTCACCGTAGGCTCAGTGTGCCTTAAGTAGGGTTGCCAGATATGTGGGCACCAATAGGAGGACATAATAAGACAACAAAGAGGACAAAGGAGGACATATTGAATGTTTTATTTGAATTTTAATTTGCGTCTTTGCTACCGGAAATAACATTAACATTTTGACCATACAGACTACAGCATAGAGCTATATTGTTAGTGTTGCCGAATAGAGCAACAGTTAGATTCAAATTACACAAATAATTGGTGTCTCACATTTTCTATAAATAGGAAAATTAAATAAATATTATTAAGCAATGGGTTTTACTAAAGGGGTAAAGTAAATATCAAAAAGAGTAATGAGCTAGATACAGATAACAGTTAAAATAACTATAATCGACTAGTTCGCAGAAATACATAGACTTTGTACATTTTAACAATGTAAACATACGGTTGAGTGTAGATACATTGTAAGTTGTAACAATAATACATAATAAATTATAACATAAAATATAAGAAACGCCGGACATTTTAAAGGTTTTTAGCTTGCCTGCCTGACGGAGAATATTAGGCTAAAACGGAGGAGCCATAAGGTGCGAAAAGGATTCCTTCAGATAATGTGTGAGATATCTTCACAGTTTATCTATTCTTGCAGTGGATCTAGTTATAACATAAATGTTTTATGTGTGGGTGCAGTCAGTATAGTTATCTCGAGTGGTGGGAACAAGGGAATCAAATGTTATGACAGAATCACTAATGTAGAGCTCCCGGTGATAACTAAACAAATTCAAATGGTCAAAGAAGTCAGGAAAAGATGCTGGATAGGACACACACTGAGAAAGCCTGGGGAAAGTAAAGCTAGACCAGTGGTTCTCAACCCTTTGTTTTTTGGTCCGTGTACCCCTTCACGATATTTTCAGAACGTCATTCACCCCCCCCCCCCTCCCCTTTTCGTATTTCCTCCTTATAAATCCCCCCTCCCACACAGTATACGTAAAAGTAGTAGCTAAGTTTAATAACACATACTAGAACAAGTCTAGACGTCTACATAAAACATGATTTGTGGTTTTACTTATGTTATAAAATGAATTTCAGAAGGGAGAGGAGTACAGAACTGTAAAATATGGAGGGAAAAAGAATATCAAGTAATGGGTTCTCGTACAAGGGTAGTTCAATAAGTGGGTCACAAATGGCTGTGGAGGGGTAACTAAGTGTGATAACGGCTTGAGACCAGTTTATTTTTATACATACACTGTCCCTTTATTTCTCAACATGGTTTCCACCAGCATTGATGCACATGTCCCATCGTTTTGTCGGTCCTCCCAAACCGGCTGCATTTAACTGTGTGCTCTTTTTCTATACCACGTTTTCACTTCAGGTGAAACGCGGAGGTGTTTCCAAGGCACCAGGGCCAGGTTATATACTGGCCAAGACCTATTGACGCGTCCTCGTCGAGCGTCCTGGGAAACAGGTCCCTTCGGGGTCCTGGCTAAAGTCAGTAGGATCGCCGATTCCTCCGAAGTCGGAGACTGTCTGCCTGTACGGCGACGAACCACCAGTCTGCACACCAATAAGCCAGACATGGGACAACGGATACTCACGCAAAACTCAGGTCCTGTATGACATCACACTGATGTTGGACAACAGGATGTCTTCATCCGACATACAGGACTTCACGTTGGAGCTCACGCCAACGAACACAAGCAAGCAAGCAAGCAGCATTGCCTTCAGAAATGTGTGGCTGCTAGTTTTCCTAGTGACTGCCGTTTCCATCTATGATAAACTGTGTTTTCGAGGAGGACCTTTGTGTTGGCATTCTGGTGACGACATTATGTACAGTGAAATGTTTCTTTACATCTTTTCGAGGTTGTTTTGTTTCGTGATCGACATTTCGGAGAAAAAATGGCGTGACTGGTTAGAAAACATCTAGAAACGGAAAAACAATATCTAGAAACATCGAGACTTTGTAGGTGAACATCTGGTTGGGAAAGTGACTGCCAGTTCCATCAAGGATGAACTGTATTGTTCGTATATGTTTTGTATGGTGACATTCCGGTGGTGATTTTTTGCACAGTGTACCTGAGCGGGCCGTTGTTTGTCGAGACTCCTGTATCTTGCACTTTTCACATGGGGTAGTGAGGGACATTTTATGTGATGTTCACTGGCACAGGAATGGAGCATAATGGGGATGACCCTTTGCTGTGATATTGGAACCGCGACTTATGACTAATGTTGAGAAATGAAGGGACAATGTATGTGTAGGAGTTGACTGGTTTCAAGTTGTCATGTTTAGTTATTTTTCTACAGCCATTTGTGACTTACTTATCGACTTCCCCTCTATTAGCGGGATCTTGAAAAATCTTAATCCCCCCCCCCCCCGCCTTCCCCTCCTCCCCCTAGGAAACCCTAAAATTCCACCGGGGGGGGGGGGGGTAATTTCCCCACCGGTTGACAACCACTGGTTTAGACTTTTCATGTGGTCTTGTAATTCAGCTTCTGATTTTGCTATGAGTGCGTGGTCGTCCGCAAACAGTTCTCTAATGGTGTAATTAGCAGATAGTTTTTCTTCTGTGTTCTCGACATGCGGTGTTCTTGCCGTGTCTGCTTGGCTGGTTTCTTTACATATATTGTCTATATATGTCATGAAAAAGAAATGGCACATAAGAGGGATTGGTGTGGTAATTTTCTGTTTCGTTTGTGGCCCTAGGAGGCCAGTAAAAAAATGGTTACCCCCATATAGGGGAATGTAGGGAAAAATGTAAATATATACATTGAAAGTATGAAAATTAATTTTAGAAAAAAATTATATAAGAGAAAAGTTCATTATAAAATGTAAGTATGTAAAGATTAAAAATATGTTCTGTAAAAAGCATCAAATTATTTTATCTGGCGTTATATTTTCCTTTTTTATTTATATCTTATATTGCCACCAAAAAAAACAGCATAGAAGTGAAAAGTTAGTTAATAATAATATCGCTAGTATATTCTTTATTTGTTTAAAAGTCAAGTAATCGCCCTTGTAACAATATTAGTTGTTTATGTCCCTTACTCATTGCTTTTATTTTTAATGTTGGGTATCCTTTATAGGGCGTTGCAGTTATCACCAGCATTTTCAGCTGCTGTTGATGTACTAGGCAAGCTTTACGTTCAGTAGTTTGCCATTGCTTTAAGAACGACTGGCTCACATACCCCCATAAGTTACCAGCGCGGCGAGATCCGCTGTGGATCTCGCGCAGCTGTTTTCCCAACGTGGATATACGGGATTACGAACAACGTCGTTAACATCTTGGCCAGAGAGACGGCTAAGTGTTTTTCTTTTAGATACCTTGTAATTTCGCAGAATACTTGATTAAAACAGAGCTGCGTTCTTGCGCCGTTAGGCCGACACATCCGACTTCTGCGGGCATTTGTTGACCGGGTTAACCTTCCCGGGGGTTTCTTAGGATGTTTGACTCTCACTGTTGTGGTGTTATCCCCCATCCCAGCTGGCCCACTAAGAACAACAGAAGACATCACAGTCAACCCTCAAGGCATTACCCGCCATCCAAGGAGACTTCCATACTTGCAGAGCCGACACACAGAGCGCTGGTACTGGGCTCACCCAAGGAATCGTCACGTCCTGCACATGGCTGCATTGCCTCACTTCCGTATACTGGGCCTTCCGTTCACCATAGGCTGTTCTTCCGGAAACCAGAAGAATGCAGTCTGCAGATGACATCCACACAGTGCGCTTTCAATTCGGACTTTCCACGTAATTGATTTGCTATCCAAGCAATATTCTATTTCGTGCCACTAGGACACTTTTTCTACCTTTTATGACGCCCACACAGTGAGCTTTTGATTCGGACTTTCCACGTAATGGATTTACTATCCAAGCAATATTACATTTCATGCCTTTGGGACGCTTTTGTAACCGACATACCTGTGGTATGAAGTGTGGCAGTCTAAATACTTCTTCATGCACCTTTAAATGTCAATCTGAATGTAGTTAAAGTAAGCTGTAGTCAACTTGAGCTTGCTGATATCTCCATAGAGCTTGTCCTCAACTGTAGCAGGCGTGGACCAAAATATCTTTCTCTGTTCTGCATATATTTGGCACTCCTGCAGCAAATCTATCATTTTACCAGTTCCACAATTACATTCATCGGTATCTCTTATCTTTAGTTTATTGAACAAGTGGTATTTCAGCCTGTTATGTCCTGTGCAGAGTCTGAAGATTGCTACTTGTTCTCTTCGGTCGAGTTTGTAGTATGCATCATCCTTCTGGTGGCCTGGATGCTCTGATTCCCATTTGATTCAATAATTGCTTTTTATAAATTTCTTTGCCTCATTATAGGTTATGTCTATTGTCAGGATCTTGCGGTAGCAAGACTCTGGCTCGTTGGCTGACAAGTGAGATAACAAATATTGTCACTTAATAATTCAATGTGACACAATGCAAACACTTTATTTGCGCATCGCGCGTTTCACAATTTATGCATATCTCGCGCAATCACAATTCATCATTCCAATCAATGCATGCAATCAATCAATACATCAATACATCAATACAGCAATACACTTACATTCTTACAGGCTAGCTCTCGATTCACGCTCAAACATATAATTCAAAGCACACCGCATTCAAACGTCTGTCCTATACGCTCTCCCAAGGCCTGTCTGACCAGCCGTTCAGTATTCGCGTCAGTCAGGGTGGAGTCCCCTTGCGTGCTACACACATTGCACGCTGTCTCCTGCCAACGGCTTAGTGTCGCTCAGACTTGAGCCTGGATGGACTTCTCAGGCGTCGTCGAAGACGCCGCGTTGTAGCTAGCGTGTTTAACACTGCTCAGCGCTGAGTATGGCTGCAATTGTCTGGCGTTGGTACAGATGACGCGTTGCAACCTATGGGTAAGAATCTGACATGCTCCCACCTTTCTTTCCATGAAAGGGGATCCTTTCATGTTCTTTATACACCTTTATTATTTTCTCTGTCAGAATCGAACCATGTAAGTCGTCTGACATGACTCTTTGGTTCATATTCACATATGCAGGTAATGGTAAGTTATATATGCACGATCACCAATATCGCCTTAATGCAACACATATCAAGTACACTCTTTTGAATGGATAGTCGCCTCCGCTGTCATATGACACAGCAAGTCCGGTAAGTTACAGCATACACGCCCTTACCTCACAACCACTAAAAAAAAATTCAACAGAACAGGTCAAACTGCGAACATCTCCCTATAAGATGTTCCAACCTCAGACCCCCAACCTCACTTAGTCGGAGAGTCTAACGAAGGTCTATAGCTTTGGTAGCTCTCTCCATGTACAACTGACGTCATCCTAACGTGTCAACCATTAGGCCACATGATGATAGTTTTAACACATATTACACATTACACACATTTTTGATTATGTCCCTTGATTGTAATACAAAGGTTCGGGACGGTAATTTTACCATGCTTTCAAAACAATAAATTAGATTTATAAATTCATTTCTTAGTGTCATAATTTGATACTTCTTGACAAAAGTGAACACAATGTCACTGTTGTGAACAAGTAAATCAAGTTACGATGCTGAGATTACATATAAAAAGAATCCTCATATACAATTCCGTATATGGAGATATTAGACTCACACAATTTGTGTAAAACGTCAATGTTTTGTGAGTATTTTAGTATAGTCTGCTATCTATCAAATTAATATTCATACACACCGGAAATACACAGCTGTGGTTTTAAGTTGACAATACCACACAGTAGTTTCGTTTGGATGTTACATAAATAAACGGAGTAACCAGTTGTTGAAATCAGCTGTTGGATGGTTTCTTCGGTGTGGATTACAGTGTTCTTCTGGGATACGGCTGTCACAGTCTCTCTTCATACTGGTTAAAATACCGTGGGCCAATCTGTGGTGTAGGTACGCAGGATATTCGCAGTTGTTCAAGCACAGTAAGTTCTTGGATCCTGTAGTACTGTTTTGTGCACGTCGTCGTACATGTTTAGTACATATTTAAAATGACATACACATTCTATCACATATCTCACAACTATTCGATATATTCATTCGCATAATGATATAATATACATAATATATTTACACTGGGAGATTAAATCCCTATCACATACATTTGCACAGCGTTCCTGAAATACTTTCAACTTTGGCTGTGGTGCTGAGCACTTACACTTTGCAGTTTATACAATCTCTGCATTGTGCTCAGGTGGTATATGGCTATTGGTTGAGTCGTATGGGCATCTCGAAAAAAGGTCGGCCAGTTAATTCTGTGAGCCACTTATGTGCTTCACTTCGAAGCTAAAGTCCTGCAAAAGAAGTGACCATCTTGCCACTCTGTGGTTACTAGGCGAGCCTCGAGTGATAATAGTCAAAGGGCTATGGTCTGTCTCAACAATACAATGTTTTCCTAATAGGAATCTTGACAGTTTTCGAACTGAGAATACTAAAGCAAAGGCTTCAAGTTCCTGCGTGCTGTAATTCCGTTCTGTAGCTTTCAGCTTACGGCTGACGTAATAAACAGGGTACAATATCTGATCGTGTTCCTGAAGTAGTACCCCTCCAATCGCTACGAAGCTCGCATCACATCTTAACTTGAAAATAACGTTCAGATCAGGCAATTTGAGAATATGTTCCCTAGAAAAATAAGATAATACTTTAGAGAATGCAGGTCGTAGGCATTCGCTATTCACAATAACATTAGGTTCTTTCTGTGTTAGTAAATTAGTGAAACATTCGGTCAATTCAGCAAAATGAGGAATGAATTGTCTGTAGTAATTTAGTAGACCTAAGACACTTCGCAACTCTTTCTTAGTTGTCGGAAGCGCAAATTTTAGAATTCTAGACATGATGTTATTGTCAGTCGACATAAAGCTATTGAGATTTTGTAGCCCAAAAATGATATTTCTTGATAGGCTATCTCGACTTTAGATGGTTTCACTGTTAGTCCGTTTTGTCTGATTCTGTCGAATGTCTGCTGTAATGCTGTTATGTGGTCTGTCATGTTCTTTGTATGTATGCAAATGTCGTCCATGTACCAGATTATGTTAGCAATGTCCGTCAAAAGGAGTCTTGTCATTCTTACAAAGGTTGCCGGAGAATTAAGTAAACCGAATGGCAATATGCACCATTCATATAGTCTCCATGGCGTGGCAAACGCTGTCAGATGTCTGCTGGCAGGGTGTACTGGTATTTGCCAATAACCTTTTATCATGTCAAGTTTCGTGAAGTACCGTGAGTGTGTCAGTTCTGTCAGTATGTCTTCACAGTTGCTCATTTGCTCCAAATCCAACTGTGTAATGCTGTTGAGCTTCCGGTAGTCCACACAGAGTCTTATAGTATTGTCCTTTTTCTTCACAATGACAATGGGAGAACAAATATGTGATTGTGATCGTCGGATGATGTTGTTCTTTTCTAAGTCAATAATTTCCTGATGAAGTTTGTCCTTGTAATGTATGGGGATGGAATATGGTCTGCATTTTATGGGTGCGTCAGATGTCACAATAATATGATGATGCACTACGTCTGTCTGTCCTGGATTGTCAGAAAAAATAGTACTGTAGTCTTGTAACAATCGTCTGCAACTGTCGGTCTGTGTCTGTGTCAGGTTAGGATTGACCTTTATGTCATGCAGGTTGGCTGTCGGGTCAAGTGATGGTGTCGGTATTTCGTCCGTATCGTCGTCATATGTTTGGTCCACTATTGTCGTACTTGCTGTAGTCTCTACTTGGTCCTCGTTCCTGTTGTAATATGGTTTAAGCATGTTTATGTGGAATATCTTGTGTTTGTCCCTAACTACAATTTCGTAATCTACAGTCAAAATTTGTCGTAAAACTTTGAACGGTCCTTGCCATGTGTCTGTCAGTAATTGTCTGTCACTTGGCAATAAGAGAAGAACGTCCTGTCCTGGCGTCAATGTTATCGTCCTGTTTCCTTTGTTACCGTACTGTCGGTAGATGGCACCTGATTGTTTCAGTGCCTCTTTGGCTAACACACAAGATTTCATTATCCTATCACGCAATGATGTTACATATTCATACGATGAAATGGGTTTATGTATAGTTTCACTTTCAACCAACATGGAATGGTACATCGATAATGGGCCGCGTGGTTTGGCACCGTATACAATTTCAAAAGGTGAGAACCCAGTGCTGGAATGGGGCACTTCCCTGTTTGAAAACAAAATAGCAGGTAAATATGTTTATTTAGAGGAATCGCTTTCGGCGAAATTTTGTTCCTCTCGATGTTATGTGGTTAAGAGTATCAATTCCATCGACAGAGATCTTTTTGAAATGTCTGCTTGGTACATTTGTGAATTGCAGTTCAGCTTGTGGGTGTTTCCCCCTTTTCCCAAGCTTTTGCCCTCTTAATTTCAAATATTCTGCAACGATCGATCTTCTTTACGGGCGGTTATAACCGTCTCCCTGGTTGTTTCGGGAGATGTTGCAACTGGGCTTACTATTTGTAAAGCCACTGGCCGATCGATTCGATCTTGCATTTGAGCAGCAGATCTGGTTACAGCATTTGTAACATCAAAGTTATCAATCACATTACAAGTAGGTGTTACATTCATACTACTACATTCATGTGCTGCCGTTACATAATTGGCATACAAGCATTCATTTACAGGTGGTAATACATCATGAGTAATGATTGAAGATGATGGTGACATGGTATTATCAATGTTACAAGTGACAGTGGATGTAATACTGTCATGTGGCATATCATTTACCTCAGGAAGGTTACCAGTTATAATATCACAACACGGGTTGGTCAGTGCTGCACATTTTACCTTTCCTGTAAGAAATGGTGTCTCTATATATGCCCATGCAAGAGGGTATTTCTCGATGTTACCTGAGAAAGTTCTGCATGTAACATGTTTACCAGTATATTCTGATGGTGAGTTAAAGTCCCCCTTTAAACCAATAAGGGTCCTCCCGCTGTCCATTGAGACAGTGGCCTCTTTACAATTAACATACCCCTGGTGGATGTTAAGTTTTCCTTTTGAGTTAATGACCAGGTTGGCTTCCTCATTGGTAACCGGTATGGAATGGCCGCATGTTAACACACCATCCTCATGAAAACGGTCTCAAATGGTACATTTTTAAAGGTGAAATACATCAATAGAATTTGCTGCATTTACAGGTTGATTTTCAACAGGTTCCTCATCTGAGAAAGAGCTATTAAACATTGCTGCATTAGCCTTTCTAGTCATTTGCTTGCCCCCGACAATCCTTGCGCCAATTGCCATATGCTTTGCAAAGGAAGCATTTGGTGATATTTCCATAGCTCTTTCTGTCCCTATCTTGCTTATTTATGTAGTTCTGCAAGTAGGTGAGGTAACCAGGATGTTTATCACACATTTCATTTTCATTGTGTGCTAAATTGCAATGTCTGCACGGATAGTATTTCTCAGAGGATTGCTTATAGGGTTTTTGTTTGCTGTAGGGCACTGACTTTGATTTATTATACGTAGCTGCTGCTATAAAGTCTGTGCTTGTCAATGCATTCGTGAAACAGTGCTTGTTGGCTGTAAAATACCCTGAGCCACGACTCTCAATCTGCTTTACACTCTCACACTGACATTCCAATAGAAATTTCGAAAATGGTGGTGGGAGAGATGTAATAATTTTATCTCTCAATATTATATCTTTCAATCTATCAAAACTTTCATTCACTTTAGCTGCTGACAGCCACTTTGTAAAATATCCTGTACTACTGAGATGTAGTCAGAGAACGTTTGTGTGGGTTTAGGTGACAATTTACTAAACTGTTCTCTGTAGCCTGCTTCATCTAACAGGAAATGCGCCATGATGTTAGACTTAATATAATGATAGTCTTTTCTCAGATCTTTGGGGATGGTCTCTATCACTTTCAGAGGTTCCCCAGAAAGACTTCTCATGTATATAATGTTCCATTCATTCTCTGGGATCTGGTAATGCTCCATAATGCATTCAAAGTTTTGGGTGAAGGCTGCTATGCAGTCGCCCGTGGTGAAACTTTTAACGATCCCCTGGTACTTCTTACACTGATTTTTTTTGTCTAATCTGTCAGACTTACTAACCTCCTTCTCTGTTGATGTCACAGCTTTCAGCTGTTCAATTTTCATTTGTGCTTCCAACTCTTCCCGTTTACTCTTGGCACTGATTTCAGATTGTTTTAAAGCAGCCTCAGCTTCTATCTGCTTAAGTTTTAAAGCAGCCTCAGATTCTGCTTGTTTCGTTTTTGCAGATATTTCAGCCTGTTTTACAGCATTATCTGATTCTGTCTTTTTGGCATCTAATTCTGCCTGCTTCAAAGATCTTTCCGCAGCTCTATCCTCACGTTCCCTAGCTTTTTCCTGCAATAGGAGATATTCTGCATACTTTCTCTCACTCCAGTTATTCAATTCTTCACCAGAAAACTTTAGCTTTAAACCCATTTCAATGAAATCATTCAGGCTAGACATGATGAAATACGTCTGATGAAATATATACACACAAAGTTAATTATGATGTTAGTAAATCAATTTCAAAGCTTTGTACAATATTTACTAGTACAGCTTATGCCTTGACCTGCCTACCAAAGTATTAAGAAGAAAAATTTATACTCAAGTGTTTCTTGAAACTTGCGTCGGACAATGGCCTTGGAAAATGGTTCTTGGAACAAAATAAATTAGGACTAATTCAAAGTGTGGTGTATGCGATGTTATCTAAGTTTTGAATGTTTGTATGTAGTCAAGTATTTTTTTTTGGTCGTTCTGTCGTCTTTTCACCACAATCAACCACTCCCTTACCACCCTTTTCGAACTTTCCGCTTACACACACTACCGTTCACTTCTATTTCACCATAGCTTTCAAGATGGATGCCATCACGTTCGCATTTATTTAACACAGCACTTTTGTTATTTAATTGCTCAAATCCACTGAGGACGAGTCACCCACGTTCGCACTTGTCAGGATCTTGCGGTAGCAAGACTCTGGCTCGTTGGCTGACAAGTGAGATAACAAATATTGTCACTTAATAATTCAATGTGACACAATGCAAACACTTTATTTGCGCATCGCGCGTTTCTCAATTTATGCATATCTCGCGCAATCACAATTCATCATTCCAATCAATGAATGCAATCAATCAATACATCAATACAGCAATACAGCAATACACTTACACTCTTACAGGCTAGCTCTCGATTCACGCTCAAACATATAATTCAAAGCACACCGCATTCAAACGTCTGTAATCTATGCTCTCCAAAGGCCTGTCTGACCAGCCGTTCAGCATTCGCGTCAGTCAGGGTGGAGTCCCCTTGCGTGCTACACACATTGCACGCTGTCTCCTGCCAACGGCTTAGTGTCGCTCAGACTTGAGCCTGGCTGGACTTCTCAGGCGTCGTCGAAGACGCCGCGTTGTAGCTAGCGTGTTTAACACTGCTCAGCACTGAGTATGGCTGCCATTGTCTGGCGTTGGTACAGACGACGCGTTGCAACCTATGGGTGATAATCTGACACTATGTCAGGCTGTGGTAGTCGTCCACACTCTGTTGCTATTCTGTCAGCCTCTTCATTTCCAGGTATACTGCAATGTGATGGAATCCACTGTATTACAACTTTTTTTGATTTTTGGAATAGACCGTGGAATGCTGCTCTTAGGTCAGCTAATTCTGTGCTGTTTTTGCTCTTCAGTATTGAGACAGCTGATTTGCATCTGTGAAGATAGCTATTTGCTTCTATTTTTTTTCTTCCATCGAGAGCATTTCTGCTGTAGTTTTCAAAGCCACTACCTCCCCTTTGAAGTTACTTGAAAATTTTCCAGTTGCCACTGACTGTTTTTTTCACTCCATTTTTTTTTTAAATTTAGGAGAATCCCTCCTCCTTTTTCTATTGAATGTTTGGTTGATCCATCTGTATATGCATGGGTCCAGTTGCTGCTTGGGTAATGTTCTT
Organism: Cepaea hortensis; assembly: GCA_963921405.1. NCBI lineage: Eukaryota > Metazoa > Mollusca > Gastropoda > Stylommatophora > Helicidae > Cepaea > Cepaea hortensis. Next base: position 4,240,667 of record OY992884.1, read on the forward strand.
TTATGTAGTTTAGGATTATTTTTCGTCTTTTGGTTTCATTCTGACTGCTCTTTTTCTCAATACTAGGAATGTTTTCTATCACCTCAGGCTGTTGCTGCTGTCTCCAAGCTGAGAACTTGTGTGCATTGTAAATGGGTTTGACTGTTGATGTGTTAAGTATCGGATCTGCCCTAATCTTTCGTTTTGCAGTTTCTACAAAGTTGCTACGCTTCAATCTTCCCTTTCCAAAACCATTAAATCTGTTATACATAGGGTGGTCTGTCAATCTTCTAAATCTTTCTGCTTGTTGCTGGGCTCTGCTATTTCTTCTATCCTGCATTGGTTGTAAACAAGTGATCTTTTCTGGTTCATTAATAGGCATTGTCTTCAGGCTTCCAGTTATGATTCGCATTCCTTGATTTAGGACCCTACTTATTTTGTTAATATTTTACTTAGCTGCTGTAGCCCAAGCTGCAAAGCCATTTTCCAGTACTGGCATCACCCATCCTGTATATAACTTCTTGAGAACTTTCTCATCTGCTCCACACGTTGTACCTGCAAGCTTTCTCATGATTGCCATTATTTGCCCTGCTCTTGTTCGATTTTTCTCAACCTGTGTCTTCCATGTCAGGCGACGATCAAAGGTGACTCCTAGATAGTTTGGATTTTCTTCATGGCGCAATATTTTTTCCGTTCAATACCAGCTTAGGTTGCTGAGTTTTATTTGAGAGGGAGAACCTATGCATGTTGCTTTCTCCTTGTCGCTTGTCGTCCCGGGAGGAACGTGGAATGAACAAGCACACCTTATTACTTCTTCTTCTTTGGGATTCTTGACTGAATTCTGTCTACACTCCTCCCTTCTGTCTTCCCTTTCATATATATATTCCTTTCTCTCTCTATTTTTTCTTCATCACATACTCCGACAACAGTTTCTTTCAACAATTGATAAAATATTTATTAAATAAAACTATGTCTGGTGTATAGATGGACTGTGTATATGTAGTTGGTATTGTCTACTAGTGTGAATGCAAGATAGGACTTTTTACTTCGTATGTGCCGTAGATTTTCTCGACTCTTCTGTCGGCCAAAACACAGGACAGCACACATAGAAATGGAGTGATCTCACCCTGGATGATCTCCTCCTGCTTGAGTCTGGACTTAATCCAATTCTTGAAGAAAACAACTGTTCAATGTCTTATCACCAGAAAATAATCCGATTTGGTAAGTCACTGAAATTCATATATTTCCCGTTTTGGAAGGTATTATAGTCCACCTCTGAATACACACCGCCACTACCCCACATTGTCTAGAGTTACTAGAAAAGTTCTACACAATGTCTATGGTTAATAAAGTTTAATGTTTCTGCACAGTGCAATTGCATGCAGTTTTAAGTATCCCTGCTTGCCACAGGTTAACGTCTTTTCCTTTTAAGGGCTTTAGTTGTATATTCGTTTGAGCATCAGTGTTCTGTATTTGTCGTTACGTTATCACTTCTTCATATTAAAACATGTCTATGTTCTTGTTGGTTCTAAGTAGGTACTTTATTTGTTCAAGTGCTGTAACCTTCATTTCTTCTCTGATTTCAAAAAGGGGATTGGAACCTTATATACTCTGTCGGACTCCCTGAATTGAAATACACTAGCGAATAACACACTAATATCCCATCCTCGTTCAAAAATCAGGGATGTGTATTTCTTTCCCTACAGGAGGCATAGAGATTTCTGCCCAGTTTGGGAACACATACTAAAACAGAAAACCCAGTTTCTACTATTTATATTGGGCCTCCCGTTCTTCCGTTATTGTTTGATGTTCATACCTCAACACTCGTCTCTTGACGTATCCTGTACATCAAAAGGCGGTGAAATCACGTAGTGGCTAGTTGCTCGTTTCCCTGGGTTCCCCTTACGCTAATACTTCAAAGCATCCGAACCCGTTGATCGCCTTTCTCCGTTCATTTTTCCACCACGCGATTTCCCCGTTTCCCGTGTCCGTCCGATCAGATCTTCAGGCAATGACCTTTGCGAACACCTGTATCCTATTTTTATATCCGTCGGTCAATGATCTTCAATTTATCCTCCTCTCAGACTGAAGTACACGATTATTAACCCTCCTCATATATTGTAATTACTCTTACTAGTTTATCAGGGAATCATTAACTCACAGTATCCCGTGACACTCCTCACTTATCTTCACTGGCCATGATTTTGACCAGTCCTCTAGCGCTAATAAGGCTTGCTGTATTCTGCTGTTAGCTGTACTAATATATTCTTCAGATGTCCATATGGCTAGGTCATCTGCAAAGGAGAATGTGTGTACTCTGGCTGGAAAATATTCCGTGATGTCATTTGTATATGATATAAATAATGTTGGTGAAAGAACTCCTCCGTGGGGGACACCTTGCTCCAACAGCATAATTTTGCTGGTTTGTTCTTGTACTTTTGTCCTGGCAGTTCTGTTCTCAAGGTAGTGGCTGATCCATTTATACATTTTCCCACAAACATGCATTTTTTGCAGTTTTGTTTTCAGTCCTTCCTTCCATACTTTGAATGCTTTCTCTAAATCTATCCTGAACACTAGTGTGTGCGTTTTCTCTTGGTGTCGCGCCGTCTGCTACTGTTGAGAGAAGAATCACAGGTACAGTAGAAGACAATGAGCCTAACTACTAGGAAAGACGGCCCACTGAAGAAATAGTCGACGAATGGCTCGTGAAAAACAAAGGGAGTATGATAAATCGTCCCAGAAAAAGAAGTCTACTATTCTTACAGTAGCACAGGACTGCAAATAAAGTTGTACAGCTATACACACAGAAATGACAGCAAACTTAATTAGCAGCGACACGATGATCCTGTGGGAAAAGAATTTAGCCCCCAGACTTGACTTGAACTATGCAGCACAAATAAGTCGATAAAGGTGAAAGATTCAACTTTCGTCCTACTCTCACACTTGTGTGATCTAATTAAATGTTGGACATGAAGATAACTAGGAATTCTTATTAAGCAATAAGCGACAACAACGCTTATCACGAGTTTAATAATGGAAAAATAGGAATTAGAAGTTCCCACAAGGAACGTAAAAGGCAAATAATTGATGAGAAGTATTTAAAAAAGAAACAATATATAAATCATACAATGTTCTTGGCGCGATGATTAATCATAAGACGAGATGGTGGTAGGTCAAGCAAAGTATGGCCGTGACTCCAGGAAGGTGTGTAGGGACTCAGCTGCAAATGGTGTTTCCAACGGTGAAGATGGTCGTCTCTCCGTCGTTCCTCTTCGGGTCACCTTATTCGCCAGTGGCCCACTAATCAGTTCTTTCAGAGTCGCGGATGCGCAAACTGAATCTTATGTTGCTGGTGAGTTATGCTAGATGATGCTGCTGGTGAGTTGCTCTGGTATACCACAACACTTCTAGTTCCAGAATCAGATTCTCACTACGGATCGAGGCACTTGTTCAATATAGAATTTGGTGAGGCTTAATACTTATTTCAGTAATTTACTCTTGAACTATTACTTGTTTAAGTAATTTACTATTAAAAGGGTTGCTTTTCGAACACCACAATTGGCCCCGACCGTTGTCTGCGATGTCTAGCAGAAAAGTGAGACCGGACATGGAACTAGCATAAGCAAGTGGCCGTTTCCGGGACCCGTTGTCTGTTGGTTGTAGTTGGCCAGGATAAGGAAGCCAAACTAAATTATCCCATTACTATAAATACGAAGTAACTGTACACTTAATGTAAACATATGTTAAAGAATCTTTATAATATACTGAGTACTGAGCAAGACGGGAGGGTGCAGCCAGGCTTTCGCCACACTTGGAAGGCATCCTCTATTTCCTGAACTATATAGGTTATTTGATCTTCAGTGGATCTTTACTTTCTGAATCCTGCTTGGTGTGGTGTTATGTGATGGTTTTCTTCCAGATGCTATGTTAGCCTGTCATAGATAATGCGTTCCGTTAATTATCCTACACAGCTAAGTAGACTGATAGTTCGATAGTCATTTGGTTCTTCCATATCTTTTCCTTTCTTTGGCACTGGTATTAGTATAGCTTACTTCCATGCCTATGGGACTATTCCTCTCTTCCAGTTGTAATTTAGGACTGCTAGTAGTTTCTTTTTTGCCTTAATGCCTAGTCCTATTAGCATTTCATTTGTGATTCCATCCTTTCCTGGTGATTTCTTCTTTTTTAGGGTATTCATTGCCTGTTCCTTGTTTTCCATTGTTAGATTTGCCATCATATATTCTGCTGCTGTCTCTGTATTACTATGATGTATCTGTTTGTCTTTACTTGTTTTGCTCTGTTCGGTTGTAATATCAATGTGGTTTGCACTGGCATAGTGTTTCATTAGTGCATTTGCAGCTTTTTTTCCTGTAAGCAAGGCATTTCCTTGTTTAATTGTTATTTGTTTGTTTCTAGGTCCTTCATTGTTCATGGCTTTCACTAATTTCCATAGTTTGTTTCCATCCCTGTCAAAATTCAGCTTTTCTGCTTTTCCCCTCCAACAAGCTCTTGTTGTTTGATTTACTTTGCTGAGATGGCTTTGAGAGAGATGTTCGCTTCAGTTGTTTGTTCTCTCTCTCTCTCTCTCTCTCTCTCTCTCTCTCTCTCTCTCTCTCTCTCTCTCTCTCTCTCTCTCTCTGCTGTTTTCCTGGCATCTTCAACTTTGTCTTCCAAAATTTGTAGTTCTTCAGTCCAAAATGGTTTGTAATTTTTCCTCGCTCCTCTTGGAATAGACACAGTGGCCGCCTGTATTATGGCTCTGTGTAGACTTTCCACCATTTGCTTCATGTTGCCATCTCGTGTATTTATGTTTTCACAATATTTTCATGTTAGTATGGCAAATCTGTCCCAATCTGCTCGTTTGTAATTCCAGCGGGGCAAAGGCTTTTGATCCTGTGGAATATACTCCATATTCAATACAAGCTTGATTGGTCTGTGGTCACTACCTGCAAATTGGTCAAGCGCATGGCGATCGATTTTGTGGAGGATGTCTCCTGTGCAGAAAGCTGTATGGAGTAGAAGTGGTAAACCATCTTCTGGAGTAGAAGCTCGGTGTGTCATCCGCTTTGTTGAGTAGATGAATATTTGAGACTATTTCCCAGTTCTGTGCTTCATTTCCTCTTTTGTCAGTATCTGGGTATCCCCATCTTATCTTTCTGAACGGCTATTAAAGTCTCCGATAATAATGCAGTTTGTGTCAGTTTTTTTCATGTTTGAGAGTGTAAGGTCCTTATCTGCTGCGCTGTACAGATTGTAAATTCTAATTTCCACATCCTTTATCATTATATCGACACCTATAATTTACGTTTGGTTGTCAGAGATCACAGATACTTCGCTGCAAAGTATTGTATTTCGTGTAAGTATTAGAACTTTTTCTTGGTGTCCTTCGCGGTCGAAATGTGTGGACTGATATCCTCTGACTGAGAATATGCGATTGGGGTTGAGGTGTGTCTCTTGAAAGCATGCCACATCTATTCTATCTTTATGAAGACGCTTTGTTAGAGAGACTTTCTTGTTACAAACTCTCTTCGGCATTCCACTGTTGTAAGTTGAGTGTCCGGGGTATTTGGTCAATAGATCTTAACCTACTCCTCTGTGCCTTGACTCTACAGCATAGGGGGAGGTGACCACGAGTAGTCATGGGTGGACCCCCTCGAGGCAGGGGGCCCATCACTATCACCGACTGATGGGACTTCGCGGGATTAGCACCATAACGATTAATTCTAATTTGTGACATCATGAATTAAGTTACGTTGCACTGCTATGTTAAGCCTGTGGCCCAGTACATCCGATTTCGACAAGCATTTTTTGGGGTGCTTTCCCTAGCCTTTGACTGTCCCCAGTCTACCTACAAGGCAGCAGGTTTGTGTGTCGCTTGGTCTAGTCCATCTCCCTTGACCAGTCCGACATGGGTGACCCTACCGTCGGCATAGTTCTTGCGGTCATTGGAACACTCAAGCCCCTCTACCTCGTCACGGTGGACACACAGCAGAGGGGCGATTTAGTATTATATGTTGGAAGATACCAACATTGATGGGAAAGGTTTAAGAATAATAACGAATATTTACTGGAACCAAGTAGCAGCAATTAAAATGGGAAATAGAGAGGACAGTTACGAACAAAGCTAGCAGTACAGCAGGGGTGTGTCTTGTCACGGGATCTCTTCTCCTTATAAAGTGAAGTATGTTTTAATCCTGTTCTGTAAATCTGCATTACTTAGTGTTATTTTGCATTTATTACTTGTTTCAAGTAGTGTTCGTTTAGGTGAATTGTTGTTGTTTTTTCTTCATTATTTAAAGTCATTACCTCTGCTTTACTTATACTAATTTTCATGTTATTTTCCCTACACATTTCGTTTAGACCAGTGGTTTTCAACCTTTATTGGCGCGTGCACCCTTTCACCATATTTTCAAAACGTCGTCCCCCCCCCACCCCTTTTCATGTTTCCTGCCTATAAATGTTTCTCCCTCTCCCCGCCCCTACACAGTTTACGTAAAAATAGAAGCTAACTTTAATAACACATACTAGAACAAGTCTAGACATCTACATAAAACGTGATTTGTGGTTTTACTTACGTTATAAAATGAATTTCAGAATTGCAAAGAGTACAGAACTGTAAAGTATGGAGGGAAAATACACATCAAGTATTCGATTCTTGTATTAGCGCGATCTTGATATAATCTTAATTCACCCCCCCCCCATCCCCCACCCCCACCCTTTGGAAACCCTAAAATTCCCCACCGGTTGAGAACCACTGAGCTAGACAGTCTCTTGTCTGGAACCGACAACGCAAACAAAATAGCAGGAAATCTAAAACACACGAAGCAGAGAATTCATTCATTCAGTAGCATGTCCATTGCAGAACCTCGCTCCCATAACAACCTTCTGGAAAACCTCTCAATCATAAGCAAGATGTCCCGCGTCTGATACACCCATCTGGAGATCATCCGCCACATCCTGCACCTATCTTCTCTTTGGCCTTCCTCTTTTGTTGATTTATCAAGCTTAAATTCCCTAGAGTTTGAAATTATTTGTCCTACTGGATAGAAGGAGCATGAGACCATTATCCAAAGTGTACACACAACCAATGTGATATGGGGACAGTTATCTGTGCTACAAAACTGCTGATATATAACAGCATTTTCCAGGGAGACACAGCTAGTGGGTTTATTAATGTTCAGGGAGACAATCCACTTATAAATGTTCCCGGAATAGAGACAGAATTATACCTATAGATTCATTAATGTTAGTGGTGTAATATAAAGGCCACGCAGACGCACTGATACTGCAATTGGTATTAGTCACATTAGGACTCTTCACAGGCTGTAGATGATGAGGATGGAGCATGTATGGGAATGTCCTGAGTGCTGTATACTAGTTCTGGACTCATCTCAAATTTTGGCGGGACACCAATCACATCACCCACTGAGAGCTGACTGGTCTACAGATATGGGTCTTTCACCGTAGGCTCAATGTGCCTTAAGTAGGGTTGCCAGATATGTGGGCACCAATAGGAGGACATAATAAGACAACAAAGAGGACAAAGGAGGACATATTGAATGTTTCATTTTAATTTTAATTTACATCTTTGCTACCGGAAATAACATTAACATTTTGACCATACAGACTACAGCATAGAGCTAGATTGTTAGTGTTGCCGAATAGAGCGACAGTTAGATTCAAATTATACAAATAATTGGTGTTTCACATTTGGTATAAATAGGAAAATTAAATACATATTATTAAGCAATGGGTTTTAATCAAGGGGTTAAAGTAAATATCAAAAAGGGTAATGAGCTAGATACAGATAACAGTTACAATAACTATAATCGACTAGTTCGCAGAAATACGTAGACTTTGTACATTTTAACAATGTAAACATACGGTAGAGTGTAGATACATTGTAAGTTGTAACAATAATACATAATAATTTATAACATAAAATATAAGAAAAGCCGGACATTTTAAAGGTTTTTAGTTTAGCCTGCCTGACGGAGAATATTAGGCTAAAAAGGAGGACATGTCCTCTTTTTGCTAGACGTCTAGCATCCCTAGCCGAAAGGTGCGAAAAGGGTTCCTTCAGATAATGTATGAGATATCTTCACAGTTTATCTATTCTTGCAGTGGATCTAGTTATATCATAAATGGTTTATGTGTGGGTGCAGTCAGTCTAGTTATCTCGAGTGGTGGGAAGAAGGGAATCAAATGGTATGATAGAATCACCAATGTGGAGCACATGGTGATAACTAAACAAATTCACGTGATCCAAGAGGTCAGGAAAAGATGCTGGATCGGACAAACACTGAGAAAGCCTGTGGAAAGTACAGCTAGACCAGTGGTTCTCAACCTTTTTTTTTTTTGGCCCGTGCACCCCTTCACGATATTTTCAGAACTTCATTCACCCCCCCCCCCTCCTCCAATTTTCGTATTTCCTCCCTATAAATCCCCCCCCCCCCTTTCCCACACAGTATACGTAAAAATAGAAGCTAAGTTTAATAACACATACTAGAACAAGTCTAGACGTCTACATAAAACGTGATTTGCGGTTCTACTTATGTTATAAAATGTATTTAAGAAGGGAGAGAAGTACAGAACAGTAAAGTATGGAGGGAAAAAGAATATCAACTAATGGGTTCTTGTACAAGGGTAGTTCAATAAGTGGGTCACAAATGGCTGTGGAGGGGTAACTAAGTGTGATAACGGCTTGAGACCAGTTTATTTTTATACATACATTGTCCCTTTATTTCTCAACATGGTTTCCACCAACATTGATGCACATGTCCCATCGGTTTGTCGGTCCTCCCAAGCCGGCTGCATTTAACTGTGTGCTCTTTTTCTATACCACGTTTCCACTTCAGGTGGATTTTCAGTTGACTTAGCCCCTAGCGATGTCCACTTTTCTGGTTCATTGAGACATTTCGCAAGTGACGCCGAAGTGAATGTGAAGTGAAACCGGGGTATAGAAAATAGAGCGCGCAATTCTGTGCAGACGGTTTGGGAGGACTGGTGGAACTCTGGGATGGGTGGATCAATGTTGGTGGAAATTTTGTTGAGAAATGCTCAAAATGGCACATGAATGGAGCATAATGGGGACGACCCTTTGCTGTGATGTTAGAACCGCGACTAATGACTGATGTTGAGAAATAAAGGGACAATGCATGTATAGGAGTTGACTGGTTTCAAGTTGTCATGTTTAGTTATTAATCTACAGCCATTTGTGACTTACTTATCGACTTTTCCTCTATTAGCGGGATGTTGAAATAATCTTAACTCCCCCCCCCCCCGCCCCGCCCCCCGCCTCCCCCTATGAAACCCTAAAATTCCACCTGGGGAGGGGGGGGGTAATTTCCCCACCGGTTGAGAACCACTGGTTTAGACTATTCATGTGGTCTTGTAATTCAGCTTCTAATTTTGCTATGAGTGCTTGGTCGTCCGCAAACAGTTCTCTAATGGTGTAATTAGCAGATAGTTCTTCTTCTGTGTTCACGACATGCGGTGTTCTTGCCGTGTCTGCTTGGCTGGTTTCTTTACATATATTGTCTATATATGTCATGAAAAAGAGATGGCACATAAGAGGGATGGGTGTGGTAATTTTCTGTTTCGTTTGTGGCCCTAGGAGGCCAGTAAAAAAAAATGTTTTCCCCATATGGGGGAATGTAGGAAATAAAATGTAAACTTATACATTGAAAGTATGAAAATAACATTTAAGAAGAAATTATATAAAAGAAAAATGCATTATAAAATGTAAGTATGCAAAGATTGAAAACATGTTTTGTAAAATGCAAACAATTATTTTATCTGGCCTTAAAATATTTTACTTTTGTGATTATACGTTATATTTCTATAAAAATATAATAGAAGCAAAATGTTAGTTAATAATACTATCGCTAGTATATTCTTTATATATTTAAAATTCAAGTAATCTCCATTGTAACAATATTAGTTGTTTATGTCCCTTAGTCATTGCTTTTATTTTAAATGTTGGGTATCCTTTATAGGGCGTTGCAGTTATCACTAGCATTTTTCAGCTGTTGTTGATGTACTAGGCAAGCTTTACGTTCAGTAGTTTGCCATTGCTTTAAGAACGACTGGCTCACATACCCCCATAAGTTACCAGCGCGGGGCGATCCGCTGCGGATCTCGCGCAGCTGTTTTCCCCACGTGGATATAAGGGACTACGAACAACGTCGTTAACACCTTGGCCAGGGAGATCGGTGAAGTGTTTTTCTTTTAGATACCTTGTAATTTCGCAGAAAGCTTGATCATAATTATTAAATGTAGTGATCAATCAAGGCATTACTATCATGTTATTATGTTCTTTTAAATATGCTCTAAGCAACTAGGGAAATGCAAGCGCAGTTGAATTGTATGATTTATTATCTTCTTCTTCTTCTGCGTTCATCCGGAGTTTTTTTTTTTCTTTTTCGGACGTGATTATATTGTGCCTCTTTACAGCAGAGCTGCGTTCTTGCGCCATTAGGCTGACACATCCGACTTCTGCGGGTATTTGTTGACCGAGTTAACCTTCCCGGGGGTTTCTTAGGATGTTTGACTCTCACTGTTGTGGTGTTATCCCCCATCCCAGCTGGCCCACTAAGAACAACAGAAGACATCACAGACAGCCCTCAAGGGAAGGCAGGGGCAGACCATGGACATTACCCGCCATCCAAGGAGGCTTCCATACTTGCAGAGCCGACACACAGAGCTCTGGTACTGGGCTCACCCAAGGAATCGTCAAGTCCTGCACATGGCTGCATTGCCTCACTTCCGTATACTGGGCCTTCCGTTCACCATAGGCTGTTTTTTCCGGAAACCAGAAGAATGCAGTCTGCAGATGAGATCCACACAGTGAGCTTTCGATTCGGATTTTCCACGTATTGGATTTGCTATCCAAGCAATATTCTATTTCGTGCCACTAGGACACTTTTTCTACCTTTTATGAAGCCCACACAGTGAGCTTTTGATTCGGACTTTCCACGTAATGGATTTGCTATCCAAGCAATATTCCATTTCATGCCTATGGGACGCTTTTGTAACCGACATATTTGTTGTATGAAGTGTGGCAGACTAAATACTTCTTTATGCACTTTTAAATGTCAACCTAAATGTAGTTAAAGTAAGCTGTAGTCAACTTGAGCTTGTTGATATCTCCATAGAGCTTGTCCTCAAACGAAGCAGGTGTGGGCCAAAATATCTTTCTCTGTTCTGCATATATTGGGCTTTCCTGCAGCAAATCTGTCATTTTACCAGTTCCACAATTACATTCATCGGTATCTCCTATCTTTAGTTTATTGAACAAGTGGTATTTCAGCCTGTTATTTCCTGTGCAGAGACTGAAGATTGCTACTTGTTCTCTTCGGTCGAGTTTGTAGTATGCATCATCCTTCTGGTGGCCTGGATGCTCTGATTCCCATTTGATTCAATAAGTGCTTTTTATAAATCTCTTTGCCTCATTATAGGTTATGTCTATGTCAGGCTGTGGTAGTCGTCAACACTCTGTTGCTAGTCTGTCAGCCTCTTCATTTCCAGGTATTTGCAATGTGATGGGATCCACTGTATTACAGCTTTTTTTGGATTTTTGGAATAGACCATGGAGTGCTGCTCTTAGGTCAGCTAGTTCTGTGTTGTTTTTGCTATTCAGTATTGAGACAGCTGATTTGCATCTGTGAAGATAGCTATTTGCTTCTCTTTTTTTTCCTCCATCGAGAGCATTGCTGCTCTATTTTTCAAAGCCTCTACATCCGCTTTGAAGTTACTTGAACATTTTCCAGTTGCCACTGACTGTTTTTTTTTTTCACTCCATTTTTTTTTAAATTTAGGAAAATTCCTCCTCCTTTTTCTATTGAATTTTTGACTGATCCATCTGTATATGCATAGGTTCAGTTGCTGCATAGGTAATTTTCTATTATGTAGTTTAGGGTCATTTTTCTTCTTTCGGTTTCATTCTGAGTGTTCTTTTTCTCAATACCAGGAATGTTTTCTATCATCTCAGGCTGTTGCTGCTGTCTCCAAGCTGGGAACTTGTGTGCATTGTAAATGGGTTTGACTGTTGATATGTTAAGTATGGGATCTGCCCTAATCTTTCGTTGTGCAGTTTCTACAAAGTTGCTACGCTTCAATCTTCCCTTTCAAAAACCATTAAACCTGTTATACATAGGGTGGTCTGTCAATCTTCTAAATTTTTCTGCTTGTTGCTGGGCTCTGCGCTATTTCTTCTATCCTGCATTGGTTGTAAACAAGTGATCTTTTCCAGTTCGTTAATAGGCGTTGTCTTCAGGCTTCCAGTTATGATTCGCATTCCTTGATGTAGGACCCTACTTATTTTGTTAATGTTTTACTTAGCTGCTGTTGCCCAAGCTGCAATGCCATATTCCAGCACTGGCCTCACCCATCCAGTATATAACTTCTTGAGAACTTTCTCATCTGCTCCCCATGTTGTACCAGCAAGCTTTTTCATGATTGCCATTCTTTGCCTTGCTCTTGTTCGATTTTTCTCAACCCTTTTCTTCCGTGTCAGGCGACGATCAAAGGTGACTCCTAGATAGTTTGGATTTTCTTCATGGCGCAATATTTTTTTCCGTTCAATACCAGCTTAGGTTGCTGAGTTTTATTTGAGAGGGAGAACACTGTGCATGTTGCTTTCTCCTCACTTATCTTCACTAGCCATGATTTTGACCAGTCCTCTAGCGCTAATAAGGCTTGCTGTATTCTGCTGTTAGCTGTGCTAATATATTCTTCAGATGTCCATATAGCTAGGTCATCTGCAAAGGAGGATGTGTGTCCTCTGGCTGGAAAATTTTCCGTGATGTCATTTATATATGATATAAATAATGTTGGTGAAAGAACTCCTCCTTGGGGGACACTTTGCTCTAACAGCATCATTTTTCTGGTTTGTTCTTGTACTTTTGTCCTGGCAGTTCTATTCTCAAGGTAGTGGCTGATCCATTTATACATTTTCCCACAAACATGCATTTTTTGCAGTTTTATTTTCAGTCCTTCCTTCCATACTTTGAATCCTTTCTCTAAATCTATCCTGACCGCTAGTGTGTGCGTTTCTTCTTGGTGTCGCGTGGTCTGCTACTGTTGAGAGAAGTATCACAGGTACAGTAGAAGACAATGAGCCTAACCACTAGGAAAGACTCCCCACTGAAGAAATAGTCGACAAGTGGCTCGTGAAAAACAAAGGGAGTATGACAAATCGTCCCAGAAAAAGAAGTCTACTATACTTACAGTGGCACAGGACTGCAGATAAAGTTGTACAGCTATACACACAGAAATGACAGCAAACTTAGTTAGCAGCGACACGATGATCCTGTGGAAAAAGAATTTATCCCCCAGACTTGACTTGAACTATGCAGCACAAAGAAGTCGATAAAGGTGAAAGATTCAACTTTCGTCCTACTCTCACACTTGTGTGATCTAATTAAATGTTGGACATGAAGATAACAACTAGGAATTCTTATTTAGCAATAAGCGACAACACCGCTTATCGCGAATTTAATAATGGAAAAATATGAATTATAAGTTCCCACAAGGAACGTAAAAGGCAAATCATTGATGAGAAGTATTTAAAAAAGAAACAATACATACATCATACAATGTTCTTGGCGCGATGTATTAATCATAAGACGAGATGGTGGTAGGTCAAGCAAAATATGGCCGTGACTCCAGGAAGGTGTGTAGGCACTCAGCTGCAAATGGTGTTTCCAACGTTGAAGATGGTCGTCTCTCCGTCGTTCCTCTTCGGGTCACCTTATTCGCCAGTGGCCCACTAATCAGTTCTTTCAGAGTCGCGGATGCGCAAACTGAATCTTATGTTGCTGGTGAGTTATGCTAGTTGATGCTGCTGGTGAGTTGCTCTGGTATACCACTACACTCTAGTTCCAGAATCAGATTCTCACTACGGATCGGGGCACTTGTTCAATATAGAATTTGGTGAGGCTTAATACTTATTTCAGTAATTTACTCTTGAACTATTACTTGTTTAAGTAATTTACTATTAAAAGGGTTGCTTTTCGAACACCGCAATTGGCCCCGACCGTTGTCTGCGATGTCTAGCAGAAAAGTGAGACTGGACATGGAACTAGCATCAGCAAGTGGCCGTTTCCGGGACCCGTTGTCTGTTGGTTGTAGTTGGCCAGGATAAGGAAGCCAAACTAAATTATCCCATTACTATAAATACGAAGTAACTGTACACTTAATGTAAACATATGTTAAAGAATCTTTATAATATACTGAGTACTGAGCAAGACGGGAGGGTGCAGCCAGGCTTTCGCCACACTTGGAAGGCATCCTCTATTTCCTGAACTATATAGGCTATTTGATCTTCAGTGGATCTTTACTTTCTGAATCCTGCTTGGTGTGGTGTTAAGTGATGGTTTTCTTCCAGATGCTATTGAGACAGTATGGAAAAATGGTTTTCACATACCGCCTTTTTGAAACAGAAAGTTCACCGACCAGTATAAGTTCAAAATTAGTCAGTGGCCGGGCGCTGACTTGGACACGGCCTGCTAACCGCTGGTTTACCTTTCGTTGTTAGTGAAATACGAAATTCAGGAAACATGAAGCCAAACTTAGCATAGGAACTGTCAAATGGGCAAGAAATACAACTGATGGGGCTAGATATATGGGGACGAACACACCCCCATGACCCAAAAGTTGCAAAGGTGGTAAAAATAGGTACCGTAGGCTGGCAGATTTACGGCTGTGGGAACACACCTGCACTCACAGCGGACTATGAACTCGAAGACAGGGTGAAGATAGTTAGATTAATAATAAGATGCAAATTAAGCAGAGTACGCGAGGTACTGATTGGGTAGTCTTTCACAAAGAAGAGAAACGTCACGTGATTCAAGAAATGCGCCAACTCAAGAAGTTATATATACTTTGGGATCCAGTCAGTTGGGGAAGAGTCGAGCAGGAGAGAGGACAGTGGACTTCAGAATAGTGGACTCCGGGATCGGTGGGGGCCTGAGCCCTCTTGGGGCAGCCCAAGGAACATAGTAACAGGACTTCAGAAATTGTGGCTAATCCGTGCCCAAATCTGTATAGTATCTGGAGGAGGAGGAAGTGAAGGAAGACGGACAAGCGCCCATGCTAGAACTCGTCTGAATCACTGATAGGAGTGAGAACGACTAAGGATCTGTAAACGGAACCTACCCAAGGCAGATAAGCCAAAGAAGGGAAAGACACGCGAGGGTCGCCTAAGTGCAAGAAAGCCACTTGAGTTAGAGGACCGCCAGCTAAGGAGACCGCTCGTTAGTTGCAGTAGATGGCTAAACGTCAGACAGGACGATCATAGCCAGGGACACTGCGGTTGGTACCACGCAGGAGACTAAAGGTCAGATAGGACAATAAGGTCAAGTGGGATCCACGACAAGCGATTGATTGGGCAGAGACAAATTAAACCCAGAAGGACGACCAGAAAAACCACTGGATGGCAGAAGTTGAATGTAAGTTGACATAAGACTTAGACCTAATTAGTTTAATTGTATAATATAATCAGGTATCTTGGTTTAGAGAGCTATAGCAAACTACAGTAGGTGAACTTACCGCGACCATTAATTATCCTACACAGCTAAGTACACTGATAGTTCGATAGTCATTTGGTTCTTCCACGTCTTTTCCATTCTTTCGCACTGGTATTAGTATAGCTTACTTCCATGCCTATGGGACTATTCCTCTCTTCCAGCTGTAATTTAGGACTGCTAGTAGTTTCTTTTTTGCCTTAGTGCCTAGTCCTATTAGCATTTCATTTGTGATTCCATCCTTTCCTGGTGATTTCTTCTTTTTTAAGGGTATTCATTGCCTGTTCCTTTTTTTCCATTGTTAGATTTGCCATCATATATTCTGCTGCTGTCTCTGTATTACTATGATGTATCTGTTTGTCTTTACTTGTTTTGCTCTGTTCGGTTGTAATATCAATGTGGTTTGCACTGGCATAGTGTTCCATTAGTGCATTTGCAGCTTTTTTTCCCTGTAAGCAAGGCATTTCCTTGTTTAATTGTTATTTGTTTGTTTCTAGGTCCTTCATTGTTCATGGCTTTCACTAATTTCCATAGTTTGTTTCCATCCCTGTCAAAATTCAGCTGTTCTGTTTTTTCCCTCCAACAATCTCTTGTTGTTTGATTTACTCTTCTTTTATACTTTGCTGAGATGGCTTTGAGAGAGATGTTCGCTTCAGTTGTTTGTTCTCTCTCTCTCTCTCTCTCTCTCTCTCTCTCTCTCTCTCTCTCTCTCTCTCTCTCTCTCTCTCTCTCTCTCTCTGCTGTTTTCATGGCATCTTCAACTTTGTCTTTCAAAATTTGTAGTTCTTCAGTCCAAAATGGTTTGTAATTTTTCCTCGCTCCTCTTGGAATAGACACAGTGGCCGCCTGTATTATTGCTCTGTTTAGACTTTCCATCATTTGCTTCATGTTGCCATCTCGTGTATTTATGTTTTCACAATATTTTCATGTTAGTATGGCAAATCTGTCCCAATCTGCTCGTTTGTAATTCCAGCGGGGCAAAGGCTTTTGATCCTGTGGAATATAATCCATATTCAATACAAGCTTGATTGGTCTGTGGTCACTACCTGCAAATTGGTCAAGCGCATGGCGATCGATTTTATGGAGGATGTCTCCTGTGCAGAAAGCTGTATGGAGTAGAAGTGGTAAACCATCTTCTGGAGTAGAAGCTCGGTGTGTCATCCGCTTTGTTGAGTAGATGAAGATTTGAGACTATTTCCCAGTTCTGTGCTTAATTTCCTCTTTTGTCAGTATCTGGGTATCCCCATCTTTCTGAACGGCTATTAAAGTCTCCGATAATAATGCAGTTTGTGTCAGTTTTTTTCATGTTTGAGAGTGTAAGGTCCTTATCTGCTGCGCTGTACAGATTATAAATTCTAATTTCCACATCCTTTATCATTATATAAACACCTATAATTTACGTTTGGTTGTCAGAGATCACAGATACTTCGCTGCAAAGTATTGTATTTCGTGTAAGTATTAGAACTTTTTCTTTGTGTCCTTCGCGGTCGAAATGTGTGGACTGATATATCCTCTGACTGAGAATATGCGATTGGGGTTGAGGTGTGTCTCTTGAAAGCATGCCACATCTATTCTATCTTTATGAAGACGCTTTGTTAGAGAGACTTTCTTGTTACAAACTCTCTTCGGCATTCCACTGTTGTAAGTTGAGTGTCCGGGGTATTTGGTCAATAGATCTTAACCTACTCCTCTGTGCCTTGACTCTACAGCATAGGGGAAGGTGACCACGAGTAGTTATGGGTGGACCCCCTCGAGGCAGGTGAACCAGCACTATCACCGCCTGATGGGACTTCGTCGGATTAGCACCATAACGATTAATTCTAATTTGTGACATCATGAATTAAGTTACGTCGCACTGCTATGTCAAGCCTGTGGCTCAGACATCCGATTTCGACAAGCATTTATTGGGCTGCTTTCTCTAGCCTTTGACTGTCCCCAGTCTACCTACAAGGCAGCAGGTTTGTGTGTCGCTTGGTCTGGTCCATCTCCCTTGACCTGTCCGACATGGGTGACCCTACCAGTAGCTGTGCTACCAGCGGCATAGTTCTTGTGGTCATTCGAACACTCAAGCCCCTCCACCTCGTCACGGTGGACACACAGCAGAGGGGTGATTTAGTATTATATGTTGGAAGATACCAACATTGATGGGAAAGGTTTAAGAATAATAAAGAATATTTACTGGAACCAAGTAGCAGCAATTAACATGGGAAATAAAGAGGACAGTTACGAACAGATAAAGGTAGGAGTACAACAGGGGTGTGTTTTGTCACCGGATCTCTTCTCCCTATATAGTGAAGTAGGTCTTAATCCCGTTCTGTAAAGCTGCATTACTTAGTGTTATTTTGCATTTATTACTTGTTTCAAGGGGTGTTCGTTTAGGTGAATTGTTGTTGTTTTTTCTTCATTATTTAAAGTCATTACCTCTGCTTTACTTATACTAATTTTCATGTTATGTTCCCTACACATTTCGTTTAGACCAGTGGTTTTCAACCTTTTTTGGCGCTTGCACCCTTTCACCATATTTTCAGAACGTCTTCCTCCCCCCCCCCCCACCCCTTTTCATGTTTCCTGCCTATAAATGTTTCTCCCCCTCCCCGCCCCTACATTTTTTTTTTCCGCGTTTCCATCCTGTTTCAGGATATTGCGGTCAACACCAGCATCTTTCAGCTGTATGTTGATTCCTAGGCTAGATTACGCTCATCAGCACGCCACGACTTTCTGAGCGACCGGCTCCATACTCTCATAAGTCACTTTTGCGATTCGAACCACTGCTAATTCTCGTCGCGTCACGTGACGAGAGTATTCAAGGTTAGCGGAGAAAGCTGCTAACCCTCGGCCACGGAGCTGGTCCCCGCCCCTACATAGTATACGTAAAAACAGAAGCTAACTTTAATAACACATACTAGAACAAGTCTAGACGTCTACATAAAACGTGATTTGTGGTTTTACTTACGTTATAAAATGAATTTCAGAATTGCAAGGAGTAGAGAACTTTAATGTATGGAGGGAAAATAAATATCAAGTAATCGATTCCTGTATTAGCGCGATCTTGAAATAATCTTAATTCACCCCCCCCCCCCCCCCCCCCCCCTTGGAAACCCTAAAATTCCCACATGAAGGTGGGGGGGGGGTGTGTAATTCAACACAGGTTGAGAACCACTGAGCTAGACAGTCTCTTGTCTGGAACCGACAACGCAAACAAAATATTTTTTTTTTTCTTTTTTTTTTTTTTTTTTTTCTTTTTTTTTTCTTTTTCCGCGTTTCCATCCTATTTTTCAGGATATTGCGGTCAACACCAGCATCTTTCAGCTGTATGTTGATTCCTAGGCTAGATTACGCTCATCAGCACGCCACGACTTTCTGAGCGACCGGCTCCATACTCTCATAAGTCACTTTTGCGATTCGAACCACTACTAATTCTCGTCGCGTCACGTGACGAGAGTATTCGGGGTTAGCGGAGAAAGCTGCTAACTCCTCGGCCACGGAGCCGGCGCAAACAAAATAGTAGGACATCTAAAACATACGGAAGAAGAGAATTCATTCATTCAGTAGCATGTCCATTGCAGAACCTCGCTGCCATAACAACCTTCTGGAAAACCTCTCAATCATAAGCAAGATGTCCCGCGTCTTATACACCCATCTGGAGATCATCCGCCACATCCTGCACCTATCTTCTCTTTGGCCTTCCTCTTTTGTTGATTTATCAAGCTTAAATTCCCTAGAGTTTGAAATTATTTGTCCTACTGGATAGAAGGAGCATGAGACCATTATCCAAAGTGTACACGCAAACAATGTGATATGGGGACAGTTATCTGTGCTACAAAACTGCTGATATATAACAGCATTTCCCATTGAGACAAAGCTAGTGGGTTTATTAATGCTGAGGGAGACAATCCACTTATAAATGTTCCCAGAATAGAGACAGAATTATACCTATGGATTCATTAATGTTAGTGGTGTAATATAAAGGCCACGCAGACGCACTGATACTGCAATTGGTATTATTCACATTAGGACTCTTCACAGGCTGTTGAAGATGAGGATGGAGCATGTATGGGAATGTCCTGAGTGCTGTATACTAGTTCTTGACTCATCTCATATTTTGGTGGGACACCAACCACATCACCCACTGAGAGCTGACTGGTCTACAGATATGGGTCTTTCACCGTAGGCTCAGTGTGCCTTAAGTAGGGTTGCCAGATATGTGGGCACCAATAGGAGGACATAATAAGACAACAAAGAGGACAAAGGAGGACATATTGAATGTTTTATTTGAATTTTAATTTGCGTCTTTGCTACCGGAAATAACATTAACATTTTGACCATACAGACTACAGCATAGAGCTATATTGTTAGTGTTGCCGAATAGAGCAACAGTTAGATTCAAATTACACAAATAATTGGTGTCTCACATTTTCTATAAATAGGAAAATTAAATAAATATTATTAAGCAATGGGTTTTACTAAAGGGGTAAAGTAAATATCAAAAAGAGTAATGAGCTAGATACAGATAACAGTTAAAATAACTATAATCGACTAGTTCGCAGAAATACATAGACTTTGTACATTTTAACAATGTAAACATACGGTTGAGTGTAGATACATTGTAAGTTGTAACAATAATACATAATAAATTATAACATAAAATATAAGAAACGCCGGACATTTTAAAGGTTTTTAGCTTGCCTGCCTGACGGAGAATATTAGGCTAAAACGGAGGAGCCATAAGGTGCGAAAAGGATTCCTTCAGATAATGTGTGAGATATCTTCACAGTTTATCTATTCTTGCAGTGGATCTAGTTATAACATAAATGTTTTATGTGTGGGTGCAGTCAGTATAGTTATCTCGAGTGGTGGGAACAAGGGAATCAAATGTTATGACAGAATCACTAATGTAGAGCTCCCGGTGATAACTAAACAAATTCAAATGGTCAAAGAAGTCAGGAAAAGATGCTGGATAGGACACACACTGAGAAAGCCTGGGGAAAGTAAAGCTAGACCAGTGGTTCTCAACCCTTTGTTTTTTGGTCCGTGTACCCCTTCACGATATTTTCAGAACGTCATTCACTCCCCCCCCTCCCCTTTTCGTATTTCCTCCTTATAAATCCCCCCTCCCACACAGTATACGTAAAAGTAGTAGCTAAGTTTAATAACACATACTAGAACAAGTCTAGACGTCTACATAAAACATGATTTGTGGTTTTACTTATGTTATAAAATGAATTTCAGAAGGGAGAGGAGTACAGAACTGTAAAATATGGAGGGAAAAAGAATATCAAGTAATGGGTTCTCGTACAAGGGTAGTTCAATAAGTGGGTCACAAATGGCTGTGGAGGGGTAACTAAGTGTGATAACGGCTTGAGACCAGTTTATTTTTATACATACACTGTCCCTTTATTTCTCAACATGGTTTCCACCAGCATTGATGCACATGTCCCATCGTTTTGTCGGTCCTCCCAAACCGGCTGCATTTAACTGTGTGCTCTTTTTCTATACCACGTTTTCACTTCAGGTGAAACGCGGAGGTGTTTCCAAGGCACCAGGGCCAGGTTATATACTGGCCAAGACCTATTGACGCGTCCTCGTCGAGCGTCCTGGGCAACAGGTCCCTTCGGGGTCCTGGCTAAAGTCAGTAGGATCGCCGATTCCTCCGAAGTCGGAGACTGTCTGCCTGTACGGCGACGAACCACCAGTCTGCACACCAATAAGCCAGACATGGGACAACGGATACTCACGCAAAACTCAGGTCCTGTATGACATCACACTGATGTTGGACAACAGGATGTCTTCATCCGACATACAGGACTTCACGTTGGAGCTCACGCCAACGAACACAAGCAAGCAAGCAAGCAGCATTGCCTTCAGAAATGTGTGGCTGCTAGTTTTCCTAGTGACTGCCGTTTCCATCTATGATAAACTGTGTTTTCGAGGAGGACCTTTGTGTTGGCATTCTGGTGACGACATTATGTACAGTGAAATGTTTCTTTACATCTTTTCGAGGTTGTTTTGTTTCGTGATCGACATTTCGGAGAAAAAATGGCGTGACTGGTTAGAAAACATCTAGAAACGGAACAACAATATCTAGAAACATCGAGACTTTGTAGGTGAACATCTGGTTGGGAAAGTGACTGCCAGTTCCATCAAGGATGAACTGTATTGTTCGTATATGTTTTGTATGGTGACATTCCGGTGGTGATTTTTTGCACAGTGTACCTGAGCGGGCCGTTGTTTGTCGAGACTCCTGTATCTTGCACTTTTCACATGGGGTAGTGAGGGACATTTTATGTGATGTTCACTGGCACAGGAATGGAGCATAATGGGGATGACCCTTTGCTGTGATATTGGAACCGCGACTTATGACTAATGTTGAGAAATGAAGGGACAATGTATGTGTAGGAGTTGACTGGTTTCAAGTTGTCATGTTTAGTTATTTTTCTACAGCCATTTGTGACTTACTTATCGACTTCCCCTCTATTAGCGGGATCTTGAAAAATCTTAATCCCCCCCCCCCCCCGCCTTCCCCTCCTCCCCCTAGGAAACCCTAAAATTCCACCGGGGGGGGGGGGGGGGGTAATTTCCCCACCGGTTGACAACCACTGGTTTAGACTTTTCATGTGGTCTTGTAATTCAGCTTCTGATTTTGCTATGAGTGCGTGGTCGTCCGCAAACAGTTCTCTAATGGTGTAATTAGCAGATAGTTTTTCTTCTGTGTTCTCGACATGCGGTGTTCTTGCCGTGTCTGCTTGGCTGGTTTCTTTACATATATTGTCTATATATGTCATGAAAAAGAAATGGCACATAAGAGGGATTGGTGTGGTAATTTTCTGTTTCGTTTGTGGCCCTAGGAGGCCAGTAAAAAAATGGTTTCCCCCATATAGGGGAATGTAGGGAAAAATGTAAATATATACATTGAAAGTATGAAAATTAAATTTAGAAAAAAATTATATAATAGAAAAGTTCATTATAAAATGTAAGTATGTAAAGATTAAAAATATGTTCTGTAAAAAGCATCAAATTATTTTATCTGGCGTTATATTTTCCTTTTTTATTTATATCTTATATTGCCACCAAAAAAAACAGCATAGAAGTGAAAAGTTAGTTAATAATAATATCGCTAGTATATTCTTTATTTGTTTAAAAGTCAAGTAATCGCCCTTGTAACAATATTAGTTGTTTATGTCCCTTACTCATTGCTTTTATTTTTAATGTTGGGTATCCTTTATAGGGCGTTGCAGTTATCACCAGCATTTTCAGCTGCTGTTGATGTACTAGGCAAGCTTTACGTTCAGTAGTTTGCCATTGCTTTAAGAACGACTGGCTCACATACCCCCATAAGTTACCAGCGCGGCGAGATCCGCTGTGGATCTCGCGCAGCTGTTTTCCCAACGTGGATATACGGGATTACGAACAACGTCGTTAACATCTTGGCCAGAGAGACGGCTAAGTGTTTTTCTTTTAGATACCTTGTAATTTCGCAGAATACTTGATTAAAACAGAGCTGCGTTCTTGCGCCGTTAGGCCGACACATCCGACTTCTGCGGGCATTTGTTGACCGGGTTAACCTTCCCGGGGGTTTCTTAGGATGTTTGACTCTCACTGTTGTGGTGTTATCCCCCATCCCAGCTGGCCCACTAAGAACAACAGAAGACATCACAGTCAACCCTCAAGGCATTACCCGCCATCCAAGGAGACTTCCATACTTGCAGAGCCGACACACAGAGCGCTGGTACTGGGCTCACCCAAGGAATCGTCACGTCCTGCACATGGCTGCATTGCCTCACTTCCGTATACTGGACCTTCCGTTCACCATAGGCTGTTCTTCCGGAAACCAGAAGAATGCAGTCTGCAGATGACATCCACACAGTGCGCTTTCAATTCGGACTTTCCACGTAATTGATTTGCTATCCAAGCAATATTCTATTTCGTGCCACTAGGACACTTTTTCTACCTTTTATGACGCCCACACAGTGAGCTTTTGATTCGGACTTTCCACGTAATGGATTTACTATCCAAGCAATATTACATTTCATGCCTTTGGGACGCTTTTGTAACCGACATACCTGTGGTATGAAGTGTGGCAGTCTAAATACTTCTTCATGCACCTTTAAATGTCAATCTGAATGTAGTTAAAGTAAGCTGTAGTCAACTTGAGCTTGCTGATATCTCCATAGAGCTTGTCCTCAACTGTAGCAGGCGTGGACCAAAATATCTTTCTCTGTTCTGCATATATTTGGCACTCCTGCAGCAAATCTATCATTTTACCAGTTCCACAATTACATTCATCGGTATCTCTTATCTTTAGTTTATTGAACAAGTGGTATTTCAGCCTGTTATGTCCTGTGCAGAGTCTGAAGATTGCTACTTGTTCTCTTCGGTCGAGTTTGTAGTATGCATCATCCTTCTGGTGGCCTGGATGCTCTGATTCCCATTTGATTCAATAATTGCTTTTTATAAATTTCTTTGCCTCATTATAGGTTATGTCTATTGTCAGGATCTTGCGGTAGCAAGACTCTGGCTCGTTGGCTGACAAGTGAGATAACAAATATTGTCACTTAATAATTCAATGTGACACAATGCAAACACTTTATTTGCGCATCGCGCGTTTCACAATTTATGCATATCTCGCGCAATCACAATTCATCATTCCAATCAATGCATGCAATCAATCAATACATCAATACATCAATACAGCAATACACTTACATTCTTACAGGCTAGCTCTCGATTCACGCTCAAACATATAATTCAAAGCACACCGCATTCAAACGTCTGTACTATACGCTCTCCCAAGGCCTGTCTGACCAGCCGTTCAGTATTCGCGTCAGTCAGGGTGGAGTCCCCTTGCGTGCTACACACATTGCACGCTGTCTCCTGCCAACGGCTTAGTGTCGCTCAGACTTGAGCCTGGATGGACTTCTCAGGCGTCGTCGAAGACGCCGCGTTGTAGCTAGCGTGTTTAACACTGCTCAGCGCTGAGTATGGCTGCAATTGTCTGGCGTTGGTACAGATGACGCGTTGCAACCTATGGGTAAGAATCTGACATGCTCCCACCTTTCTTTCCATGAAAGGGGATCCTTTCATGTTCTTTATACACCTTTATTATTTTCTCTGTCAGAATCGAACCATGTAAGTCGTCTGACATGACTCTTTGGTTCATATTCACATATGCAGGTAATGGTAAGTTATATATGCACGATCACCAATATCGCCTTAATGCAACACATATCAAGTACACTCTTTTGAATGGATAGTCGCCTCCGCTGTCATATGACACAGCAAGTCCGGTAAGTTACAGCATACACGCCCTTACCTCACAACCACTAAAAAAAAATTCAACAGAACAGGTCAAACTGCGAACATCTCCCTATAAGATGTTCCAACCTCAGACCCCCAACCTCACTTAGTCGGAGAGTCTAACGAAGGTCTATAGCTTTGGTAGCTCTCTCCATGTACAACTGACGTCATCCTAACGTGTCAACCATTAGGCCACATGATGATAGTTTTAACACATATTACACATTACACACATTTTTGATTATGTCCCTTGATTGTAATACAAAGGTTCGGGACGGTAATTTTACCATGCTTTCAAAACAATAAATTAGATTTATAAATTCATTTCTTAGTGTCATAATTTGATACTTCTTGACAAAAGTGAACACAATGTCACTGTTGTGAACAAGTAAATCAAGTTACGATGCTGAGATTACATATAAAAAGAATCCTCATATACAATTCCGTATATGGAGATATTAGACTCACACAATTTGTGTAAAACGTCAATGTTTTGTGAGTATTTTAGTATAGTCTGCTATCTATCAAATTAATATTCATACACACCGGAAATACACAGCTGTGGTTTTAAGTTGACAATACCACACAGTAGTTTCGTTTGGATGTTACATAAATAAACGGAGTAACCAGTTGTTGAAATCAGCTGTTGGATGGTTTCTTCGGTGTGGATTACAGTGTTCTTCTGGGATACGGCTGTCACAGTCTCTCTTCATACTGGTTAAAATACCGTGGGCCAATCTGTGGTGTAGGTACGCAGGATATTCGCAGTTGTTCAAGCACAGTAAGTTCTTGGATCCTGTAGTACTGTTTTGTGCACGTCGTCGTACATGTTTAGTACATATTTAAAATGACATACACATTCTATCACATATCTCACAACTATTCGATATATTCATTCGCATAATGATATAATATACATAATATATTTACACTGGGAGATTAAATCCCTATCACATACATTTGCACAGCGTTCCTGAAATACTTTCAACTTTGGCTGTGGTGCTGAGCACTTACACTTTGCAGTTTATACAATCTCTGCATTGTGCTCAGGTGGTATATGGCTATTGGTTGAGTCGTATGGGCATCTCGAAAAAAGGTCGGCCAGTTAATTCTGTGAGCCACTTATGTGCTTCACTTCGAAGCTAAAGTCCTGCAAAAGAAGTGACCATCTTGCCACTCTGTGGTTACTAGGCGAGCCTCGAGTGATAATAGTCAAAGGGCTATGGTCTGTCTCAACAATACAATGTTTTCCTAATAGGAATCTTGACAGTTTTCGAACTGAGAATACTAAAGCAAAGGCTTCAAGTTCCTGCGTGCTGTAATTCCGTTCTGTAGCTTTCAGCTTACGGCTGACGTAATAAACAGGGTACAATATCTGATCGTGTTCCTGAAGTAGTACCCCTCCAATCGCTACGAAGCTCGCATCACATCTTAACTTGAAAATAACGTTCAGATCAGGCAATTTGAGAATATGTTCCCTAGAAAAATAAGATAATACTTTAGAGAATGCAGGTCGTAGGCATTCGCTATTCACAATAACATTAGGTTCTTTCTGTGTTAGTAAATTAGTGAAACATTCGGTCAATTCAGCAAAATGAGGAATGAATTGTCTGTAGTAATTTAGTAGACCTAAGACACTTCGCAACTCTTTCTTAGTTGTCGGAAGCGCAAATTTTAGAATTCTAGACATGATGTTATTGTCAGTCGACATAAAGCTATTGAGATTTTGTAGCCCAAAAATGATATTTCTTGATAGGCTATCTCGACTTTAGATGGTTTCACTGTTAGTCCGTTTTGTCTGATTCTGTCGAATGTCTGCTGTAATGCTGTTATGTGGTCTGTCATGTTCTTTGTATGTATGCAAATGTCGTCCATGTACCAGATTATGTTAGCAATGTCCGTCAAAAGGAGTCTTGTCATTCTTACAAAGGTTGCCGGAGAATTAAGTAAACCGAATGGCAATATGCACCATTCATATAGTCTCCATGGCGTGGCAAACGCTGTCAGATGTCTGCTGGCAGGGTGTACTGGTATTTGCCAATAACCTTTTATCATGTCAAGTTTCGTGAAGTACCGTGAGTGTGTCAGTTCTGTCAGTATGTCTTCACAGTTGCTCATTTGCTCCAAATCCAACTGTGTAATGCTGTTGAGCTTCCGGTAGTCCACACAGAGTCTTATAGTATTGTCCTTTTTCTTCACAATGACAATGGGAGAACAAATATGTGATTGTGATCGTCGGATGATGTTGTTCTTTTCTAAGTCAATAATTTCCTGATGAAGTTTGTCCTTGTAATGTATGGGGATGGAATATGGTCTGCATTTTATGGGTGCGTCAGATGTCACAATAATATGATGATGCACTACGTCTGTCTGTCCTGGATTGTCAGAAAAAATAGTACTGTAGTCTTGTAACAATCGTCTGCAACTGTCGGTCTGTGTCTGTGTCAGGTTAGGATTGACCTTTATGTCATGCAGGTTGGCTGTCGGGTCAAGTGATGGTGTCGGTATTTCGTCCGTATCGTCGTCATATGTTTGGTCCACTATTGTCGTACTTGCTGTAGTCTCTACTTGGTCCTCGTTCCTGTTGTAATATGGTTTAAGCATGTTTATGTGGAATATCTTGTGTTTGTCCCTAACTACAATTTCGTAATCTACAGTCAAAATTTGTCGTAAAACTTTGAACGGTCCTTGCCATGTGTCTGTCAGTAATTGTCTGTCACTTGGCAATAAGAGAAGAACGTCCTGTCCTGGCGTCAATGTTATCGTCCTGTTTCCTTTGTTACCGTACTGTCGGTAGATGGCACCTGATTGTTTCAGTGCCTCTTTGGCTAACACACAAGATTTCATTATCCTATCACGCAATGATGTTACATATTCATACGATGAAATGGGTTTATGTATAGTTTCACTTTCAACCAACATGGAATGGTACATCGATAATGGGCCGCGTGGTTTGGCACCGTATACAATTTCAAAAGGTGAGAACCCAGTGCTGGAATGGGGCACTTCCCTGTTTGAAAACAAAATAGCAGGTAAATATGTTTATTTAGAGGAATCGCTTTCGGCGAAATTTTGTTCCTCTCGATGTTATGTGGTTAAGAGTATCAATTCCATCGACAGAGATCTTTTTGAAATGTCTGCTTGGTACATTTGTGAATTGCAGTTCAGCTTGTGGGTGTTTCCCCCTTTTCCCAAGCTTTTGCCCTCTTAATTTCAAATATTCTGCAACGATCGATCTTCTTTACGGGCGGTTATAACCGTCTCCCTGGTTGTTTCGGGAGATGTTGCAACTGGGCTTACTATTTGTAAAGCCACTGGCCGATCGATTCGATCTTGCATTTGAGCAGCAGATCTGGTTACAGCATTTGTAACATCAAAGTTATCAATCACATTACAAGTAGGTGTTACATTCATACTACTACATTCATGTGCTGCCGTTACATAATTGGCATACAAGCATTCATTTACAGGTGGTAATACATCATGAGTAATGATTGAAGATGATGGTGACATGGTATTATCAATGTTACAAGTGACAGTGGATGTAATACTGTCATGTGGCATATCATTTACCTCAGGAAGGTTACCAGTTATAATATCACAACACGGGTTGGTCAGTGCTGCACATTTTACCTTTCCTGTAAGAAATGGTGTCTCTATATATGCCCATGCAAGAGGGTATTTCTCGATGTTACCTGAGAAAGTTCTGCATGTAACATGTTTACCAGTATATTCTGATGGTGAGTTAAAGTCCCCCTTTAAACCAATAAGGGTCCTCCCGCTGTCCCTTGAGACAGTGGCCTCTTTACAATTAACATACCCCTGGTGGATGTTAAGTTTTCCTTTTGAGTTAATGACCAGGTTGGCTTCCTCATTGGTAACCGGTATGGAATGGCCGCATGTTAACATACCATCCTCATGAAAACGGTCTCAAATGGTACATTTTTAAAGGTGAAATACATCAATAGAATTTGCTGCATTTACAGGTTGATTTTCAACAGGTTCCTCATCTGAGAAAGAGCTATTAAACATTGCTGCATTAGCCTTTCTAGTCATTTGCTTGCCCCCGACAATCCTTGCGCCAATTGCCATATGCTTTGCAAAGGAAGCATTTGGTGATATTTCCATAGCTCTTTCTGTCCCTATCTTGCTTATTTATGTAGTTCTGCAAGTAGGTGAGGTAACCAGGATGTTTATCACACATTTCATTTTCATTGTGTGCTAAATTGCAATGTCTGCATGGATAGTATTTCTCAGAGGATTGCTTATAGGGTTTTTGTTTGCTGTAGGGCACTGACTTTGATTTATTATACGTAGCTGCTGCTATAAAGTCTGTGCTTGTCAATGCATTCGTGAAACAGTGCTTGTTGGCTGTAAAATACCCTGAGCCACGACTCTCAATCTGCTTTACACTCTCACACTGACATTCCAATAGAAATTTCGAAAATGGTGGTGGGAGAGATGTAATAATTTTATCTCTCAATATTATATCTTTCAATCTATCAAAACTTTCATTCACTTTAGCTGCTGACAGCCACTTTGTAAAATATCCTGTACTACTGAGATGTAGTCAGAGAACGTTTGTGTGGGTTTAGGTGACAATTTACTAAACTGTTCTCTGTAGCCTGCTTCATCTAACAGGAAATGCGCCATGATGTTAGACTTAATATAATGATAGTCTTTTCTCAGATCTTTGGGGATGGTCTCTATCACTTTCAGAGGTTCCCCAGAAAGACTTCTCATGTATATAATGTTCCATTCATTCTCTGGGATCTGGTAATGCTCCATAATGCATTCAAAGTTTTGGGTGAAGGCTGCTATGCAGTCGCCCGTGGTGAAACTTTTAACGATCCCCTGGTACTTCTTACACTGATTTTTTTTGTCTAATCTGTCAGACTTACTAACCTCCTTCTCTGTTGATGTCACAGCTTTCAGCTGTTCAATTTTCATTTGTGCTTCCAACTCTTCCCGTTTACTCTTGGCACTGATTTCAGATTGTTTTAAAGCAGCCTCAGCTTCTATCTGCTTAAGTTTTAAAGCAGCCTCAGATTCTGCTTGTTTCGTTTTTGCAGATATTTCAGCCTGTTTTACAGCATTATCTGATTCTGTCTTTTTGGCATCTAATTCTGCCTGCTTCAAAGATCTTTCCGCAGCTCTATCCTCACGTTCCCTAGCTTTTTCCTGCAATAGGAGATATTCTGCATACTTTCTCTCACTCCAGTTATTCAATTCTTCACCAGAAAACTTTAGCTTTAAACCCATTTCAATGAAATCATTCAGGCTAGACATGATGAAATACGTCTGATGAAATATATACACACAAAGTTAATTATGATGTTAGTAAATCAATTTCAAAGCTTTGTACAATATTTACTAGTACAGCTTATGCCTTGACCTGCCTACCAAAGTATTAAGAAGAAAAATTTATACTCAAGTGTTTCTTGAAACTTGCATCGGACAATGGCCTTGGAAAATGGTTCTTGGAACAAAATAAATTAGGACTAATTCAAAGTGTGGTGTATGCGATGTTATCTAAGTTTTGAATGTTTGTATGTAGTCAAGTATTTTTTTTTTTGGTCGTTCTGTCGTCTTTTCACCACAATCAACCACTCCCTTACCACCCTTTTCGAACTTTCCGCTTACACACACTACCGTTCACTTCTATTTCACCATAGCTTTCAAGATGGATGCCATCACGTTCGCATTTATTTAACACAGCACTTTTGTTATTTAATTGCTCAAATCCACTGAGGACGAGTCACCCACGTTCGCACTTGTCAGGATCTTGCGGTAGCAAGACTCTGGCTCGTTGGCTGACAAGTGAGATAACAAATATTGTCACTTAATAATTCAATGTGACACAATGCAAACACTTTATTTGCGCATCGCGCGTTTCTCAATTTATGCATATCTCGCGCAATCACAATTCATCATTCCAATCAATGAATGCAATCAATCAATACATCAATACAGCAATACAGCAATACACTTACACTCTTACAGGCTAGCTCTCGATTCACGCTCAAACATATAATTCAAAGCACACCGCATTCAAACGTCTGTAATCTATGCTCTCCAAAGGCCTGTCTGACCAGCCGTTCAGCATTCGCGTCAGTCAGGGTGGAGTCCCCTTGCGTGCTACACACATTGCACGCTGTCTCCTGCCAACGGCTTAGTGTCGCTCAGACTTGAGCCTGGCTGGACTTCTCAGGCGTCGTCGAAGACGCCGCGTTGTAGCTAGCGTGTTTAACACTGCTCAGCACTGAGTATGGCTGCCATTGTCTGGCGTTGGTACAGACGACGCGTTGCAACCTATGGGTGATAATCTGACACTATGTCAGGCTGTGGTAGTCGTCCACACTCTGTTGCTATTCTGTCAGCCTCTTCATTTCCAGGTATACTGCAATGTGATGGAATCCACTGTATTACAACTTTTTTTGATTTTTGGAATAGACCGTGGAATGCTGCTCTTAGGTCAGCTAATTCTGTGCTGTTTTTGCTCTTCAGTATTGAGACAGCTGATTTGCATCTGTGAAGATAGCTATTTGCTTCTATTTTTTTTCTTCCATCGAGAGCATTTCTGCTGTAGTTTTCAAAGCCACTACCTCCCCTTTGAAGTTACTTGAAAATTTTCCAGTTGCCACTGACTGTTTTTTTCACTCCATTTTTTTTTTAAATTTAGGAGAATCCCTCCTCCTTTTTCTATTGAATGTTTGGTTGATCCATCTGTATATGCATGGGTCCAGTTGCTGCTTGGGTAATGTTCTTTTATGTAGTTTAGGATTATTTTTCGTCTTTTGGTTTCATTCTGACTGCTCTTTTTCTCAATACTAGGAATGTTTTCTATCACCTCAGGCTGTTGCTGCTGTCTCCAAGCTGAGAACTTGTGTGCATTGTAAATGGGTTTGACTGTTGATGTGTTAAGTATCGGATCTGCCCTAATCTTTCGTTTTGCAGTTTCTACAAAGTTGCTACGCTTCAATCTTCCCTTTCCAAAACCATTAAATCTGTTATACATAGGGTGGTCTGTCAATCTTCTAAATCTTTCTGCTTGTTGCTGGGCTCTGCTATTTCTTCTATCCTGCATTGGTTGTAAACAAGTGATCTTTTCTGGTTCATTAATAGGCATTGTCTTCAGGCTTCCAGTTATGATTCGCATTCCTTGATTTAGGACCCTACTTATTTTGTTAATATTTTACTTAGCTGCTGTAGCCCAAGCTGCAAAGCCATTTTCCAGTACTGGCATCACCCATCCTGTATATAACTTCTTGAGAACTTTCTCATCTGCTCCACACGTTGTACCTGCAAGCTTTCTCATGATTGCCATTATTTGCCCTGCTCTTGTTCGATTTTTCTCAACCTGTGTCTTCCATGTCAGGCGACGATCAAAGGTGACTCCTAGATAGTTTGGATTTTCTTCATGGCGCAATATTTTTTCCGTTCAATACCAGCTTAGGTTGCTGAGTTTTATTTGAGAGGGAGAACCTATGCATGTTGCTTTCTCCTTGTCGCTTGTCGTCCCGGGAGGAACGTGGAATGAACAAGCACACCTTATTACTTCTTCTTCTTTGGGATTCTTGACTGAATTCTGTCTACACTCCTCCCTTCTGTCTTCCCTTTCATATATATATTCCTTTCTCTCTCTATTTTTTCTTCATCACATACTCCGACAACAGTTTCTTTCAACAATTGATAAAATATTTATTAAATAAAACTATGTCTGGTGTATAGATGGACTGTGTATATGTAGTTGGTATTGTCTACTAGTGTGAATGCAAGATAGGACTTTTTACTTCGTATGTGCCGTAGATTTTCTCGACTCTTCTGTCGGCCAAAACACAGGACAGCACACATAGAAATGGAGTGATCTCACCCTGGATGATCTCCTCCTGCTTGAGTCTGGACTTAATCCAATTCTTGAAGAAAACAACTGTTCAATGTCTTATCACCAGAAAATAATCCGATTTGGTAAGTCACTGAAATTCATATATTTCCCGTTTTGGAAGGTATTATAGTCCACCTCTGAATACACACCGCCACTACCCCACATTGTCTAGAGTTACTAGAAAAGTTCTACACAATGTCTATGGTTAATAAAGTTTAATGTTTCTGCACAGTGCAATTGCATGCAGTTTTAAGTATCCCTGCTTGCCACAGGTTAACGTCTTTTCCTTTTAAGGGCTTTAGTTGTATATTCGTTTGAGCATCAGTGTTCTGTATTTGTCGTTACGTTATCACTTCTTCATATTAAAACATGTCTATGTTCTTGTTGGTTCTAAGTAGGTACTTTATTTGTTCAAGTGCTGTAACCTTCATTTCTTCTCTGATTTCAAAAAGGGGATTGGAACCTTATATACTCTGTCGGACTCCCTGAATTGAAATACACTAGCGAATAACACACTAATATCCCATCCTCGTTCAAAAATCAGGGATGTGTATTTCTTTCCCTACAGGAGGCATAGAGATTTCTGCCCAGTTTGGGAACACATACTAAAACAGAAAACCCAGTTTCTACTATTTATATTGGGCCTCCCGTTCTTCCGTTATTGTTTGATGTTCATACCTCAACACTCGTCTCTTGACGTATCCTGTACATCAAAAGGCGGTGAAATCACGTAGTGGCTAGTTGCTCGTTTCCCTGGGTTCCCCTTACGCTAATACTTCAAAGCATCCGAACCCGTTGATCGCCTTTCTCCGTTCATTTTTCCACCACGCGATTTCCCCGTTTCCCGTGTCCGTCCGATCAGATCTTCAGGCAATGACCTTTGCGAACACCTGTATCCTATTTTTATATCCGTCGGTCAATGATCTTCAATTTATCCTCCTCTCAGACTGAAGTACACGATTATTAACCCTCCTCATATATTGTAATTACTCTTACTAGTTTATCAGGGAATCATTAACTCACAGTATCCCGTGACACTCCTCACTTATCTTCACTGGCCATGATTTTGACCAGTCCTCTAGCGCTAATAAGGCTTGCTGTATTCTGCTGTTAGCTGTACTAATATATTCTTCAGATGTCCATATGGCTAGGTCATCTGCAAAGGAGAATGTGTGTACTCTGGCTGGAAAATATTCCGTGATGTCATTTGTATATGATATAAATAATGTTGGTGAAAGAACTCCTCCGTGGGGGACACCTTGCTCCAACAGCATAATTTTGCTGGTTTGTTCTTGTACTTTTGTCCTGGCAGTTCTGTTCTCAAGGTAGTGGCTGATCCATTTATACATTTTCCCACAAACATGCATTTTTTGCAGTTTTGTTTTCAGTCCTTCCTTCCATACTTTGAATGCTTTCTCTAAATCTATCCTGAACACTAGTGTGTGCGTTTTCTCTTGGTGTCGAACCGTTGCTACTGTTGAGAGAAGAATCACAGGTACAGTAGAAGACAATGAGCCTAACTACTAGGAAAGACGGCCCACTGAAGAAATAGTCGACGAATGGCTCGTGAAAAACAAAGGGAGTATGATAAATCGTCCCAGAAAAAGAAGTCTACTATTCTTACAGTAGCACAGGACTGCAAATAAAGTTGTACAGCTATACACACAGAAATGACAGCAAACTTAATTAGCAGCGACACGATGATCCTGTGGGAAAAGAATTTAGCCCCCAGACTTGACTTGAACTATGCAGCACAAATAAGTCGATAAAGGTGAAAGATTCAACTTTCGTCCTACTCTCACACTTGTGTGATCTAATTAAATGTTGGACATGAAGATAACTAGGAATTCTTATTAAGCAATAAGCGACAACAACGCTTATCACGAGTTTAATAATGGAAAAATAGGAATTAGAAGTTCCCACAAGGAACGTAAAAGGCAAATAATTGATGAGAAGTATTTAAAAAAGAAACAATATATACATCAAACAATGTTCTTAATGCGATGTATTAATCATAAGACGAGATGGTGGTAGGTCAAGCAAAGTATGGCCGTGAATCCAGGAAGGTGTTTAGGCACTCAGCTGCAAATGATGTTTCCAACGGTGAAGATGGTAGTCTCGCCGTCGTTCCTCTTCGGGTCACCTTATTCGCCAGTGGCCCACAAATCAGTTCTTTCAGAATGGCTGATGCGAAAACTGAATCTTATGTTGCTGGTGAGTTATGCTAGTTGATGCTGCTGGTGAGTTGCTCTGGTATACCGCAACACTCCAGTTCCAGAATCAGATTCTCACTACAGATCGGGGCACTTGTTCAGTATAAAATTTGGTGAGGCTTATTACTTATTTCAGTAATTTACTATTGAACTATTACTTGTTTAAGTAATTTACTATCAAAAGGGTTGCTTTTTGAGCACCACAATTGGCCCCGACCTTTGTCTGCGATGTCTAGCAGAAAAGTGAGACCGGATATGGAACTAGTATCAGCAAGTGGCCGTTTCCGGGACCCGTTGTCTGCTGGTTATAGTTGTCCAGGATAAGGAAGCCAAACTAAATTATCCCATTACTATAAATACAAAGTAACTGTAAACTTAATGTAAACATATGTTAAAGAATCTTTATAATACACTGAGTACTGAGCAAGACGGGAGGGTGCAGCCAGGCTTTCGCCACACTTGGAAGGCATCCTCTATTTCCTGAACTATATAGGTTATTTGATCTTCAGTGGATCTTTACTTTCTGAATCCTGCTTGGTGTGGTGTTAAGTGATGGTTTTCTTCCAGATGCTATGTTAGCCTGCCATAGATAATGCGTTCCATTAATTTTCCTACACAGCTAAGTAGACTGATAGGTCGATAGTCATTTGGTTCTTCCATGTCTTTTCCTTTCTTTGGGACTGGTATTAGTATAGCTTCCTGCCATGCTTATGGGACTACTCCTCTCTTCCAGCTGTAATTTAAGACTGCTAGTAGTTTCTTTTTTGCCTTAGTGCCTAGACCTATTAGTATTTCATTTGTGATTCAATCCTTCCCTGGTGATTTCTTCTTTTTTAGGGTATTCATTGCCTGTTCCATTTTTTTCCATTGTTAGATTTGCCATCATATATTATGCTGCTGTCTCTGTATTACTAAGATGTATCTGTTTGTCTTTACTTGTTTTGCTCTGTTCGGTTGTAATATCAATGTGGTTTGCACTGGCATAGGGTTCCATTAGTGCATTTGCAGCCTTTTTTCCTGTAAGCAAGGCATTTCCTTGTTTAATTGTTATTTTGTTTTTGTTTCTAGGTCCTTCATTGTTCATGGCTTTCACTAGTTTCCATAATTTGTTTCCATCCCTGTCAAAATTCAGGTTTTCTGTTTTTTCCCTCCAACAATCTCTTGTTGTTTGATTTACTCTTCTTTTATACTTTGCTGAGATGGCTTAGAGAGAGATTTTCGCTTCAGTTGTTTGTTCTCTATCTGCTGTTTTCCTGGCATCTTCAACTTTGTCTTCCAAAATTTGTAGTTCTTCAGTCCAGTATGGTTTGTAATTTTTCCTCGCTTCCCTTGGAATAGACACAGTGGCCGCCTGTATTGTGGCTCTGTTTAGACTTTCCACCATTTGCTTCATGTTGCCATCTCGTGTATTTATGTTTTCACAATATTTGTATGTTAGTATGGCAAATCTGTCCCAATCTGCTCGTTTGTAATTCCAGCGGGGCAAAGGCTTTTGATCCTGTGGAATATACTCCATATTCAATACAAGCTTGATTGGACTGTGGTCACTACATGCAAATTGGTCAAGCGCATGGCGATCGATTTTGTGGAGGATGTCTCCTGTGCAGAAAGCTGTCTGGAGTAGAAGTGGTAAACCATCTTCTGGAGTAGAAGCTCGGTGTTTCATCTGATTTGTTGAATAGATGGAGATTTGAGACTATTTCCCAGTTCTGCACTTCATTTCCTCTTTTGTCAGTATCTGGGTATCCCCATCTTTCTGAACGGTTATTAAAGTCTTCTACAATAGTGCAGTTTGTGTCAGTTATTTTCATGTTTGAGAGTGTAAGGTCCTTATCTGCTGCTCTGTACAGATTGTAAATTCTAATTTTCACGTCCTTTATCATTATATCAACGGCAGGCGGCACAATTCAAAGATCGGTGTTTCGCAAAGGAACATGGACTGGCCAATACCTAAATTTTCAGAGCTTCACCTGTCCAGTACAAATGGGGCTTAGTACGGACCATGTTTGACCGTGCTAGAATGATATGAACCTAGGACACACTGACAGAGGAATTTGAAACTCTGAAGAATGTCGTAAACCTTAATGGGTACTCCACAGGATTTATGAGGCGCCATTGGCAACAGCCCAAACCAAAACCAGACTTAACTACAGTCCCTAAA
The DNA here is from genome assembly GCA_963921405.1 of Cepaea hortensis. Taxonomy (NCBI): domain Eukaryota; kingdom Metazoa; phylum Mollusca; class Gastropoda; order Stylommatophora; family Helicidae; genus Cepaea; species Cepaea hortensis. The sequence continues at coordinate 4,277,726 of OY992884.1, forward strand.
CTCAAGGTATTCATCCAGCTAACCTTTCGAGGGGATGACGTAATGCAACGTCTACACTACTGCAGTAGGCCGAACATTATGTGCTGCAACTACAGTCATTAGATATAAAACCGTACCGATTCCTACACCAGCAGTCAAAGAGCATGTTCCTCTGTACGCCACAAACAATTGTATTTACCAATTCACATGTAGATGCCAGGCCTTCTACATTGGTAGAACAGAGAGACAGCTTAACAAACGAGTGTCAGAACACATACCTCAATGGGTCAACAAGATACAACACACAGGAGATGCTAGCCTCAAGGGACCGACACACCGAAAGCTCACGGCGTCTTCAATTGGTTGGCACATTGACGAGAACGGCCATGTGGTTGACAGAGACACTGCCTTCCGCGTGTTGTTTAACACACAAAATACTCGCTTGTTAAAATTTGCAGAAGCAATTATGATCAATCAATGCAAGCCAGAATTGTGTAAACAGAAAGACATGTTAGTCAGCTTAAAATTACCGTGGTAGATAATTGACATTACTGTGCGAATATGTGTATATTTCAACTTGAAGGATTTATCTAGTTAATTCACGTAAGTTGTGTGATTTCTGCAGGATGTACCTGACGATATGCAGCGAAATATGCCAGGCAATAAATCGTGCAATCTATTGTTTGTGTCTTCGTTATTCACATTATATCAATACCTATAATTTCCGTTTGGTTGTCAGAGATCACAGATACTTCGCTGCAAAGTATTGTATTTCGTGTAAGTATTAGAACTCTTCCCTTGTGTCCTTCGAGGTCGAAATATGTGGACTGATACCCTCTGACTGAGAATATGCTATTGGCGTTGAGGTGTGTCTCTTGAAAGCATGCCACATCTATTCTATCTTTATGAAGAAGCTTTGTTAGGGAGACTTTCTTGTTACAAACTCTCTTCGGCATTCCACTGTTGTAAGTTGAGTGTCCGGGGTATTTGGTCAATAGATCTTAACCTACTCCTCTATGCCTTGACTCAACAGCATAGGGGAAGGTGACCACCAGTAGTCATGGGTGGACCCCCTCGAGGCAGGGGGCCCAGCACTATCGCCGCCTGATGGGACTTCGCGGGATTAGCACCATAACGATTAATTCTAATTTGTGACATCATGAATTAAGTTACATTGCATTGCTATATCAAGCCTGTGGCTCAGTACATCCGATTTCGACAAGCATTTATTGGGGTGTTTTCCCTAGCCTTTGACTGTCCCCAGTCTACCTACAAGGCAGCAGGTGTGTGTGTGTGTCGCTTGGTCTGGTCCATCTCCCTTGACCTGTCCGACATGGGTGACCCTACCAGTAGCTGTGCTACCATCGGTATAGTTCTTGCGGTCATTGGAACACTCAAGCCCCTCTACCTCGTCACGGTGGACACACAGCAGAGGGGTTATTTAGTATTATATGTTGGAAGATACCAACATTGATGGGAACGGTTTAAGAATAATAACGAATATTTACTGGAACCAAGTAGCAGCAATTGAAATGGGAAATAAAGAGGACAGTTACGAACAGATAAAGCTAGGAGTACGACAGGGGTGTGTCTTGTCACTGGATCTCTACTCCCTATATAGTGAAGTATGTCTTAATCCTGTTCTGTAAAGCTGCATTACTTAGTGTTATTTTGCATTTATTACTTGTTTCAAGGGGTGTTCGTTTAGGTGAATTGTTGCTGTTTTTTCTTCATTATTTAAAGTCATTACCTCTGCATTACTTATACTAATTTTCTTCTTATGTTCCCTACACATTTCGTTTAGACCAATGGTTTTCAACCTTTTTTGGCGCGTGCATTCCTTCACCATATTTTCAGAACGTCTCGCCCCCCCCCCCCCCACCGCTTTGCATGTTTCTTCTTCTTCTTCTTCTTCAGCTTTCCGAGCCATTGAGGTTCTTTGCTGCAAATACAATCCGTCTCCATTCGTCTCTCTGGTGGACCTTCTCTTGCCAGTCGTTGATTCCAAGTGCTTGTAGGTCTGTACATGTATTATCTCTCCACCGTCTTCTTGGTCTACCTCGGGGTCTACGGTCATTTATTTCCTGAGTGTAAGCGAGTTTTGTTTCCCTATTATCTTCCATTCTTTCTATATGCCCCAGCCATTGTAGTCTATTAGCCTTCATGATACCAGTGATTAGCGGAGACTTAAACAGATCATAAATGTCTTTGTTACTTCTTCTTTTCCACTCTCCACTTTGTGTATCCCTAATGGGTCCAAAGATGCGTCTTAAAATTTTGTTCTCAAATGTTTGTAACAAGGCTTCGTCTCCTTTCGTTGTACTCCAGGTTTCAGAGCCATACAGCACAACTGGTCTGATCAGTGTTTTGTATATTGTGATTTTGATGTTACGAGATAGCGCCTTTGATTTTAGTAGATGTTGTAGTGCATAGTATATCTTATTTCCAGATTTGATTCTAGTTTGTATTTCTTCCCTTATGATGTTGTAGCAGTTGAAGATTGTACCCAGGCATTTGTATGTTTCCTGCTTATAAATGTTTCTCCCCCTCACCGCCCCTACACAGTATACGTAAAAATAGAAGCTAACTTTAATAACACATACTGGGTTTTCCGGTTTCAAGATGGCGACGGACGGTCGTGTTGTTTTGTGTTCGTTAACTTTTTCGCGTAGGGGATTGATTTATTCATCTCTTGCGTGTAATTGGTGTGCCAGTATGTAAAACCAGGAGTTTCCACTCAAGATCTGCGCGGGTGCAACGGAGTTCGTGCATCGAGCGAAGCCATCCTTGAGTGAATTTTCAGCAGCGTGTGTGGTTTTCTCAGTCTGTGTTTACGTTCTTTCAACATGGCGGAACAACGTGTGTTCTTCGAGCGGTCAGCACTCAACATACCGAAGCGGCGTGGTAGCCGCGCAGGGAGAAAGAAGCAAGGTAAGCGTGGTGGTTGGAGGCGTTTTAGACTCAAGTCTCACCGTCTAGGACTCAGGAATATCCGTATTCTATATTGGAACTGTGCCAGTGTAAAACAACGGGGTTCTATTTTAGAAACCCTAGTTTACAGGAACGACATTGTAGCACTCCAGGAGACGAGACTGGGCGATCAACTACTCCAAATTGCCAGCTTCAAATGTTTCTACAACAGACGACATCTGGGAATGGCGATTCTCGTTCGCGACAGCATGGTGGCGTCAGAGCTAGGCATGTCCAGTTGGGACAGTGACGATATACAAATACAGGCGTTGAGAGTTCATTCCAGTATACCATTCGTGTTGGTTAATGTTTATGCCCGCAATGCCAGTGTGGACGCCCAGAAGTGGCAGTGCTTAAGTGGCATACTAGGCCACGAGAGAAATGTTATTTTCTGTGGTGACTTCAACCAACACTAAAGGCAGAACATGGGGAAACACTTCCTCCAATACACAGGGGGAGGAGCTCGAGACTGCACTGGAAACCATCGACCTGGTTTGTATCAACAGTGGCTGTGTCACCAGGACAGCAAGCTGTCCAGGCGATGAGGACAGTGCTATTGATCTGGCGCTAGTTTCACCTTCACTCACTACAGTGTGTAGATGGGGTGTCCTAGGACACCATGGCAGCGACCACCACCCTTGCAGCATACTGGTGGAGAAAGGCAGAACCAGGCAGCACAAGCTAAAGGTAAAGACGTTCCAGTATGACAGTACAGGTCAAGATGTGGTGAGTAAAATAAGACGTGACAAGCGCAGAACGTTTCAGGGCAGGAAAAAAAAGCTGGAAGCAGCCACCGTGGTGGAATTTCGAGGTGGAGAAGGCTTGGGTGGATAAGCGTAGTGCTGTAAGGAGATGGCAAAATGCCAAGAAGAACAGAGCTGGTCATCCTAGTCCCTGCTTGCACTTAGAAAGAGAGATGCACACAAAAGTAAGCTATTTAAAAAAAACTGGTCAAGGTTTTTAAAAGCGAAAATGGGCAGAGGTGTGTCAAAGAGTAAGCACAGACAAGTCACTGAAATTGTTCTGGCCACTACATAAAAGCATGAGGGGTGTAGTCAAGAATAAGAGCATATCTGACTTCCAAGGTGCTGACCTCATCTGGCAGAGGACTGACGAGGACAAGGGCAAAGCCCTCTTTGAACGCTACCTTGAGCAGAGCAACCAGACAGACATGGGAGGCCGAAATCTGGCCAAGTAGGTCACCTCAGACAGATGCAAGGCCCAGAACAACTCGGATGAAGACACACTGACAGTGAAAGAAATCAAGGCTGTGCTTCGACGATCAAAAAACAGTGCTCCAGGTCCTGATGGCATAAGATACGACGACATAAATAGGTGTACCGACAATGAGCTAGAGAAACTAGCAGACATGTACAACAACAGTATAGGGAGTGCTAGCATCAAGGAGGAATGGTTACACAGCTATCTGATTCCCTTGCCGAAGCCTGACAAAGACCACAAAACAATTCAGGGATATCGAATTATAACCATGCAGAATACAATAGGCAAGCTGCTGGAGAAGGTAATTGCCAGGAAAATATCAAGCCAACTAGAGAGGAAAGGTGTTTTCCCACCTACCCTGGGTGGGTACCGTCCAAAAAGAGAAACCTGGACCAATGCAGCAGTCTTTGCCCAGGATGTCTATGAAGGTTTCCACTCAGGCACTGAAACCGTTGCTGCAGCGATTGATCTTGAGGACGCATACAACAGAGTACCACTGGATTTTGTAATGTTTCAGCTTCTCGAACTAAACGTAAGTCCATTCCTCCTTAGTTGGATCGCTGCAGCCCTCTTCCAACGGAAAGTAGTTTTTAGATGTGGCAGTTGGACTTCGGAACCAACAACAATATATCCTGGCCTACCACAGGGATCACCATTATCTCCGGTACTGTTAACCGCCTACACAGTGAGATTCACCAGTGACCAGATCAATGGACCTGGCAGGACATTGTCATATGCCGATGATGTTTTAGTGTATCGTCAGGGTAAGGTTAGAGAGGAGGTTGCTGTGGAACTACAAACCGAACTCAATCGCATAGTACTTGGTGTGATGAAGCTGGGGCAATGGTCAACCCAACAAAGGCAACAGTGACTTGGTTCTCGTTAAATAATCATATTGTCAACACTCCAACACCGACTGTAAAGCTGTGTTCAGAGATGGTGGAAAGAACGCAGGCAATGAATTACCTGGGGGTACGGTTTGATCGAAGCCTTGCTTATAATGTGCACATAGACCAGATGATAACAAAGACTAAGCGGGGTTTGGCAGCGATGCGGGTGATGGCGGCAGCAAACTGTGAGCAGCGCCATCTATGTCTTCTGTACGAGGGGCAGGTTATGTCTGTTTTGGAGTATGCAATGGCAATCCTGACTCTCAGCCATAAGCAGATAGAAAGGATGGAAAGGATACAGAATGAAGCTATGCGCATTATTCTTGGATGTACAAGAGATACAGCATGCAGGGCGATGCGCTACCTTCTTGATTTTCCAACCATTGAAGAGAGAATACAAGGTTGCAGGGCACGCGCCTACCTCAGAATTAACGCAAACACACAACATCCACTACATAGTGAAATTAGGAAGGTGAAGGGCAGCAGGTTAAAAAGAGGACGGTCGTGGATGGGTCAAGCCGAAGACATTCTTCAAAAAGTGTGTTCACTTGAGGACTTAGAACCTGGCGAGGAGTGAGTGCAAGTGCCAACAGACTTCTGCACATCCTTTTCAGTTTGCATCCAACTAGATAGAAAATGCAGACAAGAAAATCCGGCTGCTGTTGAGACTGAAGTACAAGCGTTGATTTTCGAGAATTCGCTAGACGATGACGCGGTCATCTACACAGATGGGTCGGTCGTCCGACATGTGAGAAGCTCATGGGCCTTTACAGCTCGGGCCGGAGGGAGAATTGTGAAGGAGGACTCTGGTGCTTTCACTGAAACCACAAGTAGCCTGACCATGGAAGTCATGGCAGTAAGTAAAGCAATAACATGGCTCGAGACACAGACATTCACTAGGGCTTGTTTCCTTAGCGACTCAATGAACATTATCAAGAGGATAGAGGAGGGGTCGATCCGAAGAGAATGGTTGCTGCCTCTGGAGCGGTCTCGGCTGGCAAAGATTAGTTTCATCTTCGTGCCAGGGCATGCGGGAGTACAAGGAAATGAGCGGGCTGACAAGCTCGCAGTTTAGGCTACTGTGGAGGGCGGACGCGCCATGGACCAGGCCGACATTCTGAATGCTCTTCGAGAAGTAAGACTTTTGCGAGAACCAAATGATGACTGTGAATCTACAACAATGGCCAGACTGCGAGAGAAGCAAATTAAAATAGGGGTGGCCAAACAAGAACACTACGCAGGAAGCCAAAGAAGATTGATAAACCAATACAGAACTGGTGTCGTTAGCCGCTACACGTTGCGGGATTTGCTGAGGAGGGGATCCGTGCACTTATGGGCTGAATGGTTCGATGTGCAATGAGGATGATCTGTCGACTAACTAACTAACTAACTAATAACACATACTAGAACAAGTCTAGACATCTACATAAAACGTGATTTGTGGTTTTACTTACCTTATAAAATGAATTTCAGAATTGCAAGGAGGACAGAACTGTAAAGTATGGAGGGAAAATAAATATCAAGTAATCGATTCGTGTATTAGTGCGATCTTGAAATAATCTTAATTCACACCCCCCCCCCCACTCCCACGCCTTGGAAACCCTAAGATTCCTATCCGGGGTGGGGGGGGGGAATTCAACACCGGTTGAGAACCACTGAGCTAGACAGTCTCTTGTCTGGAACCGACAACGCAAACAGAATAGCAGGAGACCTAAAACACACGAAGAAGAGAATTCATTCATTTAGTAGCATGTCCTTTGCAGTACCTCGCTCCCATAACAACCTTCTGGAAAACCTCTTAATCATAAGCAAGATATCCCGCGTCTGATACACCCATCTAGAGATCATACGCCACATCCTGCACCCATCTTCTCTTTGGCCTTCCTCTTCCTCTTTTGTTGATTTAACAAGCTTAAATTCACTAGAATTTGGAATTATTTGTCCTACTGGATAGAAGGAGCATGAGACCATTATCCAAAGTGTATACACAACCAATGTGATATGGGGACAGATATCTGTGCTACAAAACTGCTGATATATAACAGCATTTTCCAGGGAGACACAGCTAGTGGGTTTATTAATGCTGAGGGAGACAATCCACTTATAAATGTTCCCAGAATAGAGACAGAATTATACCTATGGATTCATTAATGTTAGTGGTGTAATATAAAGGCCACGCAGACGCACGGAGACTGCAATTGGTATTAGTCACATTAGGACTCTTCACAGGCTGTTGAAGATGAGGATGGAGCATGTATGGGAATGTCCTGAGTGCTGTATACTAGTTCTGGAAGAACTATCTCAAATTTTGGCGGGACACCAACCGCTGAGTATACGTAAACGTAGAAGGTAAGTTTAATAACACATACTAGAACATGTCTAGACGTCTACATAAAACATGATTTGCGGTTTTACGTATGTTATAAAATGAATTTCGGAAGGGAGAGGAGTACAGAGCTGTAAAGTATGGAGGGAAAAACAATATCAAGTAATGGGTTCTTGCACAAGGGTAGTTCAATAAGTGGGTCACAAATGGCTGTGTAGGGGTAACTAAGTGTGATAACGGCTTGAGACCAGTTTATTTTTATACATACATTGTCCCTTTATTTCTCAACATGGTTTCCATCAGCATTGATGCACATGTCCCATCGGTTTGTCGGTCCTCCCAAGCCGGCTGCATTTAACTGTGTGCTCTTTTTCTATACCACGTTTCCACTTCAGGTGGATTTTCACTTGACTTAGCCCCTAGCGATTTCCACCTTTCTGGTTCACTGAGACATTTCGCAAGTGACGACGAAGTGAATGTGAAGGTGAAACCGTGGTATAGAAAATAGAGCGCGCAATTCTGTGCAGACGGTAAGGGAGGACTGGTGAAAATCTGGGATGGGTGGATCAACTTTGTTGGAAATTTTGTTGAGAAATGCTCAAAATGGCACAGGAATGGAGCATAATGGGGACGACCCTTTGCTGTGATGTTGGAACCGCGACTAATGACTAATGTTGAGAAATAAAGGGACAATGTATGTGTAGGCGTTTACTGGTTTCAAGTTGTCATGTTTAGTTATTTTTATACAGCCATTTATGACTTACTTATCGACTTCCCCTCTATTAGCGGGATCTTGAAATAATCTTAATTTCCCCCCCCCCCCCGCCTCCCCCTATGAAACCCTAAAATTCCACCGGGGGCGGGGGGGGGGGGGGTAATTTCCCCACCGGTTGAGAACCACTGGTTTAGACTTTTCATGTGGTTTTGTAATTCAGCTTCTGATTTTGCTATGAGTGCTTGGTCGTCCGGAAACAGTTCTCTAATGGAGTAATTTGCAAATAGTTCTTCTTCTGTGTTCTCGACATGCGGTGTTCTTGCCGTGTCTGTTTGGCTGGTTTCTTTACATATATTGTCTATATATGTCATGAAAAAGAGATGGCACAAGAAAGGGATGGGTGTGGTAATTTTCTGTTTCGTTTGTGGCCCTAGGAAGCCAGTAAAAAAATGTTAGTTAGTTAGTTAGTTAGTTAGTCGTAGTTCCATCCTCATAGCAACGGGTTGTCCCCATTATGCTCCGTTCCTGTGCCAGTGAATATCGCACAAAATGCTCCCCACTGCCCAATGTGAAAAGTGGAAAAGACAGGAGTCTTGACAAACAACAGCCCGCACAAAAAATGTTTTTCCCCATATGGGGGATTGTAAAATGTGTGAGTTATAGTCATACATTTAAAGTATGAAAATTGTATTTAAAGAAAAAGTATATAATAGAAAAGATAATTATAAAATGTAAGTATGTAAAGATTAAAAATTTGTTCTTTAAAAAGCTTCAAACTTTTTTATATGGCGTTAACACATTTTACTTCTGTTTTTATATTTTATATTGCCAAGTAAAGAGGATAGAAGTCAAAATTTAGCTAATAATAATATCACTAGTATATTCTTTACTTGTTTATGGTTGAAGTAATCTCCCTTGTAACAATATTAGTTGTTTATGTCCCTTACTATTTATTTTATTTTTAATGTTGGATATCCTTTATAGGGCGTTGCAGTTATCACCAGCATTTTTCAGCTGTTGTTGATGTACTAGGCAAGCTTTACGTTCAGTAATTTGCCATTGCTTTAAGAACGACTCACATACCTCATAAGTATAAAGTGGGCTGTAGGGGTGAGCTCCCCTGGCAAGTTATGGGTGACGTCGGCATATTTCTTGAGGTCATTGGAACACTAAAGCCCCTCTACCTCGTCACGGTGGACACACAGCAGAGGGGTGATTTAGTATTATATGTTGGAAGGTACCAACATTGATGGGAAAGGTTTAAGAATAATAAAGAATATTTACTGGAACCAAGTAGCAGCAATTAAAATGGGAAATAAAGTGGACAGTTACGAACAGATAAAGGTAGGAGTACAACAGGGGTGTGTCTTGTCACCGGATCTCTTCTCCCTATATAGTGAAGTATGTCTTAATCCCGTTCTGTAAAGCTGCATTACTTAGTGTTATTTTGCATTTATTACTTGTTTCAAGGGGTGTTCGTTTAGGTGAATTGTTGTTGTTTTTTCTTCATTATTTAAAGTCATTACCTCTGCTTTACTTATACTAATTTTCATGTTATGTTCCCTACACATTTCGTTTAGACCAGTGGTTTTCAACCTTTTTTGGCGCTTGCACCCTTTCACCATATTTTCAGAACGTCTTCCCCCCCTCCCCCACCCCTTTTCATGTTTCCTGCCTATAAATGTTTCTCCCCCTCCCCGCCCCTACATAGTATACGTAAAAACAGAAGCTAACTTTAATAACACATACTAGAACAAGTCTAGACGTCTACATAAAACGTGATTTGTGGTTTTACTTACGTTATAAAATGAATTTCAGAATTGCAAGGAGTAGAGAACTTTAATGTATGGAGGGAAAATAAATATGAAGTAATCGATTCCTGTATTAGCGCGATCTTTAAATAATCTTAATTCACCCCCCCCCCCCCACCCCTTGAAAACCCTAAAATTCCCACCTGAAGGTGGGGGGGGGGGTAATTCAACACAGGTTGAGAACCACTGAGCTAGACAGTGTCTTGTCTGGAACCGACAACGCAAACAAAATAGCAGGAAATCTTAAACACACGAAGCAGAGAATTCATTCATTCAGTAGCATGTCCTTTGCAGAAGCTCGCTCCCATAACAACCTTCCGGAAAACCTCTCAATCATAAGCAAGATGTCCCTCGCCTGATACACCCATCTGGAGATCATCAGCCACCTCCTGCACCCATCTTCTCTTTGGCCTTCCTCTTTTGTTGATTTAACAAGCTTAAATTCACTAGAATTTGGAATTATTTGTCCTACTGGATAGAAGGAGCATGAGACCATTATCCAAAGTGTACACGCAAACAATGTGATGTGGGGACAGTTATCTGTGCTACAAAACTGCTGATATATAACAGCATTTTCCAGGGAGACACAGCTAGTGGGTTTATTAATGCTGAGGGAGACAATCCACTTATAAATGTTCCCAGAATAGAGACAGAATTATACGTGTGGATTCATTAATGTTAGTGGTGTAATATAATAATAATAATAATAATAATAAGTCTTTATTTTCAAAGGGTTAAGAATTGGGCACGCAGGCCCGTCTGACATTCTGCCCTTCTTCTCTATTTCCTCTCATACATTCTTTCATTCAACATCACTTATGAAGCAACTTTTGACAACAAAAGAACATTAAAACGCATGAAAAATAATCAATAACAAATGACTCACTGAAGCAGTGTTTAACATGGGCATTATAAATACCTAAGGATGGTGTAACGTGCCATACATAAGGGAATGTTTTTTGGCTAGTTGTCGTTTGAGATAAGTTACCATTATTGTCTTTTTTGTGTTGTTTGTTATGGGGGCATGTAGTCTGTACTAAAGTAGTGTTCAAACAGGTTGCGAATGTATGTATCATGATTGGTGGTGTCTTTGATTTCTTGTGGAAGATTGTTCCACAACTGAGCGGCAGAGTATGCTAAGCTTGTTTTATATAAGTCTATCCTAGGTTTAGGGACATGAAGTATATTTAGTCGTTCGCTATGTCTAGCGTTATATTTAAACAATGGCCTAAGGTAGCTTGGAGCATTTTGAAATAGGATTTTGTGAATTAGTTTGGTTTTATTAAAAAGCAGGCGCTTGTGGAGTGGCAGTAACCGGAGACGTGTATATAGGTTAGAATTGTCGGTAAGCTTTTCACCATTAATTAAACGCACTGCCCTTTTCTGGAGTGAATATAGACGTTTTGTTATTGATTTGGAGCATCCATCCCAGACTGTGGAGCAGTAATCAATATGTGTTTGTATATGAGAATTATAGAATATCTTTCTTGTGTTTTCGTCAAGGAAATTTTTAATTTTGGCAAGTTGGTATACTTTTTTGGCTATTTGTTTAACTAGAGCATGAACATGTGATTTAAAAGTTAGATTTTGATCTATGATAACACCCAGTGTCTTGTGCTTGGTGACACTTTCTACAGGCGTGCTGCCAATGTGCAGCTGAAGAGTTCTCTGCGAGTTTAGAGTGTGAAGTCTTTGCCTGGTTCCTATTAACATAGACTTTGTTTTAGTAATGTTAATTTGCATGCGGTTTGCATGACTCCAGTTAACTACACTATTTATTTCCTGTTGCAAGGATAATTCTAGCACATTACGATCAACAGCGTTTGTATATACTGTGCAGTCATCAGCAAATAGATCGCAGGACAACGACAGATTTAATGGAATAGCATTTATATAAATGGCAAATAATAGAGGGCCAAGAGTAGACCCCTGAGGTACTCCAATATTAATGGTAAAGGCTTGGGATAAAACTTTATTGTGTGATACTACTTGCTTTCTGTCTAATAAGAATGATTTTATTAATGTCACTATATTAAAACTTACTTTCATTGTTTCTAGTTTTTTAATTAGAATAGTATGATCTATCATATCGAATGCTTTCCTAAAGTCTATAAACACCGCTCCACATAGAGTATTGTTGTTAATATTTTGATGCCAGTTTTCTATCATGTTTGTTAGTGCCGTATGGCAAGAATATTTTGGCCGAAATCCTGACTGACTGTCAACTATCAGTTTATGGTGAACTAAGTGATCTAGTGTTGTTTTGTGGATGTGCTTTTCTAGCGGTTTGGATAATGGGGATAATATGGAAATTAGTCTATAATTACTCATGAGACGATCGTCTAGAGGACCAGCTTTTAAATGAGGATACACTTTAGCGATTTTAAAGGCTGATGGGAAGTGACCTCTGGTTAGACATTGATTATATATAAAAGTTAGTGACTCGCAGATCGCCGGTGCAGCATGGCGAAGGATCCGACTACTAATTCCATCTAGTCCTGATGAGTTATTGTTTTTTAGATTACGGAGATGAGTAAATACTTCAGTTGTCGTCATTAGCGGTATGTTGGAGGAAATGTGTCCATATCATTTGTTCTCACAGAATGATGATAATAAAGATATGTCATGAGGCGGATCTGGTATTGCAGCCTTCAGTTGGTTTATGTCGGACTGAAAGTATCTACTGAATTGATCACATGTAACCTGATTTGATGGTAATGATTGTGATGATTTGTGTTTGTTTGTCAAGGTATTAATTGCTTTCCATATATCTTTAGTGTTGGTTTTATCTATTACTATGTTCTTAAAATAGTTTTTCTTTTCCTTCCGAATAACATATTGAACTTTGTTTCTCAGACTACGGTACATAGTTAGATCTCTATTTTTGTGAGCCCTGTCGCGATCTCTCATAAGTTCAACTACCTCCTGTGTGATCCACGGGGGCTTTGTGTGATGTTTAACACGAACTTCCTTAAATGGAACATGTTTATCAAATATACTTAGAAAGGTCTTTAGCCAGTGGTCCAGAGCATCGTCTGGGTCAGGAAGCTGGTAAACATAATCTAGAGATGAGTTGACCAAATCTTGTAAGAAGACGTCTCGATTGAAATTTTTGTAATTTCTATATTTTATGCTTATATGTTTGTGTTTGGGAGTTTTGGTGCCCCTTTTCGACCACGTGCAACATACTGGATAGTGATCACTCATTGCATTGATAGGTACACTACATTCTGTGATGTTATCAGCACACGTAGTATAAATATGATCTATAAGTGTTGCAAATGATTTAGTAATTCTAGTGGCTTGTTTGACTAACTGTTGGAAATTATATGACTCTATTATGTTTTCCCATGTTTTGTTTGATTTGTTAGCGTCTATGTTGAAGTCACCTAGCAATATTATTTCCCTAGCATTACTAAAGACTACATCCATCATAGTGGTGAATTTTTCATACCAGATATTTCCTGCACTGGGGTTTCGATAAAGATAGCCAACTACTAGCGGTATGCAATTTTGAAGTTTAACCTCTATCCATACACACTCAATCTCACAGGTTTCAAAGTCTAGCCTGCGGTGGGCGTTAAGCGAGTTGGAAATATAAACTGCAATACCCGTCTCTTGTTTCTGATAGGGATATCTTCTAATGGTTTTAAAACCTCTGATAGCGATGTCATCATCTGAGATGTTGCCATTTAATCGACTTTCGCTAACGCCAAACATGTGAAAATTTTGATTAATTATAAGTGATAGTTCGGGCAGCTTCCCTAATAGATGGCAGATGTTTACATGCCCGATTCTGAGCCCATTATTCCTGAGCCAGTGTTCGTACTTATTAGACATTTCAACAATGCGTAATCACAAGTTTAAAAGCAAAACACACACACACAAAGTGAATACAACTTACGTCCCTTATTACAAAAACACACTCTAAAGTACAGAGAAACAGTAATATCTCTGTAAATATATAAAAATACGTACACAGATCCGTAAGGAAGAGCAGTGAAGACCCCCTCACTCACCGTGAAAACACAATTAGAATTATTATAAAAGCTATACAGCTAAGTACTATCAATTAATATAAAGTCAAAACCAGTCAATGTTTGTAATAACTTATAACCTAATACGTTACTAGATCAAGTTATAACCAAATATGCAGATAAACGTTTAAGGAGAGGCTCTTTCTTGTACCGAGATCCGGTGTAGCTTTGTCCTAAGTTGCTAGTAAATACCAGGTTGTGTTGGTTGTTGGTATAGCGACATTATAAGTGCTTGACGAAGTGTAGCTGGACTATACCGTGTGAGGTGCAACCATTCTGGATTACAATTAAATGGGTACTGATGATGTCTCATGGGTATGTAATGACTACCAACTAGAGCCTCTGGTTGGTGGCTAACAGGAGGTTGTGCTGGCACGTCGTTGTTGCTGAGAGTCGGATCCTTTCTGGGGAGAATAGGAATCATATCTTCGTAATTATTACCCTCCTGTGTGAAAGACGACGTATTTAACGGACTTGGTGTTGTGGTAGTGTCCCGTCTGGCTTGGATTTCAGGTGCAGTGGTTATGAGTGGTCTGCACACTTCTGTCCTATTGGTACTTGATGTGACGGGAGTATGTCGTCTGGCTTGAGTTTCAGGAGTAGCTAAAAGTGTCCGGCGCGATCCCGTATTGGATGTATGGTATGTCCGTTCTGGATATTTTAAATTCTTGGCGAGAAAACTGGTGCCCAATGTAGATAAATGTATTTGATCCTTGTAAAGACTCTTTTTTGGTGCACCAGCCTGTGAAGTGAATGATGCTGTATTGTTGATGAATTGTATCTTGTTTTGAGAACAGAACTTCTGCAACATGTTGTTATTTATGTCAGCTAGACGGCGCTGGTGTCCATAACTCGGTGATATGATGGAGGAGAAGAAAATGGATGAGTTAGGAAAAGTGTGACGTAATCCGTTCAAGAGTGCCAGCAGTTGAGACCCTGTGATTTGTTGGTTGTTCATGGTGTATGCCAATATGTACGCTTGCCCTTCTGACGCTATGATTTACAGCCAACCTGCTAATCTTGTCTGTTAGCCGGTCTACACCAGCCCCAGGCAGTGGGATTATTGAAACAATGTCTTTGTCTGACGTGGCCATCCTGTCGCTGTATAAACCTTTCATTAAGGAATCGCCTAGTATAATATGTCTACAGTCAGGTGCTGTCTGTACATGTTGGCTGTCAGCACGTCTCGACCGTTGTTTCATCCATTTCCGATTATCAGCAGTCTTTATGTCTCCATGTGGTTCTCCCGCTGTATCTTGTTGGCTTGTCTTGCCCGTTTGCAGCATGTTAAAGCACTGTAATTTTTCTGGTGACTTTTCTTGAAGTACTCCAAACCTATTGCTTATTTTGACGTCAATGGGGTAGACTGCTTGTTGTTGTTTATCTTCGTCTGCACATTGAGGTGTTTGTTGTTTTTTATCTTCCTCTGCGCGTTGAGTTGTTTTCATAGTGATTATCTGTTCTGGGTGGGATTGAGTATCCCCAAGATTTCCCAAGGATGAAGCGGTTGCTTGAGAATTACATGCTTCATCGGTTTGGTTTGTAGAGGACGCATTCTGTAAGATTTGAACTGTATTTCTCAGCAGCAAATTTTCGTCTCGCAGGAGTGCGACTTCTGTCTTGAGAGCATTGTAATCACTGCTTATCTTGTTGTTTGCTTCAATGTTGGTTGAAACAGTGACAATGAGCGCCTTTAGTGATTGTTCTAGTTCCTAAATGCGCTGTTTACAGTCGCACGAATGTCCATTGATAGTTAAGATGCTATTGTTATCTGAGGCAGGTACTTCTTCAACAATGTCAACATTGGGTTCTATGTTGTTTTGGATACGCTCCATTGGGTATTCAATAGCCAAGAGCGCTGGTGGGTTGGCAGGCCTCGTGTTGATGTTGTCATGTACACTCATCGTATGAGTAGATTCGGTGAATGTCTGTGTCGAGTTTTCAAGTTCAACAAAATCTTCTTTTAGCCAGGAATTAATTTTTTCATTACTGCCCTGTGTCATGAGTTTATTTTTACTGCTGTACAAATGTATCGTAATCACTGGCGTCGTAATCAGATCCTCAACGTGGGCCCCGTGCTTATCTTGCCTGTGTTCAATTAGTTCAAGCCTGTAGTAGTTGAGTAGGCAAGTTCGGATTGCCTCATAATAGAGTGTGTTGTTGAAGGAAATAGTAACACACTGTCCTGAGTTGGTGTGTTTGACGACTAGGCCGTTGGGATTTATGCACTTGGATAGCTTATTCTTCACGGCTCTCTCTTTGTTTAGTGTGTAAGTTTTATTGACAGCCGATCGTAAACCTGAGCGAGTCCTTTCACCATTCACTTCCAATACGGAGCACTCTCCTTCCCCTGACATTATTGCATAATATTACGACTAACTAAACTTGAAGAACGCAGCAATCGCATTGTTATCTAGCCACGCCGCGGGCAATTTGAGGTCCCGTGGTTGTATCTGACACGCCTCGTGCACTTGATTGGTTGAAATTTAATAGTGTTCAACTATCACTCGAAATGAATATTAGATATAACCCACATTTTTGCGATAATAAACACTTGTATTAATCTAAAAACTATTTCACCACATCCTCAGAATCACAACGAGCACATTGATATAAAAATCCATGATAGGTGATTCAGCTTGCAGTAATAATAATCCGAGAAGTAAGAGATACAAAAACACGTCTTCACTCTATAAAGGCCACGCAGACACACTGAGACTGCAATTGGTATTAGTCACATTAGGAGTCTTCACAGGCTGTTGAAGATGAGGATTGAGCATGTATGGTAATGTCCTGAGTGCTGTATACTAGTTCTGGACTCATCTCAAAATTTGGCGGGACACCAACCACATCACCCACTGAGAGCTGACTAGTCTACAGATATGGGTCTTTCACCGTAGGCTCAATGTGTCTTAAGTAGGGATGCCAGATATGTGGGCACCAAAAAGAGGACATAATAGGACAAAAAAGAGGACAAAGGAAGACATATTGAATGTTTCATTTGAATTTGAATTTGCGTCTTTGCTACCGGAAATAACATTAACATTTTGACCATACAGACTATAGCATAGAGCTATATTGTTAGTATTGCAGTGTTGCCGAATAGAGCAACAGTTAGATTCAAATTACACAAATAATTGGTGTCTCACATTTTCTATAAATAGGAAAATTAAATAAATATTATTAAGCAATGGGTTTTACTAAAGGGGTAAAAGTAAATATCAAAAAGAGTAATGAGCTAGATACAGATAACAGTTAAAATAACTATAATCGACTAGTTCGCAGAAATACATAGACTTTGTACATTTTAACAATGTAAACATACGGTTGAGTGTAGATACATTGTAAGTTGTAACAATAATACATAATAAATTATAACATATTGTGACGAAACGCGTTTATCTGTCTTGGGTCGTCAAGTTCCCGCACTATTTTGGCGCGTCATCGGGGACTTTCCCAGCTAAAAATAGACTGAGGGAAGCCGATGGAGGACTTATTATCTAGAATCGTCTCGAAACACTGGAATTCGAGTAACCCGTGATGTTGGGTATCGCTCTAAATTCCCGTGCAGAGAGATCTAGAAACTCTAGGCGGGGAATGACGTTTTCCCGAGAAAGTATCTTTTCTCAAGAAGCACTCGCTTCTTGTGCGCATCGAGTTGGCACGAAGCGGGAAATTGGCTAAACCAGCCATTCACTTACTTTTGTTCGAAGAGAACAGACGCTGGCCTGAATGTGAGCCATTTTTGTGTTGCGTCTCACCTCAACCATGATTCGGCTGACTGTTATGAAAAGGAAGCTGAGAAGCCCTTGAACAGTTCGGAAGCTGACTGGAGAGCTGGTTTCACCATCCAGGTAGATATTTGGTTAAATCATTTAACTTTGTACGTGTGTTCCACACGCCATTGTTCTAACCTCATTACCTATGCGGATGTCCTTGCATACTAATTAGCAAACCGATCGATAACGCAGGTGACAATTAATCGTGGGTTTGTTTACCGTGTGCTCGCGAATCAGCTGTTAGGAACGCCGTAATGTGAGGTGGGCGATTTGGGTTCCAAATATATGTACCATATATTGCCAATCGTTGCATCTATTAGGTTGCTGTGTTAGAATAAAACCTAGTTACTTGTGCCGGATGGAAACTTAGATTATGTCAGTCAGTTGCTGAAGCCAGAAGAACGGTTAGAAAACCAGGTAAGTTGGTAGGTGGAGATTCAGACAAAATTGTGCTTAGTTACTAAGTAAAGGAAGAACTTAGTTCTGTGCCACCAGGAATGATGTAACTATGGTGTATCAACTTAATAGTGAGTTCATTGTGGGGAACAGCGGATTTCTGTGGAAAGGTAAGTGGCTTTGGTGCTATATCTATATATATATATGATGTGACATTGTGTGTATATATTAGATCATGGCATGTGATACTTCCTGGGGTAATTCCGAACGCCGAATAGCTCGACGCGTGATAACACTGCGTGCCGTCGCGATATAAATATGCGTTCTGAAATCTTGTCGAAGCTATCCTGTTTCTTTCATACTGGCGCTAGTGCGAGTGAATGCTAAGGTGCTGGAAGTATGGAAGGATGCAGGAGGCTGTATGAGACTGGGGAAATATAGAATATGGGGATGTGAAAGCAAGTTATGAAAGTATGTGTTGGTAGACCAAACCAACGATGAAGTTCAGTCCAGGCCAAGGCTAAACCACTTGGGAGGACAGAACTGGAACAGTACCCTTGGAACATGTGGGGAACATGTATTCTCAAGAAGGCTTCTTGACTCTAAGGTAGAGTCTGATAAGAAGAGTTTGCTGTGGCGTGGGCAGGTGGTCCCACCAGCAAACAGGCTTGTGTACATATTGGATGTGATCATGTACTATTCCTATATCCCGAGGGATGGTATATTGATCAAGTTTATGTTTCTTAATGTACATTGATGATGTTAGGAACGAGTCTAGGGACTCTTTACCTAGTTGTTTAGTTCGATTAAATTAGAACAATAACAGCCTTGTATCATTACTGACGTTAGCGACGACTGGTAGATGATTAGGGATAGGTGAGACCAATGATCAGACTCGTCATTCTGATGTCTAGCTCTGTTTGACGGGCTGTTCTGTGAGGCCAGCTGACATTTGTGAACCCATGCTTGACTACTCTCCATATAGAGATAATGCTTTGGTTATATGAATAACTAACTAGCATGACTGAGAATTGAGTAGTTTTGGTAGGATGCATGTGAACTAATGTTTGGGCCAGTGTACTCTCACCGGTCGCTCTTCCGTTTCAGGAGTTTGCCTGTTGAGGAACCAGTCAACTATAATTGTTGTTGGCAGGAAACCACTTCGTGTGACAGAGCGAAGGGTTCAGTTCTTTACTTATCGCGCCAGACTCCATCACACCAGGTACCCAATGTGATTCACCATGCGTGAAGGTTGCTTCAAGACATACAACTGCCCTGAAGGTGCACGTGTGGGAAGTGATGGTTTGTGATCGTTTAAAATAGAAGATACTCTGTTTTTGCCAGGAACATTTCAGCATGTTGAGTAATCATGCTCGACAGGGAACACCGGTCCGTCTGGTTTGACGGGGGTTCTGCCTAAACGCAGAAGTAACTAATCTTCAGACACTTGAATGGTTCTTTGGACAGCTCGAGTGGCAGGTCTTGAGAAGAACTACACCAGTATGGACGTGTGTCAAGTGTAACCCGGTGGAAGGGACTAGGGATTATAGTCCAACCTGAATTGTTTCCGTAAAATAGATGTCTGATTCTATTCATGTACTGTTTCCGTATCCAGATTATCAACTGTGTTCGAGAAGGACTCAGTAACTTTTCAGTAGCCATATCTGATCCTACAAAGTGTGACTGTAAGAGACCATTGAATTGGTCAATGCCATATCGGTTCTGCAGTGGGACTGTGCTATGAGTGACAGACCATTCGGTTGGTCAGTGACTATTTAGTTCATCGAAGTAACCAATACTTGGAGCCAAGTCCAGGAAGATTGTCTCCAACTCGGTTGTGTTCGAGAACTGTATTACCAGTGACTCCGTGGGAGTGTTATAGATGCAGTTGGTCCAGTGAAGTGTGGTCCAGCAGTGACTCTATTGTTGTGGTTCCACGTTCGGGAGACGGAGTGGTCTCCAAGGTTCTAGTCATCTCACTGGAAGGAAGCCGGGTGAGTGGCGGACCGACTGAACGGGACATCTGCATCCACTCTACTTCTCAACTCGATGAAGACACCTACATCTCTAAGTCTTTCTCTACTCTATCTTCTATTTGTGTAAATAGATTCTGCTATCAGGATGTTCTTTTCAGTTCTATATTCTCAAGGGTAGAATAAACTTTATGTAAGTTGACTTGCTCTTTGTATAATGATTGAGTGTGGTCTCGGACGATGCCTAAGTGTTCATTGTTCAACAGGTGTAGGTAGTTAGTGGGGTTCTAGAATCTGGAGGGGCTTGTAGACGTAATTAATTAATATGAGATCAACCACAGAGTAAAAATGTGTATCTGCTCGTCCAACCCCTGGGGCTAGAATACACGGGAGTGCCAGAGACACCTCGGGTGTGGTTCACTCTCACTACCCAAGGTGAACCCGAAACACTCCGTTACAGAGTGGGGGCCCGTCCGGGATTATTCCAAGATCTTTGTGTGTTGTAGACCTCTCACATAGGGATAGGGACTTAGTCTTTATCCTCTACTTCAGTCTACATAAGATTCTACTACTTCTACCTATCTCCTAACTGTCTGACGGACATTTGTGTTGTGGTGATTAGTTAGTACTATTGATTATTGATTCATTGTATTGCTTCACCCACACATACTTGAGTACCCACCTATCATAGTCAACATGTCTACCCAAGAGTTAGACTTGGACAAAGTTCAGGAAACTGGACGTAAGTCTGGTCTTGAAGGAGATGCTTTGAAATCCTATGTCCAAGAGGTGGAAAGAAATTTTCGACAAGAGGAAAGAGAGAGGAGGAGAGCAGAAAGAGAACTGGAAGCCAGTAAAGTGGCTCTTGAGGAAAAGAGGATAGCGGCTGATACAGAAATGAAACGGCTTGAGTTGGATGCCGAGAAAGAAAAACGTGACCATGAGTATCGAATGAAGCTACTTGAGGCACAAGTGCCTGCTACAGGGGTAACTGATGGAGCTATGGGAGGAGGTGTACCTCCTGGCTCAGAGTCAACCAGTAGACGTGACTACCAGGCTATGAAATGGCCTTTACAGCCGTTCGAACCCGAGAAGGAACGGATAGACCAATACTTAGAGAAGTATGAAGCCATGTCTATTGCAATGGGTCTAGACAAACAGAAATGGTGTTTGAAACTCTCCCAGGGACTCCGTGCAGAAGGTTATGAGGTGTATGCACGCTTACCACCGGGGTTACAGAATGACTACCCGGCATTGAAAGCGGCTCTCTTGAAGAGATTCGAGATCACAGCGCACTCATACCGAAGGAAGTTTCGAACGGCGAAGCGAGAACCTGGTGAACTGTTTTCAGCATACAGTGTGAGATTGAACTCATACCTTCTTAAATGGATGGCCTTGGCCGGATTTAAGGAGGAGTATGAAAGTTTGCGTGAGTTGATGGTTGTAGATCAGATGCGAATGCAAATGTCTAAACCCTTGCGAAACTTCTTAGGTGAGAATGGGGCTGAGAGATTGGATATAGTCACCAAGTTAGCCGAAAGATACGTTGAAGTCTATGGCGAGACTGGGGACACCAGTCCAACAGATCCGAGATCGAAAGATCCGGATCAAGGTAAGTCAAAGAAGAAGTCAAAGAAGACCCACGGTTCTGATGAACCAAAGAAACAGGTAGGCTCTTTAGAGAAGATCTCTAACGTCAACCAAGGTAAGAATAGCCCACCTAGTTCTCCAAAGAGGAAGTGGAGTGAACGTTGGTGCAAATTCTGCAAGTCCAGCACTCACAATACGAGTGAGTGTAAGAGTAAGCCCAAGGACTTTCACTTTGCTTGTCTTGCAGAGGGTAGGGATAGATCTTGCAGGAAAGTGAAGTCGGTTGATGGGAATGGAGAACCAGAACGACCTCCAGTGGTTGAGGAAGTAGAAGTGAATGGGCAACAGGTGTCGTGCCTCTACGACACAGGATTGCAATTTTCAGCTGTAATTGCATCCCACCTGACAGGCCCAGAGCAACTCACCGGGGAGATGACGGAGATACAGCCAGCCAGTAGGAGTGCTGTAGCGCTACGTTGCCCGATTGCCAATGTGGAGATTCGGAGCAAGTACGTTACTGGACGCATTCAGGCGGCGGTCGTACCGGATCCTCTCTATCCCCTAATTCTTGGCCGGAAGTACGTGTTTCTGGGCGAACCAGAACACCCTAGCATCCCTAAGTCTAGGCAGGTCAGAGATACAGAGGAAGAGGGTCTCGAAAAGGTAAGTCTCCGAAATACTCACCCGGATGGAATGAGTAATGCTCGGAGCAAGGATGCGAAGGAGTGTCCTTGTTCGGAATGGTTGCCCAACAATGAAAACCCGTTAACTCAGGGTAAGTTCAACTCTGATAACCAGTCACCGTTAATTCAGACTGGAACAGAGAAAAGGCAGAGGGAACGTAAGTTGGTTCCTGAGAGCTTCAGAGCTAATCTGCTGCGAACGGTACATGTCAGGTCCCCAACCGGACATCTGACTGTAGGGACAACCAGTAAATGTCTATCCCGGTACTATTGGTGGCCGGGAATGACAGGCGACGTGCGCAGGTATATTAGGTCTTGTCCGGAGTGCCGTAAAAGCACATCTGAGAAACGGACGAAGACGAAGATATCCTTAGAGGTTGGAGACCGAGTTCTAGTACTCCTCCCAATCGAGGGGAACGAATTCGAAATCGGGTGGCAGGGCCCATTCCTAGTGGATAAAGTGGGGCTCCACAAGCACTATGGAGTGGTGATCCTGGGAAAGTCTACTACTTTCCATTCCAGTCTCCTCATGCGCTATGAGGGGAAGCCCGATGATAAGTCCACCAGCCCAAGGGCGCAGAGATTCGCTGAAAGAACGGTTCGGGGTTCAGGTCAGGTAGCGGAAAGCCTGTCACACCATAGGCAGTCCTATATGTATGTGCAGGTACCTTCTTCGGTTCAGCCCGGTGCTCGGGGGAACATGACCGGCCAAAGGAACACCCGCAGTGCTAGCTACACTGAGAACCGTGGTCGGAAGAGGTGGGTTGTGTCGGAACGGACACAGACCCTTGGTCCCTCAATCCGACCGACTGCAGTCCAGCTGGGTCCTCGAAAGGGGAAGCTGGAGTTGCAGAAGTCCAGTAAACTCTGGCAGGAACGATCGTTAAATCAGGTCGAGACGGGAGCTCTGGTCCGCAAGATACTGCGAGATGCCCGATCGCAGTAGCGGAGTAGGCGTTGATCACCCGTGATACTGAATAGCTTGTCACCCCACCGAATGTGGTAAAAGTATTCTATACAATATTGACGGGTTAGACTTCCTCACCCGCCATCCGGTCTCTTAGAAAGAGGAACGAACGACATAGACAGCTTCTGCGTAGAAGTGGAACGACGGGGTCGATCCTCTTAAAGTGGGGGCCTATGTGACGAAACGCGTTTATCTGTCTTGGGTCGTCAAGTTCCCGCACTATTTTGGCGCGTCATCGGGGACTTTCCCAGCTAAAAATAGACTGAGGGAAGCCGATGGAGGACTTATTATCTAGAATCGTCTCGAAACACTGGAATTCGAGTAACCCGTGATGTTGGGTATCGCTCTAAATTCCCGTGCAGAGAGATCTAGAAACTCTAGGCGGGGAATGACGTTTTCCCGAGAAAGTATCTTTTCTCAAGAAGCACTCGCTTCTTGTGCGCATCGAGTTGGCACGAAGCGGGAAATTGGCTAAACCAGCCATTCACTTACTTTTGTTCAAAGAGAACAGACGCTGGCCTGAATGTGAGCCATTTTTGTGTTGCGTCTCACCTCAACCATGATTCGGCTGACTGTTATGAAAAGGAAGCTGAGAAGCCCTTGAACAGTTCGGAAGCTGACTGGAGAGCTGGTTTCACCATCCAGGTAGATATTTGGTTAAATCATTTAACTTTGTACGTGTGTTCCACACGCCATTGTTCTAACCTCATTACCTATGCGGATGTCCTTGCATACTAATTAGCAAACCGATCGATAACGCAGGTGACAATTAATCGTGGGTTTGTTTACCGTGTGCTCGCGAATCAGCTGTTAGGAACGCCGTAATGTGAGGTGGGCGATTTGGGTTCCAAATATATGTACCATATATTGCCAATCGTTGCATCTATTAGGTTGCTGTGTTAGAATAAAACCTAGTTACTTGTGCCGGATGGAAACTTAGATTATGTCAGTCAGTTGCTGAAGCCAGAAGAACGGTTAGAAAACCAGGTAAGTTGGTAGGTGGAGATTCAGACAAAATTGTGCTTAGTTACTAAGTAAAGGAAGAACTTAGTTCTGTGCCACCAGGAATGATGTAACTATGGTGTATCAACTTAATAGTGAGTTCATTGTGGGGAACAGCGGATTTCTGTGGAAAGGTAAGTGGCTTTGGTGCTATATCTATATATATATATGATGTGACATTGTGTGTATATATTAGATCATGGCATGTGATACTTCCTGGGGTAATTCCGAACGCCGAATAGCTCGACGCGTGATAACACTGCGTGCCGTCGCGATATAAATATGCGTTCTGAAATCTTGTCGAAGCTATCCTGTTTCTTTCATACTGGCGCTAGTGCGAGTGAATGCTAAGGTGCTGGAAGTATGGAAGGATGCAGGAGGCTGTATGAGACTGGGGAAATATAGAATATGGGGATGTGAAAGCAAGTTATGAAAGTATGTGTTGGTAGACCAAACCAACGATGAAGTTCAGTCCAGGCCAAGGCTAAACCACTTGGGAGGACAGAACTGGAACAGTACCCTTGGAACATGTGGGGAACATGTATTCTCAAGAAGGCTTCTTGACTCTAAGGTAGAGTCTGATAAGAAGAGTTTGCTGTGGCGTGGGCAGGTGGTCCCACCAGCAAACAGGCTTGTGTACATATTGGATGTGATCATGTACTATTCCTATATCCCGAGGGATGGTATATTGATCAAGTTTATGTTTCTTAATGTACATTGATGATGTTAGGAACGAGTCTAGGGACTCTTTACCTAGTTGTTTAGTTCGATTAAATTAGAACAATAACAGCCTTGTATCATTACTGACGTTAGCGACGACTGGTAGATGATTAGGGATAGGTGAGACCAATGATCAGACTCGTCATTCTGATGTCTAGCTCTGTTTGACGGGCTGTTCTGTGAGGCCAGCTGACATTTGTGAACCCATGCTTGACTACTCTCCATATAGAGATAATGCTTTGGTTATATGAATAACTAACTAGCATGACTGAGAATTGAGTAGTTTTGGTAGGATGCATGTGAACTAATGTTTGGGCCAGTGTACTCTCACCGGTCGCTCTTCCGTTTCAGGAGTTTGCCTGTTGAGGAACCAGTCAACTATAATTGTTGTTGGCAGGAAACCACTTCGTGTGACAGAGCGAAGGGTTCAGTTCTTTACTTATCGCGCCAGACTCCATCACACCAGGTACCCAATGTGATTCACCATGCGTGAAGGTTGCTTCAAGACATACAACTGCCCTGAAGGTGCACGTGTGGGAAGTGATGGTTTGTGATCGTTTAAAATAGAAGATACTCTGTTTTTGCCAGGAACATTTCAGCATGTTGAGTAATCATGCTCGACAGGGAACACCGGTCCGTCTGGTTTGACGGGGGTTCTGCCTAAACGCAGAAGTAACTAATCTTCAGACACTTGAATGGTTCTTTGGACAGCTCGAGTGGCAGGTCTTGAGAAGAACTACACCAGTATGGACGTGTGTCAAGTGTAACCCGGTGGAAGGGACTAGGGATTATAGTCCAACCTGAATTGTTTCCGTAAAATAGATGTCTGATTCTATTCATGTACTGTTTCCGTATCCAGATTATCAACTGTGTTCGAGAAGGACTCAGTAACTTTTCAGTAGCCATATCTGATCCTACAAAGTGTGACTGTAAGAGACCATTGAATTGGTCAATGCCATATCGGTTCTGCAGTGGGACTGTGCTATGAGTGACAGACCATTCGGTTGGTCAGTGACTATTTAGTTCATCGAAGTAACCAATACTTGGAGCCAAGTCCAGGAAGATTGTCTCCAACTCGGTTGTGTTCGAGAACTGTATTACCAGTGACTCCGTGGGAGTGTTATAGATGCAGTTGGTCCAGTGAAGTGTGGTCCAGCAGTGACTCTATTGTTGTGGTTCCACGTTCGGGAGACGGAGTGGTCTCCAAGGTTCTAGTCATCTCACTGGAAGGAAGCCGGGTGAGTGGCGGACCGACTGGACGGGACATCTGCATCCACTCTACTTCTCAACTCGATGAAGACACCTACATCTCTAAGTCTTTCTCTACTCTATCTTCTATTTGTGTAAATAGATTCTGCTATCAGGATGTTCTTTTCAGTTCTATATTCTCAAGGGTAGAATAAACTTTATGTAAGTTGACTTGCTCTTTGTATAATGATTGAGTGTGGTCTCGGACGATGCCTAAGTGTTCATTGTTCAACAGGTGTAGGTAGTTAGTGGGGTTCTAGAATCTGGAGGGGCTTGTAGACGTAATTAATTAATATGAGATCAACCACAGAGTAAAAATGTGTATCTGCTCGTCCAACCCCTGGGGCTAGAATACACGGGAGTGCCAGAGACACCTCGGGTGTGGTTCACTCTCACTACCCAAGGTGAACCCGAAACACTCCGTTACACATATAATATAAGAAAAGTCGGACATTTTAAAGGTTTTTAGCTTTGCCTGCCTGACGGAGAATATTAGGCTAAAACGGAGGAGCCATAAGGTGCGAAAAGGATTCCTTCAGATAATGTGTGAGATATCTTCACAGTTTATCTATTCTTGCAGTGGATCTAGTTATAACATAAATGTTTTATGTGTGGGTGCAGTCAGTATAGTTATCTCGAGTGGTGGGAACAAGGGAATCAAATGATATGATAGAATCACTAATGTGGAGCTCATGGTGATAACTAATCAAATTCAAATGATCCAAGAGGTCAGGAAAAGATGCTGGATATAACACACACTGAGAAAGTCTGGGGAAATTACAGCTAGACCAGTGGTTCTCAACCTTTTTATTGTGGCCCGTGCACCCCTTCACGATATTTTCAGAACGTCATTCACACCCCTCCTCCCATTTTCGTATTTCCTCCCTATAAATCCTCTTCCCCCCTCCCACACAGTATACGTAAAAGTAGTAGCTAAGTTTAATAACACATACTAGAACATGTCTAGACGTCTACATAAAACATGATTTGCGGTTCTACTTATGTTATAAAATGAATTTCAGAAGGGAGAGGAGTACAGAACTGTAAAGTATGGAGGGAAAAACAATATCAAGTAATCGGTCCTTGTACAAGGGTAGTTCAATAAGTGGGTCACAAATGGCTGTGGAGGGGTAACTAAGTGTGATAACGGTTTGAGACCAGTTTATTTTTATACATACATTGTCCCTTTATTTCTCAACATGGTTTCCACCAGCATTGATGCACATGTCCCATCGGTTTGTCGGTTCTCCCAAGCCGGCTGCATTTAACTGTGTGCTCTTTTTCTATACCACGTTTCCACTTCAGGTGGATTTTCACTTGACTTAGCCCCTAGCGATTTCCACCTTTCTAGTTCACTGAGACATTTCGCAAGTGACGACAAAGTGAATGTGAAGTGAAACCGTGGTATAGAAAATAGAGCGCGCAATTCTGTGCAGACGGTAAGGGAGGACTGGTGGAACTCTGGGACGGGTGGATCAATGTTGGTGGAAATTATGTTGAGAAATGCTCAAAATGGCATAGCTGGCTAGATAACATCTAGAAACGGAACAATAACATCCAGAAATATCTGCAAGTATGGCGGCTGGTGTGTCGCAGAAGCGACCGGTTTTTTTGCCTTCAGAAATGTGTGGCTGCTAGTTTTCCTAGTGACTGCCGTTTCCATCTATGATAAACTGTGTTTACGAGGAGGACTTTTGTGTTGGCATTCTGGTGACGACATTATGTACAGTGAAATGTTTCTTTACATCTTTTCGAGGTTGTTTTGTTTCGTGATCTACATTTCGGAGAAAAAATGGCGTGACTAGCTAGAAAACATCTAGAAACGGACCAACAATATCTAGAAACATCGAGACTTTGTAGGTGAACATCTGGTTGAGAAAGTGACTGCCAGTTTCATCAAGGATGAACTGTATTGTTCGTAAATGAATTTTATGGTGACTTTCCGGTGGTGTTATTTTGCACAGTGCGCCTGAGCGGGCCGATTGTTTGTCGAGACTCCTGTCTTTTCCACTTTTCACATGGGGTAGTGAGGGACATTTTATGTGATATTCACTGGCACAGGAATGGAGCATAATGGGAACGACCCTTTGCTGTGATGTTGGAACCGCGACTAATGACTAATGTTGAGAAATGAAGGGAAAATGTATATATAGGAGTTGACTGGTTTCAAGTTGTCATGTTTAGTTATTTTTCTACAGCCATTTGTGACTTACATATCGACGTCCCCTATATTAGCGGGATCTTGAAATAATCTTAATTCCCCCCCCCCCCCTCCCGGCCTCCCCCTAGGAAACCCTAAAATTCCACCTGTGTGGGGTGGGGGGGGGGGGGGGGGGGTAAATTTCCCCACCGGTTGAAAACCACTGGTTTAGACTTTTCATGTGGTTTTGTAATTCAGCTTCTGATTTTGCTATGAGTACTTGGTCGTCCGGAAACAGTTCTCTAATGGAGTAATTAGCAGATAGTTCTTCTTCTGTGTTCTCGACATGCGGTGTTCTTGCCGTGTCTGCTTGGCTGGTTTCTTTACATATATTGTCTATATATGTCATGAAAAAGAGATGGCACATAAGAGGGATGGGTGTGGTAATTTTCTGTTTCGTTTGTGGCCCTAGGAGGCCAGTAAAAAATGTCTTAATGTAAATTCCAATTTTAAGCAACGTACATTGAAGGTATGCGAATAATATTTAAGAAATAATTACATAATTAAAAAATGTATTATAAAATGTAAGTATTTAAAGATTAAAAACATGTTATGTAAGAAACATAAAAGTATCATATCCGGCATTAAAAGATTTTATTTTCATTTTCCTATTTCATATGTCTAAGTAAACAGTATAGAATTATATAGTAGGTTAATAATACTATCGCTAGTATATGCTTTATTTGTTTAAAATTCAAGTAACTTCCCTTGTAACAATATTAGATGTTTATGTCCCTTACTTATTACTTTTATTATTTAATGGATATCTTTTACAGGGCGTTGTAGTTAACAACAGCATTTTTCAGCTCCTGTTGATGTACTAGACAAGCTTTACGTTCAGTAGTTTGCCATTGATTTAAGAACGACTGGCTCACATACCCTCATAAGTTATTAGCGCAGTGCGATCCGCTGCGGATCTCGCGCAGCTGTTTTCCCCACGTGGATATACGGGATTACGAACAACGTCGTTAACACTTGTCCATGGAACATCAAGAATAATAAATTACATAATGACAGCATGAAGGATAATAAAGTACAAAATGACAGCATCAAGAATAATAAAGTACAAAATGACAGCATCAAGAATAATAGAGTACATAATGACAGCATCAAAAATAATAAGGTACAAAATGACAGCATGAAGAATAATAAAGTACAAAATGACAGCATCAAGAATAATAAAGTACAAAATGACAGCATCAAGAATAATAGAGTACATAATGACAGCATCAAAAATAATAAGGTACAAAATGACAGCATCAAGAATAATAAAGTACAAAATGACAGCATCAAGAATAATAAAGTACAAAATGACAGCATCAAGAATATCATTGGCACCTTGCCGTCTTGACAGACGATAGTTTGTGCTTTAAAAAGGCATAATAACTTTTACCTATGGCGGTAGCGCATGTAACTGATAAGGCCAATTCGCGCTGTAAATGTCCGTTCACAGTGGGTGCATGTGAACACGTGGTCATTTCCACCATCATGCACCATCTTACATCTCAAACGCTTGGTGTGTGACTTATTGCTTCAATAATTTTCTCCTTTGTCTTTATTCCATTTCTGATGTTTGCCCTCCCTGCAACACGTTCAGCGGCGACTTGCTCCCAATGTGCATTATCAATGCCTGTATCAATCATGCCCCGCTTACACACATCTTTGTATCGTAGTAGAGGCCGACCCTGAGATCTCTTACCCATCTGTAATTCACCAAAAAAGATGTCCTTTGGTATTCTACCATCATCCATCCTCCTAAGATGTCCTATCCATCTAAGTCTACGAAGACTAAGCATGGAATATACCGTCACACAACCTGATCTTTCCAATACTTCAGTATTTGTGATTTTGTCTTGCCACTTAATACCAAGAATTCTTCGCAGACACCGCATATGAAAGCTGTTTAAATGTTTCTCTCGCCAGTTGACAGGGACTTATAACCCGTAACAGTTGCCTCTCGCTTTGATTCCGAGACCAGTTAAGACCAGGGATGGAGTTATTGCCTCTCCATAGCACAAAGCCTGGGCTAAAATATAGAGATCATGTGTTGCCCATGCAGCATGATCCCTCTCTCGGCCTGCCTAGTTCACTCCAGAGGAAAGGTAACACCCCTACATCTGGAACAAGACAAGCTGCAGAAGCTGCCGGATCAGCAAAGCAATGCTCTAACTGTCCACCCATCGGAGCTTCGATCCTAGAACAGCTGCCAACCAAGGCTTAGGGCCTGGTCTGCCCTGCCATGACATTTTGTCTTTAGCTTGCATTTCCTCGCACCAGGGTAAGGCTTGTACCCTCCCAATTGCGCTCTTCCGCCCGAAGCCGTTGGCACAATGTGGGGTGTCGGGTTTGGTAAGCGCCGCCCAACGTTCGGCGCTAACAGAAAACAGGTAGTACCGTCTACTGTTATACGGTAGCTCAGTCATATCTGACTAAGACCTGACACAAGCATCAAAAATAAGAAAGTACATAATGACAGCATCAAGAATAATAAAGTACAAAATGACAGCATCAAGAATAATAGAGTACAAAATGACAGCATCAAGAATAATAGAGTACAAAATGACAGCATCAAGAAAAATAAGGTACTAATGTCGAGAGGGTCATTTTCATTGCATAAGGTTTTACCCCATCTCTGTGCGGACGGGGTTACGATTGTTCCAAACACAGCTGCAAGCAATCTGGAAGCAACCCGCCTTCTGTTGGTTTTCAGACAATGAAATGAGTATTGGCCTTTCAGAAAGCAATGGCAAACTACTGAACGTAAACTGCTGAAAAAATGCTGGGTTGACTGCAACAACTGTAAAGAATATGCACCTAACTTGCGCTATCTGGCTCGGGCTTTCTCCATAGTATGCTAAGCCACTCGCTGAGAGCATCTCATAAAGCACAAACGCCTTAGCTTCAGCAGTGACTCGAGGGGTCTGGAAAAATTTAACTCGTGGTCTGAATGTTGCAGTCTGGGAAACAAAGTTACAACCTTCAGAGTGCGAGGTAGGCGCCTTAAGCATATCGACATGGAGACGCAAGAATAATGATGCAGCTATTGATTTAACAATCTTAAATTCACTAGAATTTGAAATTATTTGTCCTACTGGATAGAAGGAGCATGAGACCATTATCCAAAGTGTACACACATACAATGTGATATGGGGACAGTTATCTGCGCTACAAAACTGCTGATATATAACAGCATTTTCCAGGGAGACACAGCTAGTGGGTTTATTAATGCTGAGGGAGACAATCCAGTTATAAATGTTCCCAGAATAGAGACAGAATTATACGTATGGATTCATTAATGTTAGTGGTGTAATATTAAGGCCACGCAGACGCACTGATACTGCAATTGGTATTATTCACTTTAGGACTCTTCACAGGCTGTTGAAGATGAGGATGGAGCATGTGTGGGAATGTCCTGAGTGATGTATACTAGTTCTGGACACATCTCAAATTTTGGTGGGACACCAACCACATCACCCACTGAGAGCTGACTGGTCTACAGATATGGGTCTTTCACCGTAGGCTCAATGTGCCTTAAGTAGGGTTGCCAGATATGTGGGCACCAAAAGGAGGACATAATAAGACAAAAAAGAGGACAAAGGTGGACATATTGAATGTTTCATTTGAATTTGCATTTGCGTCTTTGCTACCGGAATCTACAACAGACGACATCTGGGAACGGCGATTCTCGTTCGCGACAGCAAGGTGGCGTCAGAGCTAGACATGTCCAGTTGGGACAGTGACGATATACAAATACAGGCGTTGAGAGTTCATTCCAGTATACCATTCGTGTTGCTTAATGTTTATGCCCGCAATGCGAGTATGGACGCCCAGAAGTGGCAGTGCTTAAGTGGCATATTAGGCCACGAGAGAAATGTTATTTTCTGTGGTGACTTCAACGCTAAAGGCAGATCATGGGGAAACACTTCCTCCAATACACAAGGGGAGGAGCTCGAGACTGCACTGGAAACCATCGACCTGGTTTGTATCAACAGTGGCTGTGTCACCAGGACAGCAAGCTGTCCAGGCGATGAGGACAGTGCTATTGATCTGGCGCTAGTTTCACCTTCACTCACTTCAGCGTGTAGATGGGGTGTCCTAGGACACCATGGCAGCGACCACCACCCATGCAGCATATTGGTGGAGAAATGCAGAACCAGGCAGCACAAGCTAAAGGTAAAGACGTTCCAGTATGACAGTACAGGGCAAGATGTGGTGAGTAAAATAAGACGTGACAAGCGCAGAACGTTTCAGGGCAGGAAAAAAAGCTGGGAGCAGCCACCGTGGTGGAGTTTCGAGGTGGAGAAGGCTTGGGTGGATAAGCGTAGTGCTGTAAGGAGATGGCAAAATGCCAAGAAGAACAGAGCTGGTCATCCTAGTCACTGCTTGCACTTAGAAAGAGAGATGCACACAAAAGTAAGCTATTTCAAAAAACTGGTTAAGGTGGTTAAAGGCGAAAAATGGGCAGAGGTGTGTCAAAGAGTAAGCACAGACAAGTCACTGAAATTGTTCTGGCGACTACATAAAAGCATGAGTGGTGTAGTCAAGAATAAGAGCATTTCAGACTTCCAAGGTGCTGACCTCACCTGGCAGAGGACTGACGAGGACAAGGGCAAAGCCCTCTTTGAACGCTACCTTGAGCAGGGCAACCAGACAGACATGGGAGGCCGAAATCTGGCCAAGGAGGTCACCTCAGACAGATGCAAGGCCCAGAACACTTCGGAGGAAGACACAGTGACAGTGAAAGAAATCAAGGCTGTGCTTCGACGATCAAATAACAGTGCTCCAGGTCCTGATGGCATAAGATACAACGACATAAATAGGTGTACCGACAATGAGCTAGAGAAACTAGCAGACATGTACAACAACAGTATAGGGTGGGCTAGCATCAAGGAGGAATGGTTACACATCTATCTGATTCCCTTGCCGAAGCCTGACAAAGACCACAAAAAAATTCAGGGATATCGAATCATAACCATGCAGAATACAATAGGCAAGCTGCTGGAGAAGGTAATTGCCAGGAAAATATCAAGCCAACTAGAGAGGCAAGGTGTTTTCCCACCTACCCTGGGTGGGTACCGTCCAAAAAGAGAAACCTGGACCAATGCAGCAGTCTTTGCCCATGATGTCTATGAAGGTTTCCACTCAGGCACTGAAACTGTTGCTGCAGCGATTGATCTTGAGGACGCATACAACAGAGTACTACTGGATTTTTTAATGTTTCAGCTTCTTGAACTAAACTAAGTCCATTCCTCCTTAGTTGGATCGCTGCAGCCCTCTACCAACGGAAAGTAGTTTTTAGATGTGGCAGTTGGACTTCGGAACCAACAACAATATATTTTGGCCTACCACAGGGATCACCATTATCTCCGGTACTGTTCAACGCCTACACAGTGAGAATCACCAGTGAGCAGATCACTGGACCTGGCAGGACATTGTCGTATGCCGATGATGTTTTAGTGTATCGTCAGGGTAAGGATAGAGAGGAGGTTGCTGTGGAACTACAAACCGAACTCAATCGCATAAGTACTTGGTGTGATGAAGCTGGGGCAATGGTCAACCCAACAAAGGCAACAGTGACTTGGTTCTCGTTGAATAATCATATTGTCAACAACCCAACACCAACTGTAATGCTGTGTTCAGAGACGGTGGAAAGAACGCAGGCAATGAAGTACCTGGGGATACGGTTTGATCGAAGCCTTGCTTATAATGTGCACATAGACCAGGTGATAACAAAGGCCAAGCGGGGTTTGGCAGCGATGCGGGTGATGGCGGCAGCAAACTGTGAGCAGCGCCATCTATGTCTTCTGTACGAGGGGTTGGTCATGTCTGTTTTGGAGTATGCAATGGCAATCCTGACTCTCAGCCATAAGCAGATAGAACGGATGGAAAGGATACAGAATGAAGCTATGCGCATTATTCTTGGATGTACAAGAGATACAGCATGCAGGGCGATGCGCTACCTTCTTGATTTTCCAACCATTGAAGAGAGAATACAAGTTTGCAGGGCACGCGCCTACCTCAGAATTAACGCAAACACACAACATCCACTGCATAGTGAAATTAGGAAGGTGAAGGGCAGCAGGTTAAAAAGAGGACGGTCGTGGATGGGTCAAACCGAAGACGTTCTTCAACAGGTGTGTTCACTTGAGGACTTAGAACCTGGCAATTGCCAACAGACTTCTGCACATCCTTTTCAGTCTGCATCCAACTAGATAGAAAATGCAGACAAGAAAATCCGGCTGCTGTTGAGGCTGAAGTACAAGCGTTGATTTTCGAGAATTCGCTAGACGGTGACGCGGTCATCTACACAGATGGGTCGGTCGTCCGACATGTGAGAAGCTCATGGGCCTTTACAGCTCGGGCCGGAGGGAGAATTGTGAAGGAGGACTCTGGTGCTTTCACTGAAACCACAAGTAGCCTGACCATGGAAGTCATGGCAGTAAGTAAAGCAATAACATGGCTCGAGACACAGACATTCACTAGGGCTTGTTTCCTTAGCGACTCAATGAACATGATCAAGAGGATAGAGGAGGGGTCGATCCGAAGAGAATGCTGCTGCCTCTGAAGCGGTCTCGGCTGGCAAAGATTAGTTTCATCTTCGTGCCAGGTCATGCAGGAGTACAAGGAAATGAGCGGGCTGACAATCTCGCAGGTGAGGCTACTGTGGAGGGCGGGCGCGCCATGGACCAGGCTGACATTCTGAATGCTCTACGAGAAGTGAGACTTTTGCGAGAACCAAGTGATGACTGTGAATCTACAACAATGGCCAGACTGCAGGAGCAGCAAATTAAAAGAGGGGTGGCCAAACAAGAACACTACGCAGGAAGCCAAAGAAGATTGATAAACCAACACAGAACTGGCGTCGTTAGCCGCTACACGCTGCGGGATTTGCTGAGGAGGGGATCTGAGCACTTATGGACTGAATGGTTCGATGTGCAACGAGGATGATCTGTCGACTACCCCACCCCCCATTGGCACCTTGCCGTCTTGACAGACGATAGTTTGTGCTTTAAAAAGGCATAATAACTTTTAACTATGGCGGTAGCGAGTGTGACTGATAAGGCCAATTTGCGCTGTAAATGTCCGTTCACAGTGGGTGCATGTGAACACATGGTCATTTCCACCATCATGCACCATCTTACGTCTCAAACGCTTGGTGTGTGACTTTTCTGCAATAATTTTCTCCTTTGACTTTATTCCATTTCTGATATTTGCCCTCCATGCAACACGTTCAGCGGCGACTTGCTCCCAATGTGCATTATCAATGCCTGTATCAATCATGTCCCGCTTACACACATCTTTGTATCGTAGTAGAGGCCTACCCTGAGATCTCTTACCCATCTGTAATTCACCAAAAAAGATATCCTTTGGTATTCTACCATCATCCATCCGCCTAAGATGTCCTATCCATCTAAGTCTACGAAGACTGAGCATGGAATAAACTGTCACACAACCTGATCTTTCCAATACTTCAGTATTTGTGATTTTGTCTTGCCACTTAATACCAAGAATTCTTCGCAGACACCGCATATGAAAGCTGTTTAAATTGTTCTCTTGGTGTGAGTAAGTTGTCCAGGTTTCACTGCCATAGAGAAGAGTACTAAGGACACAGGCTTGATAGACAAGGACTTTTGTTTTGGCAGTAAGCTTCCTGTTCTCCCAGACTCTTTTTCTTAACCTGTTCATTGTTGTTGCTGCCTTACCAATCCGGATGTTGATTTCCTGATCTAGGGATAATTTGCTATTTACCACCGATCCTAGATATGTAAAATGGTCTACTATCTCTAGTTCGGCGTCGTCAATAAAGATTGATGGTACCCCATGTGCACCTTGTGACATAATCTGTGTCTTCTTTTTGCTAATTGTTAAACCAAATTCAGAACAAGCATTGGAGAATGCAGATAGTAGACATTGCAATTCTTCCTCAGAGTGGGTCGTAACTGCAGCATCATCTGCAAAAAGCAACTCTCTGATCAGTACCCTCCTAATTTTGGTCTTAGCCTTCAATCTCTGAGCATTGTAGAGGCCGCCATCTGAGCGTGAGTGAATGTATATACCACCATCCTGATCACGAAATGCATATTTCAGTAGAAGTGAAAAGTATATTCCAAAGAGGGTGGGAGCTAGTACACAACCTTGCTTAACTCCACTCTTGATTTCAAATTCTTCAGAAGTTGCACCATCAAATTTGATTATACCCTTCATGCCTGTGTGGAACGATTCCACAATGGACAGAAGAGTTGGTGGGAAGCCAATCTTCTTTAGTGCCTTGAACAGACCCTCACGACTGACCAAATCAAATGCCTTTGTGAGGTCGATGAAGGCAATAAACAGTGGTTGATTCTGTTCACGGCATTTTTCTTGCATTTGTCGCAATGAGAATATCATATCAGTGGTAGACCGGTTCTGTCGAAAGCCACACTGTGATTCGGGGTAGACTTGATCTCCTAGGACTTGAAGTCTGCGCAGAACAATTCTGGCAAATACTTTTCCAACAATACACAGAAGTGAGATACCCCTATAGTTGTTGCAGTCGCTCCGATCGCCCTTGTTCTTGTACAGTGTTATGATGCTTGAATCTTTGAAATCCTGTGGGACTTGTCCTTCACGCCAGCATAGCTCTATTAGCTGGTGGATCTGTATAGTGAGTGTGTCTTGCCCACTCCTGATAACCTCTATTGGAATCCCATCCTTACCTGGAGCCTTGCCAGATGCAAGTTCATTTATAGCACACTTAACTTCTGTTATGGTGGGAAGTGTGTCCAGGTGGTCAAGAGTTGGTAGAGCCTCTATGGCGTTGAGGGCATTATCCGCTAGTTTGGTCTCACTTGAGTAAAGCTCCAAATAGTGCTCTACCCATCTGTCCATCTGCTGTTTCTTATCAGTGATGACTTCTCCAGTCAAGGTTTTCAATGGTGCACTTCTTTTGATCACTGGACCACAGGCTTTCTTTATTCCTTCATACATGCTTCTTATGTCTCCCTTATCACTTGCGATTTGAATGGACTCACATAACTTGATCCAATAATCATTTGCACACTGCCTGGCAGCCTTTTGCACATCCTTCCTAGATTGCCTTAGCTCACTCAGAGTGTTACGCGTTGGTCTTTCCTTGTTTCTTAAGAGAGCTTTCTTCTTCTTATCAATCAAGGGCTGCAGAGTCTCGCTGTTGGCCGCAAACCAGTCCTGCCTCTTATGATCCACAGTGCCGTAAACCTTTACGGCAGTTTTACAAAGAGTTTCCTTAAGTTTATTCCATTTATCATTTACTGTACAATTTTCTGGTGTATCAGTGAAAGCGTCTTCAAGTTGCTGTTGAAACTGAAAGCACTTTTCAGGATCATGAGTGGTTTTACAGCCTGCGATTCAGATTTTGTCCTAGCCCCAAGCACCCATTGAAGCAGGCAGGCTGTGGCGGATCAGCACCCAATTGGCTGGGGGCTGCCCAGCTTGAGGCGGGCGGTAGCTGATCAGTGACACCTATAGGTGTCTCCCACCGTCAGAGGCAACGCGTGGCGCCCCATGTCTACGCCAACTGACAAGGACTTATAACCCGTAACAGTTGCCTCTCGCTTTGATTCCGAGACCAGTTAAGACCAGGGATGGAGTTATTGCCTCTCCATAGCACAAAGCCTGGGCTAAAATATAGAGATCATGTGTTGCCCATGCAGCATGATCCCTCTCTCGGCCTGCCTAGTTCACTCCAGAGGAAAGGTAACACCCCTACGTCTGGAACAAGACAAGCTGCAGAAGCTGCCGGATCAGCAAAGCAATGCTCTAACTGTCCGCCTGTCGGAGCTTCGATCCTAGACCAGTCGCCAACCAAGGCTTAGGGCCTGGTCTGCCCTGCCATGACAATTTTGTCTTTAGCTTGCATTTCCTCGCACCAGGGTAAGGCTTGTACCCTCCCAATTGCGCTCTTCCGCCCGAAGCCGTTGGCACAATGTGGGGTGTCGGGTTTGGTAAGCGCCGCCCAACGTTCGGCGCTAACAGAAACCAGGTAGTACCGTCTACTGTTATACGGTAGCTCAGTCATATCTGACTAAGACCTGACATTAGACATAAGACCTGACATAAGACCTGTCGACTAACTAACTAACTAACTACCGGAAATAACATTAACATTTTGACCATAGAGACTACAGCATAGAGCTAGATTGTTAGTGTTGCCGAATAGAGCAACAGTTAGATTCAAATTATACAAATAATTGGTGTTTCACATTTGGTATAAATAGGAAAATTAAATAAATATTATTAAGCAATGGGTTTTCATAAAGAGGTAAAAGTAAATATTAAAAAGAGTAATGAGCTAGACAGATAACAGTTAGAATTACTATAATCTACTAGTTCGCAGAAATACATAGACTTTGTACATTTTAACAATGTAAACACACGGTAGAGTGTAGATACATTATAAGTTGTAACAACAATACATAAAAATAATAACATAAAATACAAGAAAAGCCGGACATATTAAAGGTTTTTAGCTTTGCCTGCCTGAAAGAGAATATTAGGCTAAAAAGGAGGACATGTCCTCTTTTTGCTAGACTTCAAGCAACCCTAGCGGTAACGTGCGAAAAGGATTCCTTCAGATAATGTATGAGATATCTTCACAGTTTATCTATTCTTTCAGTGGATCTAGTTATATCATAAATGTTTTATGTGTGGGTGCAGTCAGTCTAGTTATCTCGAATGGTGGGAACAAGGGAATCAAATGGTATGACAGAATCACTAATGTGGAGCTCACTGTGATAACTAAACAAATTCAAATGGTCAAAGAAGTCAAGAAAAGATGCTGGATAGGACACACGTTGAGAAAGCCTGGGGAAAGTACAGCTAGACCAGTGGTTCTCAACCTTTTTTTTTTGGTCCGTGCGCCCCTTCACGATATTTTCAGAACGTCATTCACCCCCCTCCTCCCCTTTTCGTATTTCATCCCTATAAATCCCCCCTTCCACACAGTATACGTAAAAGTAGAAGGTAAGTTTAATAACACATACTAGAACAAGTCTAGACGTCTACATAAAACATGATTTGCGGTTCTACTTATGTTATAAAATGAATTTCAGAAGGGAGAGGAGTACAGAACTGTAAAGTATGGAGGGAAAAAGAATATCAAGTAATGGGTTCTTGTACAAGGGTAGTTCAATAAGTGGGTCACAAATGGCTGTGGAGGGGTAACTAAGTGTGATAACGGCTTGAGACCAGTTTATTTTTTTACATACATTGTCCCTTTATTTCTCAACATGGTTTCCATCAGCATTGATGCACATGTCCCATCGGTTTGTCGGCCATCACAAGCCTGCTGCATTTAACTGTGTGCTCTTTTTCTATAGCACGTTTCCACTTCAGGTGGTTTCCACTTTCACTTGACTTAGCCCCTAGCGATTTCCACCTTTCTGGTTCACTGAGACATTTTGCAAGTGACGACGAAGTGAATGTGAATTGAAACCGTGGTATAGAAAATAGAGCGCGCAGTTCTGTGTAGCCGGTTTGGGAGGACTGGTGGAACTCTGGGATGGGTGGATCAATGTTGGTGGAAATTATGTTGAGAAAGCTCAAAATGGCATAGCTGGCTAGATAACATCTAGAAACGGAACAATAACATCCAGAAATATCTGCAAGTATGGCGGCTGGTGTGTCGCAGAAGCGACCGTCTTTCTTGCCTTCAGAAATGTGTGGCTGCTGGTGTTCCTAGTGACTGTGTTTTCGAGGAGGACCTTTGTGTTGGCATTCTGGTGGCGGCATTATGTACAGTGGCATGTTTTTACATCTTTTCGAGGTTGTTTTCTTTCGTGATCTATATTTCGGAGAATAAATGGCGCGACTGGCTAGAAAACATCTAGAAACGGAACAACAATATCTAGAAACATCGAGACTTTGTAGGTGAACATCTGGTTGGGAAAGTGACTGCCAGTTTCATCAAGGATGAACTGTATTGTTCGTATATGTTTTTTATGGTGTCTTTCTGGTGGTGTTTTTTAGCACAGTGTGCCTGAGAGGGCCGTTGTTTGTCGAGACTCCTGTCATTTTCACTTTTCACGTGGGGTAGTGAGGAATACTTTATGTGATATTCACTGGCACGGGAACGGAGCATAATGGGGACAACCCTTTGCTGTGATGTTGGAAACGCGACTAATGACTAATGTTGAGAAATGAAGGGACAAGTGTATGTATAGGAGTTGACTGGTTTCAAGTTGTCATGTTTAGTTATTAATCTACAGCCATTTGTGACTTACTTATCGACTTCCCCTCTATTAGCGGGATCTTGAAATAATCTTAATTCTCTTCCACCCCCCCCCCCCCCCGCCTCACCCTAGGAAACCCTAAAATTCCACCTGAGGGGGGGGGGGGGGTAATTTCCCCACTGGTTGAGAACCACTGGTTTAGACTATTCACGTGGTTTTGTAATTCAGCTTCTGATTTTGCTATGAGTGCTTGGTCGTCCGCAAACAGTTCTCTAATGGTGTAATTAGCAGATAGTTCTTCTTCTGTGTTCTCGACATGCGGTGTTCTTGCCGTGTCTGCTTGGCTGGTTTCTTTACATATATTGTCTATATATGTCATGAAAAAGAGATGGCACAAGAGAGGGGTGGGTGTGGTAATTTTTATGTTTCTTTTGTGGCCCTAGGAGGCCAGTAACAAAATGTTGTATACTGATAATATTAGTTATACATTGCAAGTATGAAAATTAAATTTAAGAGAAAAGTATGTAATAGAGAAGTTCATTATAAAATGTAAGTATTTAAAGATTAAAAACATGTTCTGTAAAAACCGTACAAGTATTTTAACTGGCGTTAAATTATTTTACTTTTGCTTTTATATTTTATATTGCCAAGTAAATAGAATAGAAGTATAATGTTATTTAATATTACTATCGTAGTAAATTCTTTATTTGTTTAAAATTTAAGTAATCTCCCTTGTAACAATATTAGTTGTTTACGTCCCTTACTCTTTGATTTTATTTTTAATGTTGGGTCTCCTTTATAGGGCGTTGCAGCTATCACCAGCATTTTTCAGCTGCTGTTGATGTACTAGGCAAGCTTTACGTTCAGTAGTTTGCCATTGCTTTAAGAACTAAAAAAAGATCTGTCAAAGATCTAAATAGAGTTTACAGAGCTAAGAATATAAGTAATAGAGCTAAGACAGAGACTATTAAAGGACACCAGACAGGAGAGACACCAGCGCTATAAATAGCTTTACAACGGGACACACTTGTGTCAACCAAGAGAGCATTGAGTGCTAGTGAGCGAGGGTTTCCAAAGACACTGGGAAACTAGCCGCACCGAGTAACCATGGAGTAGAGATT
Organism: Cepaea hortensis; assembly: GCA_963921405.1. NCBI lineage: Eukaryota > Metazoa > Mollusca > Gastropoda > Stylommatophora > Helicidae > Cepaea > Cepaea hortensis. The sequence goes on from OY992884.1 coordinate 4,319,542, forward strand.
ACTCGAGTTAACTGACCAGCGTGCTGGGACACCACGCACGCAAGACTCGTCAGTGCACGGAGGATCCAACGTCCGTGTTCGAACACGCAACTAGAAGCGTGGGGCAGACCGCGACTGAGACGACTGGAGAGTAGACGTGTTCCTTAAGAATACTATAAGTTTATAGACAATAGTGATTGTTAGGCTTTAGATTCCATTCAGTGATTAATAGTATCATTATCACCTCTTCATTGCATCTGTGTAACGTACCATGTTGTTTATTGTCAATGAAGTATTCCGCTCGCAGAGCTTGTTTGTAATCAGCTCTAAATAAATTGTGCCTTTTGCAAATGACACGAGTTATTATTTCGTGTGGTGCAAAAGTAGGGGAGTCCTGAAATACCTGTCGCAAGCAAGTCGCTGACAGGCAGGACCCCATTTGGTGTCAGAAGTCCCGGAACCAACGTCAACAGCACCAGTTGGCATTATTTCTGTGTTAAAAATATCTAAAATTAACGTAAATTATTTACCATAAAATGTCAGAAATAATGTTGTTTTATGAATGAACGTTAGTGATTAACACCATTACTACGTGATAATTAATAGGTAACCATTTGTGGAGCTTGAACCACAATGAAGAAAGATTAATTTACAAGTTGTGTTATTCTACGGAAACTAACAGTAAATGTGTCTGAATTTGTGGTAATGAAAATGTATACAAATATGAATTTAAATTATCAAGCAAACCATCGTGTACATTTCATTTTCTGTGATACAGCCATTAATGTCACCATTAATTACATTCATTTAGATATTTGTGCAGAATAAGTTCTTTTTGCACAAAGAAAATATATTAGCTACTGAACGGAAGCCTTAGAACGTAGTTATACCAAACAAGATAGAAAGTGAAGACAAGACGACAGTGACTTTCATATGACGAATCATCTTACTAATCATGACGATCATTGATACTATCATAACATTCATTCATTAACATCATTTATCATTATCTAGATCACATTTATGATTCAGCAGCCGCATGAAATATAAACATGTATTTATATCATACGCATGTTTCTAAAGTATTGATGCTCACTAAACAGAAGCATCCGTTCTGTTGTCAAGTCGATCATTTTTGTGTGTCCGGAAAACAGCGGTGGAACATCCCAGGGGCCGTATTTTTCGACAAATTAGATGAGTATATTTTTGAAATATTTTGATATTCACTATGTTAACCATGCATCTTTATTTTCAGTGAAAATGTAAATAACTAACACATAACTAAAAACCATTGTGTAAACTTAGAGTGATATCATTGTGAAATAACATAAAGCCACAAAATGGCATCATTAAATGAGTGTATCCAGGCGGGCAAAGAGATAGGCCATACTGGAGAGAAATTAGAGAAATGGGCTGATCAAAGATACAAAGAAGAAATAGCTCGACAGAAGGAAGAAACAGAAAGAAAAACTGCCCTACAGAGAGAGGAAACAGAGAGAAAAGCTGCTCTAGAGAGAGACGAAAGAGCATTAGAAAGGCAACATCAAAAAGAGATGAAAGAAGTCGAGGAAGCCACCAAACGAAAACAGCTAGATTTAGATCACGCCAACAAACAAAAACAGCTAGAGTTAGATCAAGCCAACAAACAAGTAGAGGAAGCCACCAAACAAAAACAGCTAGATTTAGATCATGCCACTAAACAGTAGCAGATACAGGTAGATTCAGAAACTAAATTAAAGATGAAAGAAGTGGAGATAGATTCAAACATACAGATAGCCTCTAGTAAACAAAAGAGCCAGGAAGAACAAAATAAGTTTAGTAAATATAAAGGCCTGATCAAACCATATAGCGTAGGCGATTCAATCTCAGCATGGACTGAGAATATAGAGTTCCAACTGAAGACTCAGAAAATACCATTGGATGAGTTGGCAATGATTTACATGAGAAATCTCAGTGGGGAGCCATTAAAGGTTAAAGAATCAATACCTACAGAACTAAGGAATAATTATCAGTACATCCACGATAGGATTATGCACTGGGATTCCACTGGGTATCAAATTTAGTTTTCCCAAATAAAACCAAAGCCAACTGACACCTTCCTAGATTACATCTCTAACGTGCAAAGTACATTTAATAAATGGATTAAGGCAGCGAAAGTGGGGAAAAACTTTGATAAATTACAAGATCTCATGGTAATGGATAAGGTGATATCCAAAGTCCCTACCCCTTTTGCGAAGTTTCTCCAACAATCAGATATCGAATCCATTGAGCAACTAGAAAACGGGTATCAGCATATTTTTCTTCTAATCGTGACATATTTAAGACCACAACACATGATACAGAGATCACTGCTTTTGGTAAGAACGTACCTAGTAGATCTTATAATCAGAAAGAGTATCATAAGAAAGACAAACCTTACCAGAAGCCACCACAGTGTGGATATTGTAAATTGTTTCATCCTAGCTACTCTATGTGCGACAAGAACCCGGCATATCCCTCATACTTAGAAACTGTAATAAAGAAGCAAGAAAGTAGAAGAAATTCATTTAAACGTGCTGTTAAATGTTACTTTTGTTCCAGCTATGGCCATTATAGTGCCAAATTTATTGGTAGGCAACGAATGAAGGCAAATAATGCTGTGCTCATCGATACGTCATCTGACGATGATAGTGTAATTGACTCTGAACTTGTAAATTAATTACCAGAGAGTGAATGTGAAAGTGTGGCAGTAGTTACTGACATATTAGATTTTAAGAGATGTGACACATGTCAACAGTTTCATGCGGATGGTAAATTGAAATGCGGTCACGTTATACCATTTTCCAACGAAGATGCTAATGCAACTAGTGCCTCCAGAGGCAAACTGAAGTTCTACGATGCACTAGTCAATGATCAACCATGCCATTGTTTACTGGATAGCCGCAGCACTTTACTTGGTTTAAGAAAAGAGCTGGTTAAACCAGAAGATTACACGGGTGCATTTGTCAAATGCCGAACTTTCTCTGGAACCATTGAGAAATACCCACTGGCAAAAGCGTATATAATACCCCGTTCCTTACCGGCACATTTACTTGCGCAATCCTGCAAGATCCCTGCACGGATCTGATTTAAGGCTGTTTAGCTTCATTGAAGCAATGTACTGACGACGAAATATTAGCCTGGAAACAAACTAACATGGCTAATGCTGTAACAAGGTCAGATACTCAAACACACTATACTGACCTACAAAATTAGATGTTACAGCTGTTAACACCCAACGGTGCATATAACAACACTACTCGACAAGAATTTATCGAGGCACAACGCACCGATCAAACTATCGCACCTTATTTTAAATTGTTAGGTGAGCGAGCGAAAGTGACTAAAAATGCATCTTGGTATTTTAGAATATACAACGGAATTCTCATGCGTTATTACGCAAATAATAACCATGAAATTCAGCAGACGGTGTTACCTGTAACATACCGACAAAATGTGCTAAAGATCGCACATGAGTCACCGTTTGCTGGACATTTGGCCTATGACAAAACCAGAGCCAGAATTTTGACATACTTCTACTGGCCTAAATTCTGTACTGATATAAATTTCTCTGTCGTTTATGTACTATTTGTCAACATCTTGTAAGAAAGGGAAAGCATGTGACGGCCGAAGTTCAATGGTCATTATTAGCATCTAGACCATTTGAGTGTGTAGCGGTCGATATTGTTGGACCCCTAAATCAGGTGTCGAGCAAAGGAAACCGATTCATACTTACTCTCGTGGATCTATGTACCAGGTGGATCGAAGCCATTCCACTAAAATACATCACCTCCAAAGATGTGGCAAATGTATTTTTGCACATATTTTGTCGTTTTGGCTTTCCACGAAATATTCTATCAGATCGTGGAACGCAGTGTATTTCGGCTGCTACGCAAGCCTTAACAAAATTGTTAGGGATAGAACAGCATTTCTGTACCCCGTACCACCCAATGAACAACGGGATCATAGAAAAAATTTACGGGGATCTCAAACACATGCTGGCGAATGTAACAGCAGAGAACCCATCTGATTGGGACACGTTATTGCCAGCAGTGCTATTTGCCCATAGAGAAATTCCGCACTCGAGTACGGGTTTCTCACCTTTTGAATTAGTGTATGGGGCGAACCCTCGAGGACCCCTAACCATTTACCATCAGCTAATCACTAGCTTACCAGAAACCCAACATCAGTAACACGTATGAGATGGTAACAGAGACACGCGATAGAATAATGAAAGCGTGTGTAATAGCTAAATCATCTTTGGAGAGGAAAGGACAGATGTACCGCGACTATGCAAATAAGGGTGCTAAAACAATACACCTTGAACCTAATCAAAAGGTTCTGCTTTTACTACCAGATAAACGTAATTTGTTACTAACATCGTGGCAAGGGCCATTCAACGTTGAACGGAAAATATCAGATGTCGATTATGAAATATCGATAAAGGGAAAATTAAAGATATTTCATATCAACATGCTGAAACCATACTTCTCACGACAAGAACTACCGACAGACGAACAAGATGCACCCACACCAAGTAATCGGACGACAGATGTACACAACACAACTACACTAGGTAGGGCGACGCAGGACAACGACATCGCAAACACACTTAGCCAAGTAACAGCACACACATCTAGTACAACAACAGTACTAAACGAGACAGATGACGACGGAATAGAGTTAAGAGTCCCTACAGTAGACACGACTGGGACCATTGAGAGCATACGGATAGAAAGCAAACTTACAGACGAGCAACGACGACAGATGATAGAATTAGTGACGGAGTACAAAGACATTTTCTCCGACATCTCAGGAAAGACAGACAGAATAGAGCACTCCATTATTCTGACTGATAACACCCCAATCAAGTGTCGACCTTATTCCATCCCACTAAATTATAGGGCTAATCTCGACGAAGAATTACTATCTCTTGAGTCGAGTGGAATAATTCGGAAATCTCAGTCAGAATATTCTTTCCCTATCGTCCTTGTCGCCAAAAGTACTCAACAATTCGACTCTGCGTCGATTATCGACGTTTAAATAAAGTGACCAAAATTGATGCTGAACCAAACCCAGCATGCGGGGATTTGATCCCTGATATGTCTACATCTCGTATCTTTTCGAAACTCGACCTCACGAAAGGATATTGGCAAGTCCCGATGCAAGAAAATTCAATTCCTTTAACAGCTTTTTCCACACCTTTAGGTCACTATGAGTCGCGATTTCTTCCTTTTGGCCTTCGTAAACATCCAGCGACTTTCGTCCGTCTAACTAGGGATCTTCTTCACGGGGTAACAAATACTTCTACATACATAGATGATATATGTATTCATACTGTAGATTGGACATCACACCTAAAGAAACTACGACATGTCTTCGATAGGTTGCGATTATTCGGGCTTACAGTCAAGCCCACTAAAGTAGAGTTGGGCATGGAAGAAATTGACTTCCTAGGCCATACCATCTGCAGGGGCCAACTCAGAACAGATGAAAAGATTGTGACCAAGATTCTCAATTTGACTATGCCAACGACCAAGAAACAGGTCCGAAGTCTACTTGGTCTTGTGAATTATTATAGTACATATATTCCCAATCTGGCGTAAATCACCAGTGGTTTTTCCAATATTTTGAAAGCTTCGGCAAAATTGGATACTCAAGATGCACGGTTAATTAGTGCATTATCAAAATTGAAATATTTATTCAGCGTTCCACCTATTTTGCGTTTGCCTAACCAAAATCTTACCTACTTTTTACGTACAGACGCAAGTGCTATTTCCATATCGGGAGTTCTAGGCCAATTTTACGAAGGGAAGTTCCACCCAGTAATGTACGTAAGTCGTAAGATCAGCCCAGCTGAATCAAGATACTCAGCATCAGAATTGGAGGGCCTCAGCTTAATCTATTGTGTTAGAAAACTTCATAGGTTTCTGGCAGGAGCACAGTTTGTGATCCAGACCGACTATTCTCCGCTTTCTGTGATGCAGTCTGGCATTCCCCATAACAATAGGGTCTACAGATGGGCCTTGATTCTGCAGAACTATGCCTTTACCATCCAGCATTTAAAGGGGAGTTCGAACTCTTTGGCAGACACTTTGAGTCGACCGTCAAACATTGAAATACCTGAGGTACAGGAAGAGATCGACCAGAGATCACCAGAAACAGTGACACTGTAATTGCTAGATAGATCAGTGCCGTATGTGGTGAATAAGTTACACTGTAATTGCGTTATCATCACCAAGCGTGTAAACTGTGTAAGAGTAACAGTGCCATTATGAGTGAAACAAACAGACGCATAAGTAGTATGTCTACATCGCTAACACATATATAAGCCATATTTACATTGTAGTGTTAGATGTGAACCTACATAGATTAGTAGGGAACGATATATATAAACACTATCCAGGAAGGAGAGCATATAAGACTTTGGCTAAATGAACTATGTTATGAAAATAGTCTACAAAGAACAGTGCTCCATCATCACACCCGAAAGGACGACATTAGTTAGTGTAATTATATATAAACGTAATTGTGATATGTATATAACATTGTTTTATAAACAGTACTCATAACTTCATTTTTGGATGAATAATTGAATTGCAAAATGTTCAAGTGCATATATAACTTTATTTATGTCATTTGATAATAATAAGTCACCTACATCTAGTTAAGAACCCATTTAAGTTAACACCTATATTAGTAATGCAATTGTTAAATATTACTTCATTTTATTACCGCGCAAACATAATCATTTATAAATTCATTTATTTAAAATATCATTTCTAAACTAACCCAACCATTTAGGAATTAACATCATTTCATGTACCAATAACACTTAAAGGTAACTAACCCATTTTGCTTAAATGTAATTAATTAGTTAGATTATTTCCCTTAGGATAAATTTAGAACAGCACACTAAATTACATTAGTTAGTATTACAGGATCGGTAACAAACCATCCTCACAAACTTGTATATTTTGTATAGGCAGGACCCCATTTGCATAGGCATGACACGTGCAAATGAACGGCACAGTCATTTGGCGTGAAAACTTGTATAATTCAGCCAATCATTTAGTGTAAATATGTAATGTGCATTTACTTGATATTATGAACCATATTTTAATAACGAATGAATGTTTTAACATAACGATGGTATGAAAGTGAACGGAAGATGTGTAAATGAGAGGAGAGAATGAATACAATAGTAAACATTGAAAGAGAGAGAAAGAGAGAGAGAGAGAGGTAGCGGAAATTTTTTTTTTCACCGCTTAAAACGTCTTGTTGTGACTTGTCTGTGTCAATCTGTGTAACCAATGTGTTGTCAAGTTTTAAATGTGTTACTGCAATACTTTAGTAGTAGTAAATAGAGAAAATACTTTGAGCATCTTGAAACGGAATTGTGGTAATAAATAAGAATAACAGACATTTGTAGCCACAATAAACCGATTTACGGCGCTCGAAGGAATACACACATGTAGAATAGTAACGCATACACATGTTAGCAAATTAAGTACACTGTAGTTTATTAGAAAACACACAAACAAACAGGAAAACGAACACATAAAAGTTGCATACACCCTTTGTTTCAAAGAACAGTAACTCAAATCAGGGGACACAATAACTTCTTAAAAACCTTAATGTAACATTGAAAATATTTTTTCACAAGCGGAAGCTAGAATGTGAAGAGTAGAACTTAATGTATACGAGTTAGGGGTGATATTATTGGGAACATGAACATTTAATGCTCATGTGTTGTACTCATAACAGAGTCAACTTGTATTGGTTTGTCATTTTGGGCAATATGAGGACAGGTCAAAAGACATAAGCCAACGGACAGAAGTAAGAAGACATAGGGTCATAAGACGGAAGTCAGGACATAAGTCATAAGACAACGGTTCCGGATCAAAACAATTCCCAAGAAGATCTATAGCCAGCTGTACTGATACGATGGGCTACTCAATTAGCCGAGTGAATTAATATAATAATGTGAATAAGGAAAGAAGAGAGTTTGTTCTATCCCCAGAAGAGAGATTTACAACTTATAAGATCTTTGAAAAAATTGGACAGCCAATTTTTTTTTGTGACCATACAACGTGTTACAAGCAATGAGTTAAAAGGTTGCAACACTCCACAGAGAGGAGAGGAGCCTGTCAAAGATCTAAATAGAGTTTACAGAGCTAAGAATATAAGTAATAGAGCTAAGACAGAGACTATTAAAGGACACCAGGCAGGAGAGACACCAGCGCTATAAATAGCTTCACAACGGGACACACTTGTGTCAACCAAGAGAGCATTGAGTGCAAGTGAGCGAGGGTTTCCCAAGACACTGGGAAACTAGCCGCACCGAGTAACCATGGAGTAGAGATTACTCGAGTTAACTGACCAGCGTGCTGGGACACCACGCACGCAAGACTCGTCAGTGCACGGAGGATCCAACGTCCGTGTTCGAACACGCAACTAGAAGCGTGGGGCAGACCGCGACTGAGACGACTGGAGAGTAGACGTGTTCCTTAAGAATACTATAAGTTTATAGACAATAGTGATTGTTAGGCTTTAGATTCCATTCAGTGATTAATAGTATCAGTATCACCTCTACATTGCATCTGTGTAACGTACCATGTTGTTTATTGTCAATGAAGTATTCCGCTCGCAGAGCTTGTTTGTAATCAGCTCTAAATAATTTGTACCTTTTGCAAATGACACGAGTTATTATTTCGTGTGGTGCAAAAGTAGGGGAGTCCTGAAATACCTGTCGCAAGCAAGTCGCTGACAAGTTTGCCATTGCTTTAAGAACGATTGGCTCACATACCCTCACAAGTTACCAGCGCGGCGCGATCCGCTGCGGATCTCTCGCAGCTGTTTTCCGCACGTAGATATACGGGATTACGAACAACGTCGTTAACACCTTGGCCAGTGAGACCGGCTAAGTGTTTTTCTTTTAGATACCTTGTAATTTCGAAGCATGCTTGATCATAATTATTAAGTGTAGTTATCAATCAAGACATTACTATCATGTTATTATGTTCTTTTAAATATGCTCTAAGCAACTAGGGAAATGCAAGCACACTTGAATTTTATGATTTATTATCTTCTTCTTCTTCTTCTGCGTTCATCCGGAGTTTTAATTTTTTTTTTCGGACGTGATTACATTGTGCCTCTTTACAGCAGAGCTGCATTCTTGCGCCGTTAGGCCGACACATCCGACTTCTGAGGGAATTTGTTGACCGGGTTAACCTTCCGGGGGTTTCTTAGGACGTTAGACTCTCACTGTTGTGGTGTTAACCCCCATCCCAGCTGGCCCACTAAGAACAACCGGAGACATCCCAGTCAGCCCTCAAGGGAAAACAGGGGCAGACAATGGGCATTCCCCGCCATCCAAGGAGGCTTCCATAATTGCAGTGCCAACACATAGCGTTCTGGTACTGGGCTCACCCAAGGAATCGTCACGTCCTGCACATGGCTGCTTAGCCTCACTTCCCTATATTGGGCCTTCCGTTCACCATAGGCTGTTCTTCCGGAAACCAGAAGAATGCAGTCTGCAGATGACATCCACACAGTGAGCTTTCGATTCGGACTGTCCACGTAATGGATTTGATATCCAAGCAATATTCCATTTCATGCCTCTGGGACGCTTTTGTAACCGACATACCTGTGGTATGAAGTGCAGCAGTCTGAATACTTCATGCACCTTTAAATGTCAACCTGAATGTAGTTAAAGTAAGCTGCAGTCAACTTGAGCTTGTTGATATCTCAATAGAGCTTGCGCTCAACTGAAGCAGGTGTGGGCCAAAATATCTTTCTCTGTTATGCATATATTGGGCACTCCTGCAGCAAATGTTTAACTGCCATTTTACCACTTCCACAATTACATTCATCGGTATCTCATATCTTTAGTTTATTGAACAAGTGGTGTTTCAGCCTGTTATTTCCTGTGCGGAGTCTGAAGATTGCTACTTGTTCTCTTCGGTCGAGTTTGTAATATGCATCATCCTTCTGGTGGCCTGAATGCTCTGATTCCCATTTGATTCTATAAGTGCTTATTATCAATCTCTTTGCCTCATTATAGGTTATGTCTATGTCAGACTGTGGTAGTCGTCCACCCTCTTTTGCTAGTCTGTCAGCCTCTTCATTTCCAGGTATACTGCAATGTGATGGGATCCACTGTATTACAACTTGTTTGGTTTTCTGGCATAGACCATGGAGTGATGCTCTTAGGTCAGCTAGTTCTGTGCTGTTTTTGCTCTTCAGTATTGAGACAGCTGACTTTGCTTCTGTGAAAATAGCTATTTGCTTCTCTTTATTTTCCTCCATCAAGAGCATTTCTATTGCGGTTTTCAAATCCTCTACCTCCGGTTTGAAGTTACTTGAAAATTTTCCAGTTGCCACTGACTGTGTTTTTTTCCCCACTCCATTTTTTAAATTTAGGAGAATTCCCCCTCCTCCTTTTTCTATTGAATATTTGGCTGATTCATCTGTATATGCATGGGTCCAATTGCTGCTTTGGTAATGTTCTTTTATGTAGTTTAGGGTTAGTTTTCTTCTTTCGGTTTGATTCTGAGTGTTCTTTTTCTCAATACCAGGAATGTTTTCTATCATCTCAGGCTGTTGCTGCTGTCTCCAAGCTAAGAACATGTGTGCATTGTATATGGGCTTGACTGTTGATATGTTAAGTATCGGATCTGCCCTAATCTTTCGTTTTGCAGTTTCTACAAAGTTGCTACGATTCAATCTTCCCTTTCCAAAACCATTAAATCTGTTATACATACGGTGGTCTGTCAATCTTCTAAATTGTTCTGCTTGTTGCTGGGCTCTGCTATCTCTTCTATCCTGCATTGGTTGTAAACAAGTGATATTTTCTAGTTCATTAATAGGCGTTGTCTTCAGGCTTCCAGTTATGATTCGCATTCCTTGTTTTAGGACTCTACTTATTTCGAGTGAAATGGCGAATCATGACCGCCCACGCTTTCCGGCATGGCACATGATTGATTGATTGATTGATTATTTTGTTAAAGTTTGACTTAGCTGCTGTTGCCCAAGCTGTAATGCCATTTTCCAGTACTGGCATCACCCGTCCAGTATATAACTTCTTGAGAACTTTCTCATCTGCTCCCCACGGTGTACCAGCAAGCTTTTTCATGATTGCCATTCTATGCCTTGCTCTTGTTCGATTTTTCTCAACCTGTGTCTTCCATGTCAATCGACGATCAAAGGTGACTCCGAGATAGTTTGGATTTTCTTCATGGCGCAATATTATTCCGTTCAATACCAGCTTAGGTTGCTTCGTTTTATTTGAGAGGGAGAACACTGTGCATGTTGTTTTCTCCTAACTTATCTTCACTAGCAATGATTTTGACCAGTCCTCTAGCGCTATTAAGGTTTGCTGTAGTCTGCTGTTAGCTGTACTAATATATTTTTCAGATATCTATATTGCTAGGTCATCTGCAAAGGAGGATGTGTGTACTCTGGCTGGAAAATTTTCCGTGATGTCATTTATATATGCTATAAATAATGGTGAAAGAACTCCTCCTTGGGGGACACCTTGCTCCAACAGCATCTTTTTGCTGGTTTGTCCTTGTACTTTTGTCCTCGCAGTTCTGTTCTCAGGGTAGTGGCTGATCCATTTATACATTTTCCCACAAACATGCATTTGTTGCAGTTTCACTTTCAGTCCTTCCTTCCATACTTTATCAAATGCTTTTTCTAAATCTATCCTGACCGCTAGTGTGTGTTGTTTTTGCTCTTCGAAGGCATTCTCTATTTCCTCAGCTATATAGGTTATTTGATCTTCAGTGGATCTGTGCTTTCTGAATCCTGCTTGGTGTGGTGTTAAGAGTTGGTTTTCTTCCAGATGCCACGTTAGCCTGCCATTGATAATGCGTTCTATTAATTTTCCTACACAGCTAAGTAGACTGATAGGTCGATAGCCATTTGGTTCTTCCATTTCTTTTCCTTTCTTTGGGACTGGTATTAGTATAGCTTCATGCCATGCCTGTGGGACTATTCCTCTCTTCCAGCTGTAATTTAGGACTGCTAGTAGTTTCTTTTTTGCCTTAGTGCCTAGTCCTATTAGCATTTCATTTGTGATTCCATCCTTTCCTGGTGATTTCTTCTTTTTTAGGGTATTCATTGCCTGTTCCATTTCTTCCATTGTTAGAGTTGCCATCATATATTCTGCTGTTGTCTCTGTATTATTATGATGTATCTGTTTGTCTTTAATCGCTTTGCTCTGTTCGGTTGTAATATCAATGTGGTTTGCACTGGCATAGTGTTCCATTAGTACATTTGCAGCCTTTTTTTCCTGTAAGCAAGGCATTTCCTTGTTTAATTGTTATATGTTTGTTTCTAGGTCCTTCATTGTTCATGGCTTTCACTAGTTTCCATAGTTTGTTTCCATCCCTGTCAAAATTCAGGTTTTCTGTTTTTTCCCTCCAACAATCTCTTGTTGTTTGATTTACTCTTCTTTTATACTTTGCTGAGATGGCTTTGAGAGAGATGTTCGCTTCAATTGTTTGTTCTCTCTCTGCTGTTTTCCTGGCATCTTTAACTTTGTCTTCCAAAATTCGTAGTACTTCAGTCTCAGTATGGTTAGTAATTTTTCCTCGCTCCTCTTGTAATAGACACAGTGGCCGCCTGTATTATTGCTCTGTTTAGACTTTCCACCATTTGCTTCATGTTGCCATCTCGTGTATTTATGTTTTCACAATATTTGTCTGTTAGTATGGCAAATCTGTCCCAATCTGCTCGTTTGTAATTCCAGCGGGGCAAAGGCTTTTGCTCCTGTGGAACATATTCCATATTCATTACAAGCTTGATTGGTCTGTAGTCACTACCTGCTAATTGGTCAAGCGCATGGCGATCGATTTTGTGGAGGATGTCTCCTGTGCAGAAGGCAGTCTGGAGTAGAAGTGGTAAACCATATCTGGAGTAGAAGCTCGGTGTGTCATCCGCTTTGTTGAGTAGATGGAGAATTGAGTCTATTTCCCAGTCCCCCACTTCATTTCCTCATTTGTCAGTATCTGGGTATCCCCATCTTTCTGACGGCTATTAAAGTCTCCGACAATAATGCAGTTTGTGTCAGGTATTTTCATGTTTGAGAGTGTAAGGTCCTTATCAGCCGAGCTATACAGATTGTAAATTCTAATTTTCACGTCCTTTATCATTATATTAACACCTATAATTTCCGTTTGGTTGTCAGAGATCACAGATACTTCGCTGCAAAGTATTGTATTTCGTGTAAGTATTAGAACTCCTCCTTTGTGTCCTTCGCGGTCGAAACGTGTAGACTGATATCCTCTGACTGAGAATATGCGATTGGCGTTGAGGTGTCTCTTGAATGCATGCCACATCTATTCTATCTTTATGAAGACACTTTTTTGGGAGACTTTCTTTTTACAAACTCCCTTCGGCATTCCACTGTAATATGTTGAGTGTCTGGGGTATTTGGTCAATAGCTCTTAACCTACTCCTCTGTGCCTTAACTCCACAGCACAGAGGAAGGTGACCACCAGTAGTCAATGGTGGACCTTCTCGAGGCAGGGGGCCCGGCACTATCACCGCCTGATGGGATTTCGCGGGATTAGCACCATAACGATTAATATTAATTTGTGACATCATGAATTAAGTTACGTTGCACTGCTATGTCAAGCCTGTGGCCCAGTCTACCTACAAGGCAGCAGATTTGTATGTCACTTGGTCTGGTCCATCTCCCTTAACCTGTCCGACATGGGTGACCCTACCAGTAGCTATCAGATATACAGTAACACGAGCTAACAGATCTACAGTAACATGGACTAACAGATGTACAGTAACTCGGACTAACAGATGTACAGTAACACGGACTAACAGATGTACAGTAACACTAGGTAACAGATGTACAGTAACACGTCCTAACAGATTTACAGTAACACTAGGTAACAGATGTATAGTAACACGTCCTAACAGATGTACAGTAACACTAGGTAACAGATGTACAGTAACACGTCCTAACAGATGTACAGTAACACTAGGTAACAGATGTATAGTAACACGTCCTAACAGATGTACAGTAACACTAGGTAACAGATGTACAGTAACACGTCCTAACAGATGCACAGTAACACTAGGTAACAGATGTATAGTAACACGTCCTAACAGATGTACAGTAACACTAGGTAACAGATGTATAGTAACACGTCCTAACAGATGTACAGTAACACTAGGTAACAGATGTACAGTAACACGTCCTAACAGATGTACAGTAACACTAGGTAACAGATGTACAGTAACACGTCCTAACAGATGTACAGTAACACTAGGTAACAGATGTATAGTAACACGTCCTAACAGATGTACAGTAACACTAGGTAACAGATGTATAGTAACACGTCCTAACAGATGTACAGTAACACTAAGTAACAGATGTATAGTAACACGTCCTAACAGATGTACAGTAACACTAGGTAACAGATGTACAGTAACACGTCCTAACAGATGTACAGTAACACTAGGTAACAGATGTACAGTAACACGTCCTAACAGATGTACAGCAACACTAGGTAACAGATGTACAGTAACACGTCCTAACAGATGTACAGTAACACTAGGTAACAGATGTACAGTAACACGTCCTAACAGATGTACAGTAACACTAGGTAACAGATGTACAGTAACACTAGGTAACAGATGTACAGTAACACACCCTAACAGATGTACAGTAACACGCCCTAACAGATGTACAGTAACACGCCCTAACAGATGTACAGTAACACGTCCTAACAGATGTACAGTAACACTAGGTAACAGATGTACAGTAACACTAGGTAACAGATGTACAGTAACACTAGGTAACAGATGTACAGTAACACTAGGTAACAGATGTACAGTAACACGCCCTAACAGATGTACAGTAACACGTCCAAACAGATGTACAGTAACACTAGGTAACAGATGTACAGTAACACTAGGTAACAGATGTACAGTAACACGCCCTAACAGATGTACAGTAACACGCCCTAACAGATGTACAGTAACACTAGGTAACAGATGTACAGTAACACGCCCTAACAGATGTACAGTAACACGCCCTAACAGATGTACAGTAACACGCCCTAACAGATGTACAGTAACACGTCCTAACAGATGTACAGTAACACTAGGTAACAGATGTACAGTAACACTAGGTAACAGATGTACAGTAACACTAGGTAACAGATGTACAGTAACACTAGGTAACAGATGTACAGTAACACGCCCTAACAGATGTACAGTAACACGTCCTAACAGATGTACAGTAACACTAGGTAACAGATGTACAGTAACACTAGGTAACAGATGTACAGTAACACGCCCTAACAGATGTACAGTAACACGCCCTAACAGATGTACAGTAACACTAGGTAACAGATGTACAGTAACACGCCCTAACAGATGTACAGTAACACGCCCTAACAGATGTACAGTAACACGCCCTAACAGATGTACAGTAACACGCCCTAACAGATGTACAGTAACACTAGGTAACAGATGTACAGTAACACGCCCTAACAGATGTACAGTAACACTAGGTAACAGATGTACAGTAACACGCCCTAACAGATGTACAGTAACACTAGGTAACAGATGTACAGTAACACTAGGTAACAGATGTACAGTAACACTAGGTAACAGATGTACAGTAACACTAGGTAACAGATGTACAGTAACACTAGGTAACAGATGTACAGTAACACGCCCTAACAGATGTACAGTAACACTAGGTAACAGATGTACAGTAACACTAGGTAACAGATGTACAGTAACACTAGGTAACAGATGTACAGTAATACGCCCTAACAGATGTACAGTAACACGCCCTAACAGATGTACAGTAACACGTCCTAACAGATGTACAGTAACACTAGGTAACAGATGTACAGTAACACTAGGTAACAGATGTACAGTAACACGCCCTAACAGATGTACAGTAACACGCCCTAACAGATGTACAGTAACACTAGGTAACAGATGTACAGTAACACGCCCTAACAGATGTACAGTAACACGCCCTAACAGATGTACAGTAACACGCCCTAACAGATGTACAGTAACACGCCCTAACAGATGTACAGTAACACTAGGTAACAGATGTACAGTAACACGCCCTAACAGATGTACAGTAACACTAGGTAACAGATGTACAGTAACACGCCCTAACAGATGTACAGTAACACTAGGTAACAGATGTACAGTAACACTAGGTAACAGATGTACAGTAACACTAGGTAACAGATGTACAGTAACACTAGGTAACAGATGTACAGTAACACTAGGTAACAGATGTACAGTAACACTAGGTAACAGATGTACAGTAACACTAGGTAACAGATGTACAGTAACACTAGGTAACAGATGTACAGTAACACTAGGTAACAGATGTACAGTAATACGCCCTAACAGATGTACAGTAACACGTCCTAACAGATGTACAGTAACACTAGGTAACAGATGTACAGTAACACTAGGTAACAGATGTACAGTAACACGCCCTAACAGATGTACAGTAACACGCCCTAACAGATGTACAGTAACACTAGGTAACAGATGTACAGTAACACGCCCTAACAGATGTACAGTAACACGCCCTAACAGATGTACAGTAACACGCCCTAACAGATGTACAGTAACACGTCCTAACAGATGTACAGTAACACTAGGTAACAGATGTACAGTAACACTAGGTAACAGATGTACAGTAACACTAGGTAACAGATGTACAGTAACACTAGGTAACAGATGTACAGTAACACGCCCTAACAGATGTACAGTAACACGTCCTAACAGATGTACAGTAACACTAGGTAACAGATGTACAGTAACACTAGGTAACAGATGTACAGTAACACGCCCTAACAGATGTACAGTAACACGCCCTATCAGATGTACAGTAACACTAGGTAACAGATGTACAGTAACACGCCCTAACAGATGTACAGTAACACGCCCTAACAGATGTACAGTAACACGCCCTAACAGATGTACAGTAACACGCCCTAACAGATGTACAGTAACACTAGGTAACAGATGTACAGTAACACGCCCTAACAGATGTACAGTAACACTAGGTAACAGATGTACAGTAACACGCCCTAACAGATGTACAGTAACACTAGGTAACAGATGTACAGTAACACTAGGTAACAGATGTACAGTAACACGCCCTAACAGATGTACAGTAACACTAGGTAACAGATGTACAGTAACACGCCCTAACAGATGTACAGTAACACTAGGTAACAGATGTACAGTAACACTAGGTAACAGATGTACAGTAACACTAGGTAACAGATGTACAGTAACACTAGGTAACAGATGTACAGTAACACGCCCTAACAGATGTACAGTAACACTAGGTAACAGATGTACAGTAACACTAGGTAACAGATGTACAGTAACACTAGGTAACAGATGTACAGTAACACGTCCTAACAGATGTACAGTAACACTAGGTAACAGATGTACAGTAACACGTCCTAACAGATGTACAGTAACACTAGGTAACAGATGTACAGTAACACGCCCTAACAGATGTACAGTAACACGCCCTAACAGATGTACAGTAACACGCCCTAACAGATGTATAGTAACACTAGGTAACAGATGTACAGTAACACGCCCTAACAGATGTACAGTAACACTAGGTAACAGATGTACAGTAACACGCCCTAACAGATGTACAGTAACACTAGGTAACAGATGTACAGTAACACGCCCTAACAGATGTACAGTAACACTAGGTAACAGATGTACAGTAACACGTCCTAACAGATGTACAGTAACACTAGGTAACAGATGTACAGTAACACTAGGTAACAGATGTACAGTAACACGTCCTAACAGATGTACAGTAACACTAGGTAACAGATGTACAGTAACACGTCCTAATAGATGTACAGTAACACTAGGTAACAGATGTACAGTAACACTAGGTAACAGATGTACAGTAACACTAGGTAACAGATGTACAGTAACACTAGGTAACAGATGTACAGTAACACGTCCTAACAGATGTACAGTAACACTAGGTAACAGATGTACAGTAACACGTCCTAACAGATGTACATGTGTAAAATGTCTCAGACTCGAGTAGCTGGTATCTGAACTCCTTGCAGCAAGTCCACGTCCACAGTAAACAGGTGGATGAGGCTTCCGCGTGTAGCGTAAACACGCCTCTGCTTCTCAGCATCTTGTCTGTGACCCATTATTCGCAGGGTCGTCCTGTGACCTCTGGTCACATACAACATGGTTGACCCCTGGTCACATACAAGTAGAGGGGTTGTGTGGGTGGATGGGTGATGTGTGGGTGGGTGAAGGGATGTTTGATGGGTGGAGAATGTGTGTTTGTGAGGGATGTGTGTGTATGGCTGGGGGATGTTTGCGTGGATGGTTGGAAGTGTGTCGGTGTTGGTTGATGGGGGTTGTGTGGCTGGGTGGCTGGGTGGCTGGGTGGATGAGTGATGTGTGGGTGGATGAGTGTGTTTTTTTTTTTCCCTATGTGAATGTATTATGCACTATTGATGAACGAAAGATGTTGAAAACAATGTTTTCCCGTAGTCAATTTGAATAACGAAGACACAAACAATAGATTGCACGATTTATTGCCTGGCATATTTCGCTGCAGCTCGTCATGTACATACTGCAGAAAGCACACAACGTAAAGTGAATTAGCTAGATAAATCCTTCAAGTTTAAATATACACATATTCGCACAGTAATATCAATTGTCTACCACGGTACGAAAGATGAATGATTGGAAGGGCCGAATGTAACACGGGACTGCGTGCCCAGTTTGTTACCCTTTGAAAATAAAGTTCTTCAGTTCGTTCGTTCGTTGGTTCGTTCGTTTACTCTGCAAATAAATTATTCTCCTCCACCTGTTTACTCTCCACTTGTAATAGTCACCTCCACCTGTTTACTCTGCACATGGAATAGTCACCTCCACCTGTTTACTCTGCACGTGGAATAGTCTCCTCAATGTGTTAACTCTGCACGTGGAGTAGCCTCCTCGACCTGTTTACTCTGCACGTAGTAAACATGAAGCAGTCTGGTCAAGGTATTGTTAGCGGGGCTAGCTGGTATCCCAGTTAATATCACCTCCAGTAAAACCATGCATACATCCCAGTTGAAACCAGCTCCAGTAAAAATATGCATACATCCCAGTTGATACCATCTCCAGTAAAACTGCATACATCCCAGTTGATACGATCTCCAGTAAAACTGCATACATCCCAGTTGATACGATCTCCAGTAAAACTGCATACATCCCATCTGATACCATCTAGAGTAAAACCATGCATACATCCCAGTTGATACGATCTCCAGTAAAACCATGCATACATCCCAGTTGATACCATCTCAAGTAAAACCATGCATACATCCCAGCTGATACCAACTCCAGTAAAACCATGCATACATCCCAGCTGATACCATCTCCAGTAAAACTGCATACATCCCAGCTGATACCATCTAGAGTAAAACCATGCATACATCCCAGCTGATACCAACTCCAGTAAAACCATGCATACATCCCAGCTGATACCAACTCCAGTAAAACCATGGATACATCCCAGCTGATACCAACTCCAGTAAAACCATGGATACATCCCAGCTGATACCAACTCCAGTAAAACCATGCATAAATTACAGACATGGCGTACGTTGAACATATATGCATTTAAATGTATGGTAATTAAGTAAACAGCTGGTTGCGTGTAGGAAGTTCACTTGGTTATTGTTTCTATGTTCTAGGTCACAGCTTCTGTATGCACATGCCAGCTGTCATTAATACTACAAGTTGCTACAATACTCGTATGTCGGAGGTCGTCTCCTACGCATTTCATTATGACTACAATGTATCCACATCTCATTTAACAGTGTTGATTAAGAGAACACCAAACGATCTGTGGGGTTGTATATGCTATTTATCATTTCAACTCAAGCATTTAGATAAACACTTGCACATGATTAAGTAATTTCAGAGAACTCTGAGACGTACAGAAGCTATGAATATATAATTACACTCCCTGGCTGTCCGGTCTATTTATCATCTGTCTCCCGTTGCTGTTTGTCTCATTCAGAGAGAAGACTGGACAACATGCAGCCTCTCAGACTTTATGTATTTCTGGCCTTCATTGCTGTACTCAGATGTTATGGTGAGTGACCAAACGTGAGTTCCAAATGTATAGCTATGAAAACAGACATGCATACACACACAATTCCAGTGCGCAAAATAAGTGTGTCAGTCACACACGAGGAGAGAGAGAGAAGAGTGTTAAATGCAAGCGTGAGGTTGGCAGGCTGGTACCTAGAACTGGAGTGTGGGGTAGGCAGGCTGGTACCTAGAACTGGAGTGTGAGGTAGGCTGATACCTAGAACTGGAGTGTGGGGTAGGCAGGCTGGTACCTAGAACTGGAGTGTGAGGCAGGCTGGTACCTAGAACTGGAGTGTGGGGTAGGCAGGCTGGTACCTAGAACTGGAGTGTGGGGTAGGCAGGCTGGTACCTAGAACTGGAGTGTGGGGTAGGCAGGCTGGTACCTAGAACTGGAGTGTGAGGCAGGCTGGTACCTAGAACTGGAGTGTGAGGTAGGCTGATACCTAGAACTGGAGTGTGGGGTAGGCAGGCTGGTACCTAGAACTGGAGTGTGAAGTAGGCTGATACCTAGAACTGGAGTGTGGGGTAGGCAGGCTGGTACCTAGAACTGGAGTGTGGTGTAGGCAGGCTGGTACCTAGAACTGGAGTGTGGGGTAGGCAGGCTGGTACCTAGAACTGGAGTGTGGGGTAGGCAGGCTGGTACCTAGAACTGGAGTGTGTGGTAGGCAGGCTGGTACCTAGAACTGGAGTGTGAGGCAGGCTGGTACCTAGAACTGGAGTGTGAGGTAGGCTGATACCTAGAACTGGAGTGTGGGGTAGGCAGGCTGGTACCTAGAACTGGAGTGTGAGGTAGGCTGATACCTAGAACTGGAGTGTGGGGTAGGCAGGCTGGTACCTAGAACTGGAGTGTGGTGTAGGCAGGCTGGTACCTAGAACTGGAGTGTGAGGTAGGCTGATACCTAGAACTGGAGTGTGAGGTAGGCTGATACCTAGAACTGGAGTGTGGGGTAGGCAGGCTGGTACCTAGAACTGGAGTGTGAGGCAGGCTGGTACCTAGAACTGGAGTGTGGGGTAGGCAGGCTGGTACCTAGAACTGGAGTGTGGGGTAGGCAGGCTGGTACCTAGAACTGGAGTGTGGGGTAGGCAGGCTGGTACCTAGAACTGGAGTGTGAGGCAGGCTGGTACCTAGAACTGGAGTGTGAGGTAGGCTGATACCTAGAACTGGAGTGTGGGGTAGGCAGGCTGGTACCTAGAACTGGAGTGTGAGGTAGGCTGATACCTAGAACTGGAGTGTGGGGTAGGCAGGCTGGTACCTAGAACTGGAGTGTGGTGTAGGCAGGCTGGTACCTAGAACTGGAGTGTGGGGTAGGCAGGCTGGTACCTAGAACTGGAGTGTGGGGTAGGCAGGCTGGTACCTAGAACTGGAGTGTGAGGCAGGCTGGTACCTAGAACTGGAGTGTGAGGTAGGCTGATACCTAGAACTGGAGTGTGGGGTAGGCAGGCTGGTACCTAGAACTGGAGTGTGAGGTAGGCTGATACCTAGAACTGGAGTGTGGGGTAGGCAGGCTGATACCTAGAACTGGAGTGTGAGGTAGGCTGATACCTAGAACTGGAGTGTGGGGCAGGCAGGCTGATACCTAGAACTGGAGTGTGGGGTAGGCAGGCTGGTAAATAGAACTGGAGTGTGGGGTAGGCAGGCTGGTACCTAGAACTGGAGTGTGGGGTAGGCAGGCTGGTACCTAGAACTGGAGTGTGAGGCAGGCTGGTACCTAGAACTGGAGTGTGAGGTAGGCTGATACCTAGAACTGGAGTGTGGGGTAGGCAGGCTGGTACCTAGAACTGGAGTGTGAGGTAGGCTGATACCTAGAACTGGAGTGTGGGGTAGGCAGGCTGGTACCTAGAACTGGAGTGTGAGGTAGGCTGATACCTAGAACTGGAGTGTGGGGTAGGCAGGCTGGTACCTAGAACTGGAGTGTGAGGTAGGCTGATACCTAGAACTGGAGTGTGGGGTAGGCAGGCTGGTACCTAGAACTGGAGTGTGAGGTAGGCTGATACCTAGAACTGGAGTGTGGGGTAGGCAGGCTGGTACCTAGAACTGGAGTGTGGGGTAGGCAGGCTGGTACCTAGAACTGGAGTGTGAGGTAGGATGATACCTAGAACTGGAGTGTGGGGTAGGCAGGCTGGTACCTAGAACTGGAGTGTGAGGTAGGCTGATACCTAGAACTGGAGTGTGGGGTAGGCAGGCTGGTACCTAGAACTGGAGTGTGGGGTAGGCAGGCTGGTACCTAGAACTGGAGTGTGGGGTAGGCAGGCTGGTACCTAGAACTGGAGTGTGGGGTAGGCAGGCTGGTACCTAGAACTGGAGTGTGAGGTAGGATGATACCTAGAACTGGAGTGTGGGGTAGGCAGGCTGGTACCTAGAACTGGAGTGTGGGGTAGGCAGGCTGGTACCTAGAACTGGAGTGTGGGGTAGGCAGGCTGGTACCTAGAACTGGAGTGTGAGGTAGGATGATACTTAGAACTGGAGTGTGGGGTAGGCAGGCTGGTACCTAGAACTGGAGTGTGAGGTAGGCTGATACCTAGAACTGGAGTGTGGGGTAGGCAGGCTGGTACCTAGAACTTGAGTGTGGGGTAGGCAGGCTGGTACCTAGAACTGGAGTGTGAGGTAGGCTGGTACCTAGAACTGGAGTGTGAGGTAGGCTGATACCTAGAACTTGTTGTCATTTCTTCTTCTTCTTCTTTGCGTTCATCCGGAGTGTTTTTTGAGATGTGATTGCGGTTATTCAAGTACCTAGGAAGTATAATATCATCAAATGGCAGATCAGAAGACGAGATCGAAAATAGGTGCAATAAGGCAAATCAACTCATTGGACAAATGGCACCAATACTAAAGAACAAACATGTATCAATAACTACTAAGAAAGCACTTTACAACACAATCTTCCTACCAACTCTGTGCTACCAATGCCAAACCTGGACAATGACAGAAAAAGAGAAAAGAAAAATCACAACAACAGACATGAGGTTCCTGAGAAGAATACTCAACGTATCAAGAAGAGATAAGATCACAAATGAAGAAATCAGGACTAAAGTTGGGGTTAAAGCAGAACTAGATTTTATTAGAAAGCAGCAAGTCAAATGGTTTGGCCATGCAAGTAGATTACCAGTCAACAGCATACCACAACAAGCAATGATGTACAGACCAGATGGAATCAGAGGAAGAGGCCGACCACGTAAACGTTGGACGGAGGGCATAGCAGAATCCATGGGAATGTCGATATACTAAGCCCATAACCGGGCACTCTCACGAAGTTTATACTTCACCTCGACACCGCAAGGTACAAGAGGAACACGATGAGACGAGATGAGATTGCGGTGTGTCTAAGTTATACGCCCTTGGGCCGAAACCCGTAGGCCAACACAACCGGCTTTAGCGTGCTTTTTTGACCAGGTAGCATTCCTGGGAGACTCACTTTTGCGGTACCGTCCACAACCCAGCTGGCCAAGTTGGAACGGTCGAAGACAACGGTCATCCCTCAAAGGAAGGCAGGGACAGTCCATGGCATTTTCTGCCATCCAGGGTGGCTTCCATAATTGCAGGGCCGGCACATAGCGCCCAGGTGCTGGGCTCACCGAGGGAATCGTCACGTCCTGCTCATGCCTGCTTTAATTCCTCACTTCAATATATTGGGCATTTCGTCCGCCCCGGGCCGTTCCCGCACAAACCAGACTGGTCTGCAGTCAGTATCTACTCAGCGAGTTTTTCGGACATGTGCTTGTCGTTGTGTCCGTCAGAACTGTTCCAGACACGTCGGACATTCGGAAAACTACCTAGTCAGAGCTGTTCCAGACACGTCGGACATTCGGAAAACTACCTAGTCAGAGCTGTTCCAGACACGTCGGACATTCGGAAAACTACCTAGTCAGAGCTGTTCCGAACAAGAGCGACATTTGGAAACTAGGTAGCTGTTCCTAGCACAAGGGAAGACTAATTAGAGCTTATCCGGTCACGAAAGACATTTAACTCGAACGTAATTGCGTAGTGCCATTTTTATTTTGCCCCCCGTAGGCTGCCACTTCCGGCTTCAGCGGGCATTTTTAATGAGGTTAGCCTTCCTCGGGTTTCGAGACAAGTTAGACTCGTATTTCGACTTCCACACAGCAAGCTTTTGCTTCGGGCTGCCACGTAATGGATTCGCAAGCCAGGCGTTCCATTTCGTGTTAACGAGACAATTTTCCACCTTTGACTACACTCACTCCATGAGTACGGTTACAGACTATCTTTGGAATGTGTAACCTAGGTGTTTTTCCACCTTTAGTGCTCGCTCACGAGGTAGGCTACATGTGCTGCCTTCGTGCAGCAGTGAACGAGAAACGGTCAGGCCCTCTCATCCGGGGATCCCTAATATCCCCCAGCTAAGAGCCGTCGAACGAATATCTGCACCAAGCATGTAGCGTGCTCAGCACCTCACCTCAATTTTGATGTAGGTTTGGGGCGGCCATGCTCTCAATTCCGAGAGTTTATGGCTTAGAGACGTTCAGCCATACCCCTCGGCTGAGAGCCTTAGAGGTTGTGTCCGGACTGAGATTATTGGCATCGTTTGCCTGATGTAGGCTGCTATCCTCAGTCTACCTGCAGAGCAGCAGGTTGTGTCTCTCTTAGTCTGGTCCCTATCCCAAGAGCTGTCCAATATGTAGTTAATATCTATCGGCATAGCGCTTGGGGTCAGTGGGACACTCAAGCTCCCCACCACGGCAAGGTGGAGACACATTGGGGGAGTGTTGTAATTTCTATTCCATCTCTACGAGTGAACTCTTGAAGACGATGCGCTACACACATCTTGTCCTCTCCAGCCTGATACCCTGATTATACACACACACACACACACACACACACACACACACACACACACATACACGTATATATGTCTGACGCAGGTAAGTAAAGTATGAAGTACTGGTCAGACAAGTAACACATACATTTGTGACGTCACTCCAGAACTGTCACGGAACTTGGCCGAGTTTTACTGTGTCCTCAACGGCAACTACAATGACAGGCAACAGGTAGAACAAGATGGTGCCAGTCGCAGCAAGATGACCCTCAAATTTCAGCCTGTATCTGCGCCTTTGCTGTCAGAGGTAAGTGTACCTACACAAGTGTTTGCATGCATTACTAACCGCAGACTAAATGACCCACACAACTGTGTGTGTATATATATATATATATATATATATATATATATATATATATATATATATATATATATATATTTATATATATATATATTTATATATATATGCATTACCAACCGCAGGCTATATTACCCACACAACTCGGTAATTAACCAATGCAACCAAGTAACAACCTACCCACACAAACATGAGGAAGATGTGACATAGCCGTGGACGGAGAAGTGGAGACGGTGTGATTGTGATCGACACGTTCTGAGTGCTGCTACTCAACCAAGTCCAACCACTGGCCAGCGAGTGGGGATGTCATTCATGCTTGTTCTCTCTCTCTCTCTCTCTCTCTCTCTCTCTCTCTCTCTCTCTCTCTCTCTCTCTCACCCCCCCCCCCTCCCTCAGTTCTACTTTCGGATCACTTGTAGCTGTGACATCTCTGACATGTTTACCGTATGGTTATGTCGTCCAGGGGATTTAATTGTCTCCTGTTGTCTACATTCTGCTGAATATAGGACCTCTTGCCCAAATAATAGTGCGTTGCACTGAAGTAAACTAAACCCCATATCGTGTCTTCACCAGCTACAGAAAGGCTCTCCATATAGTTTATGTTTGCATGATAAACGTACTTACATTTCTTCACATTGGAAGAAAAGAATTTACGCCTGTGAAAAACTCATCGTGGGAACAGCACGCCGCCGTAGACATTTATCATGAAGCAGTTCAAGAAAATATCGTAAGCTTCCGTAGATATTTATCATGAAGTAGTTCAAGACAAGATAATCAAGGATGGTGTGCGACAGACATGTGATCAATATAGACGGTGTGTCCCCATATAGTGGACATATCTGGAGTGTGGAAGACGTGAGAGCCTTAGCAACTGGATGGCGTGAAATCAACAATAGAGGATATGCAGATGATGGCGTCGACCGTGTGTTACCCGAACTGCGAAACCTGAAGTCACACTGCATAACTTAGATCACAACAGGTTTATTGTTGCCAGCTAATACGGGTGGTTTCCGAATGAGTATTTCGTATATAATGAAGCAAACATGAATGTTGAAATCCCGAGCATACAGAAATAAAAAAAAAACACATACACACACCGTATCTGGGCCTCGGTCAACTAAAACAACATAATGAGTGCAGGGGAATGTGGCGAATATAATGTAATAATTTAACAAAAGCTGAGACGCATACCAACGAAATTAGAAATAATAAAACACAAGACATGCCCGGCGGCTTCCCCCTGCACCCATTAGTCGGTTGGCGTGAACAGAGAAGACCATAGACTCGTGTGTACATGTCATTGTTTTTATGGTGTGTCTTCAGGCTTGAACAATAAAACACAAGACATGCCCGGCGGCTTCCCCCTGCACCCATTAGTCGGTTGGGGTGAACAGAGAAGACCATAGACTCGTGTGTACATGTCATTGTTTTTATGGTGTGTCTTCAGGCTTGAACAATAAAACACAAGACATGCCCGGCGGCTTCCCCCTGCACCCATTAGTCTGTTGGGGTGAACAGAGAAGACCATAGACTCGTGTGTACATGTCATTGTTTTTATGGTGTGTCTTCAGGCTTGAACAATAAAACACAAGACATGCCCGGCGGCTTCCCCCTGCACCCATTAGTCTGTTGGGGTGAACAGAGAAGACCATAGACTCGTGTGTACATGTCATTGTTTTTATGGTGTGTCTTCAGGCTTGAACAATAAAACACAAGACATGCCCGGCGGCTTCCCCCTGCACCCATTAGTCTGTTGGGGTGAACAGAGAAGACCATAGACTCGTGTGTACATGTCATTGTTTTTATGGTGTGTCTTCAGGCTTGAACAATAAAACACAAGACATGCCCGGCGGCTTCCCCCTGCACCCATTAGTCTGTTGGGGTGAACAGAGAAGACCATAGACTCGTGTGTACATGTCATTGTTTTTATGGTGTGTCTTCAGGCTTGAACAATAAAACACAAGACATGCCCGGCGGCTTCCCCCTGCACCCATTAGTCTGTTGGGGTGAACAGAGAAGACCATAGACTCGTGTGTACATGTCATTGTTTTTATGGTGTGTCTTCAGGCTTGAACAATAAAACACAAGACATGCCCGGCGGCTTCCCCCTGCACCCATTAGTCTGTTGGGGTGAACAGAGAAGACCATAGACTCGTGTGTACATGTCATTGTTTTTATGGTGTGTCTTCAGGCTTGAACAATAAAACACAAGACATGCCCGGCGGCTTCCCCCTGCACCCATTAGTCTGTTGGGGTGAACAGAGAAGACCATAGACTCGTGTGTACATGTCATTGTTTTTATGGTGTGTCTTCAGGCTTGAACAATAAAACACAAGACACGCCCGGCGGCTTCCCCCTGCACCCATTAGTCTGTTGGGGTGAACAGAGAAGACCATAGACTCGTGTGTACATGTCATTGTTTTTATGGTGTGTCTTCAGGCTTGAACAATAAAACACAAGACATGCCCGGCGGCTTCCCCCTGCACCCATTAGTCTGTTGGGGTGAACAGAGAAGACCATAGACTCGTGTGTACATGTCATTGTTTTTATGGTGTGTCTTCAGGCTTGAACAATAAAACACAAGACATGCCCGGCGGCTTCCCCCTGCACCCATTAGTCTGTTGGGGTGAACAGAGAAGACCATAGACTCGTGTGTACATGTCATTGTTTTTATGGTGTGTCTTCAGGCTTGAACAATAAAACACAAGACACGCCCGGCGGCTTCCCCCTGCACCCATTAGTCTGTTGGGGTGAACAGAGAAGACCATAGACTCGTGTGTACATGTCATTGTTTTTATGGTGTGTCTTCAGGCTTGAACAATAAAACACAAGACATGCCCGGCGGCTTCCCCCTGCACCCATTAGTCTGTTGGGGTGAACAGAGAAGACCATAGACTCGTGTGTACATGTCATTGTTTTTATGGTGTGTCTTCAGGCTTGAACAATAAAACACAAGACACGCCCGGCGGCTTCCCCCTGCACCCATTAGTCTGTTGGGGTGAACAGAGAAGACCATAGACTCGTGTGTACATGTCATTGTTTTTATGGTGTGTCTTCAGGCTTGAACAATAAAACACAAGACACGCCCGGCGGCTTCCCCCTGCACCCATTAGTCTGTTGGGGTGAACAGAGAAGACCATAGACTCGTGTGTACATGTCATTGTTTTTATGGTGTGTCTTCAGGCTTGAACAATAAAACACAAGACATGCCCGGCGGCTTCCCCCTGCAGCCATTAGTCGGTTGGGGTGAACAGAGAAGACCATAGACTCGTGTGTACATGTCATTGTTTTTATGGTGTGTCTTCAGGCTTGAACAATAAAACACAAGACATGCCCGGCGGCTTCCCCCTGCACCCATTAGTCGGTTGGCGTGAACAGAGAAGACCATAGACTCGTGTGTACATGTCATTGTTTTTATGGTGTGTCTTCAGGCTTGAACAATAAAACACAAGACATGCCCGGCGGCTTCCCCCTGCACCCATTAGTCTGTTGGGGTGAACAGAGAAGACCATAGACTCGTGTGTACATGTCATTGTTTTTATGGTGTGTCTTCAGGCTTGAACAATAAAACACAAGACACGCCCGGCGGCTTCCCCCTGCACCCATTAGTCTGTTGGGGTGAACAGAGAAGACCATAGACTCGTGTGTACATGTCATTGTTTTTATGGTGTGTCTTCAGGCTTGAACAATAAAACACAAGACATGCCCGGCGGCTTCCCCCTGCAGCCATTAGTCGGTTGGGGTGAACAGAGAAGACCATAGACTCGTGTGTACATGTCATTGTTTTTATGGTGTGTCTTCAGGCTTGAACAATAAAACACAAGACATGCCCGGCGGCTTCCCCCTGCACCCATTAGTCGGTTGGCGTGAACAGAGAAGACCATAGACTCGTGTGTACATGTCATTGTTTTTATGGTGTGTCTTCAGGCTTGAACAATAAAACACAAGACATGCCCGGCGGCTTCCCCCTGCACCCATTAGTCGGTTGGCGTGAACAGAGAAGACCATAGACTCGTGTGTACATGTCATTGTTTTTATGGTGTGTCTTCAGGCTTGAACAATAAAACACAAGACATGCCCGGCGGCTTCCCCCTGCACCCATTAGTCTGTTGGGGTGAACAGAGAAGACCATAGACTCGTGTGTACATGTCATTGTTTTTATGGTGTGTCTTCAGGCTTGAACAATAAAACACATGTCTGCTTTATTATATGACGGCTGCATGCTACCATAGACAACATGTCTTCAAACTATTACAGACATATGCTATCATTAGTAGGTCAGGAGGCTGGCTCCAGCACACACACACACACACACACACACGGGAATATATGTGAAGCATTTTTGGACTGCATTCACATCTGCAGAGCCTGGCGCCAGCACACACACTCACGCGCGCTCACACACACACGCACAAACACACACACTTCTTCTTCTTCAGCGTTCCGAGCCATTGAGGTTCTTTGCTGCAAATACAATCCGTCTCCTTCCGTCTCTCTGGTGGACCTTCTCTTGCCAGTCGTTGATTCCAAGTGCTTGTAGGTCTGTACATGTATTATCTCTCCACCGCCTTCTTGGTCTACCTCGGGGTCTACGGTCATTTATTTCCTGAGTGTAAGCGAGTTTTGTTTCCCTATTATCTTCCATTCTTTCTATATGCCCCAGCCATTGTAGTCTATTAGTCTCTTCATGATACCAGTGATTAGCGGGGACTTAAACAGATCATAAATGTCTTTGTTACGTCTTCTTTTCCACTCTCCACCTTGTGTATCCCTAATGGGTCCAAAGATGCGTCTTAAAATTGTGTTCTCAAAGGTTTGTAACAAGGCTTCGTCTCCTTTCGTTGTACTCCAGGTTTCAGAGCCATACAGCACAACTGGTCTGATCAGTGTTTTGTATATTGTGATTTTGGTGTTACGAGATAGCGCCTTTGATTTTAGTAGATGTTGTAGTGCATAGTATATCTTATTTCCAGAGTTAATTCTAGTTTGTATTTCTTCCCTTATGATGTTGGAGAAGTTGAAGATTGTACCCAGGTATTTGTATGTTTCCGTTCTTTTAATGGTCATATTATCTATTTGTATGTGGCCAGTTTCTAGCCATTCCGTCTCTTGAAATTAGCATATATTCTGTCTTATCTTGGTTGATAACCAGCCCCATCTGTTGGGCTTTTCCCTTTAAGTGAGTCAATATTTCCAATGTCTTTTGTTCACTTTGCCCTATAATATCTATATCATCTGCATAACCAAGCAGCTTGGATGTTCCTCCAATATCACATTCCTCCTTTACCTTCCTTACAACTTTCTCTAGAGCCAGATTGAAGAGTAGCGGCGATAGTGCATCACCCTGTTTCAAGCCAGATGTTATTTGGAAGGGGTCTGATTTCCTGCCTTTATATGTTACTATATTATAAGTATCTTCCATGCATAGTCTGGTCATGTTGATTAACTTCCTTGGTATTCCAAATTCCTGCATAGCATTCCATAGACTATTCCTATGGACACTATCATAAGCCTTTTTAAAATCCACAAAAATGTTATGGAGATCTCTTTTATATTCCCAATGTTTCTCGGCTATTTGTCGTAAGATAAATATCTGATCTATTGTTGATCTGTTTTGTCTAAAACCCGCCTGGTAGTCACCTAATATGTCTTCTGAATATGGTTTTAGTCTATTTAGTAATACTGCGGATAGTATCTTATAGCTTGTGGACAGTAGTGATATTCCTCTATAATTTCCACATTGGAACTTGTCTCCTTTCTTAAAGATAGGTATCAATAATGACTCTTTCCAGTCATGGGGTAATTCTTCTGTCCTCCAGATTTTTATTATTAGTTCGTATAGCTTTAGATGTAATGCATGGCCACCTGCCTTTATAAATTCAGCAGCAATTCCATCAGTCCCAGTTGCCTTATTGTTTTTAAGTCGTGTGATTACATATAGGATTTCTTCAAATGTAGGTTCTTCAATTTGTGGTTCGCATGTTAGAACCTCTTCCTGTGGGAAAGTGTTACTTGGAGCTTCACAATTTAGTAATTCAATAAAATATTCTTTCCATGTGTTGCACATTTCCTCATTGGTATTTATCATATTCCCATTTTTGTCTTTTAAACCATATGTGTTTTGTTGGTACCCTCGTTTCATTGACTTCAGTTCTTTAAAAAATTTTTTGGATTCATTTTTCTGGTGATTAGTTTCCATATCTTTGATTATATTACTCATATATTCTCTCTTCTGCTGTCTGACTATTTTTGTAGCCTCTTTACATTCATTTCTATAATGCTCTTCCTTTTGGATGTTATTGATGTCATTTAACCATACATGTCTGGCATTCTTCTTCCTAATGACTGCTTCTTCACATTTTTGATTGAACCATCTGTTCTTTCTATGCGTGGTTAACACACCGAGACATTCTTCTGCGGTAGACTGAATTGTATTCTTGATGTTCAACCAAGTTTGGTCAATGCTTTCCTCCAAAGGGTTTTGCAGAGTTTCAAGTTTACATTTTATTTCATCTGTAAATTTCTCTTTGACTGTAATGTCTTGCAGTTTTTCTCTGTTATATGTTGGGTGTAATCTTTGTAATTTAGTATAGAAAGCTCTCTTAAGTTTTATTTAAAATTTTGCTCCAACGAGGAAGTGGTCACTGTGGCACTCAGCTCCTCTATAACTTCTGACTTGCTGTATGTTTGTGAAGCATGTTTATGGACTGTATTCACCTCTGCAGAGCATCCTATCCTCATCAACAGACTAGAAACGGGTAGAGTCGTCATTAATCTAGTGTCGTCAATAAAATCCATCTTTCTAATGAGAAATCACCTGGAATACTGGACTAACACAGGGCTCTACACTCGGCTCTCTGCAGTTTGCTAGTTACATAAATTTCCTTCCCGTATATTTGGCGTCGTCCTGCCAGCTGTTTGCACACGACTGTACAGTACACAGAAACACTCATACAATGTAATTGCTTGGGTCTGTCTTTGCAAACAAGAATCACACAATTTAGTTAAATGGGGCTGTGCAAATCATAGCAGGATAAACATGAGTACATCAAAGCCAATGCTAAAAACAAGCAGACACAAACTTTACACATCAGATTCACAGAGAACCTATAAACTCTACACCAGTAACAGGCCAGTAGCTGAACACATAACATTGACTTCTCTCACTGATATAAGTCTGACCTTACATTATCATTCCAAAAGGCACCCTAAACAAGCAAGAAATAAAAACAAAACACAACAAATGATTCCCAGCGTACCAAATTAGAAATGTCTTTCATAACAAAATGTGACAGTCGTACTATAAATCTGGCATAGCTACTCTAATTCATTCACCAGTCGAAATTTCTCAACTCAGAAATGGGTCGAGGGCTTGGTTTTTAGTGAATATGAAACTGACAAGTCAATAATGTATAAACCACTTCAGATATTAATTACCACACGGAAACGGTTCATTTTAACCAGGTTCAACTAATCCACAAAATAATACAGTCAAGTTGCCAATAATTCGCGTGACAGTTGTGTAAACACAATGTCAGAAATAGCAAACAGCCAAACATAATACATATCCCGAAGTCTCGGACAGACTTCCACAATGACAGAAATAGCAAACATCCAAACATAATACTTATCCTGAAGTCTCGGACAGACACAAAGTCAGCCTTGCGCACTGTTCAGAATACATGTAAACAATTCACGGACAGCCCATTTGAGGTGTTGGTCAATTTCCTTTGCGCTGTGGTTTCCAGACAAACACACGTTTGTTATAATAATATCTGGTTCTGTTAGTGGATATCCGATCCAGCGCCAGCAACTTTTCCTCACCGCGAGAGTGACTGTCAGACGAAATGGACACTTATTAAGTTTATAATCAACTGTCAAACACTACATCGGTAACATTCTTGCAGAAGGTGTCATTGAACACAAAACCATGCTTCTTATCACTGATAGACATCTACCCATTAATTCGCATATCCAGGAGCACCTTAAATAAATAGCAAACAAGAATACGCACTCTTTTTCGTTCGTTCGTTCGTTCTATCAGCCTAACTGTATTTATAAGGGACATAATGACTCTCGTCTCAGCTACCACTGGTGTACGTCCAGGAGGTCATATCCGGAGTGCTGGAACGAGCAATCTATGGGACTGTCAGACAAGGAGAGAACGGCACCATCTACATGAAACCAAACAACTTTACAGGAAACACTCAGATCAAGTTGGTGTTGTCTTACAACGTACAGTCTCTACTCTTGTCGTTTCTAGATTAATTATAGTTACCTCCCGTTGTTCATTACGTCTTCATCTTTCTGTTGATAGGTCCAAGGACGTCTTGTCTTTCATCACTTGTTATTTTATTCACATTATTAGCTATACTTTGTGGTTGTGTGTATTATCTAGATATATCAACCCAATCACGAACGATCTACAATCGTTTGACTGTCTAGCAAACCAGCGTGAAAAACAGGACGTTCAAGAAGAAGAAGTAGAAATAGAAAATACAGAACAAAACGTTATATGAACGAAGGGCGGGATGTGTTAACGAAGTTATCAGATGCATATAACTTATATCAAATCCATGTATGGCAGGCACTTGGCAATGTAGATTTCTATGGAAAGAAGTTGCTACACTATAAGTATATCATCAACAGTTGCTACACTATTTGTATATCATCAACAGTTGCTACACTATATGTATATCATCAACAGTTGCTACACTATATGTATATCATCAACAGTTGCTACACTATATTATATCATCATCAGTTGCTAAACTATTTGTATATCATCAACAGTTGCTACACTATATGTATATCATCATCAGTTGCTACACTATTTGTATATCATCAACAGTTGCTACACTATATGTATATCATCAACAGTTGCTATACTATTTGTATATCATCAGCAGTTGCTACACTATATGTATATCATCAACAGTTGCTATACTATTTGTATATCATCAGCAGTTGCTACACTATATGTATATCATCAACAGTTGCTACACTATATGTATATCATCAACAGTTGCTACACTATATGTATATCATCAACAGTTGCTACACTATATGTATATCATCAACAGTTGCTACACTATATATATATATCATCAACAGTTGCTACACTATATGTATATCATCAGCAGTTGCTACACTATATGTATATCATCAACAGTTGCTACACTATTTGTATATCATCTACAGTTGCTACACTATATGTATATCATCAACAGTTGCTACACTATTTGTATATCATCAACAGTTGCTACACTATATGTATATCATCATCAGTTGCTACACTATTTGTATATCATCAACAGTTGCTACACTATATGTATATCATCAACAGTTGCTAAACTATTTGTATATCATCAGCAGTTGCTACACTATATGTATATCATCAACAGTTGCTATACTATTTGTATATCATCAGCAGTTGCTACAATATATGTATATCATCAACAGTTGCTACACTATATGTATATCATCAACAGTTGCTACACTATATGTATATCATCAACAGTTGCTACACTATATATATATCATCAACAGTTGCTACACTATATGTATATCATCAGCAGTTGCTACACTATATGTATATCATCAACAGTTGCTACACTATATGTATATCATCAACAGTTGCTACAATATATGTATATCATCAACAGTTGCTACAATATATGTATATCATCAACAGTTGCTACACTATATGTATATCATCAACAGTTGCTACACTATATGTATATCATCATCAGTTGCTACAATGTATGTATATCATCAACAGTTGCTACACTATATGTATATCATCAACAGTTGCTACACTTTATGTATGTCATTAATAGTTGCTACACTATATGTATATCATCAACAGTTGCTACACTATATGTATATCATCAACAGTTGCTACACTATATGTATATCATCAACAGTTGCTACACTATATGTATATCATCAACAGTTGCTACACTATATGTATATCATCATCAGTTGCTACACTATATGTATATCATCAACATTTGCTACACTATATGTATATCATCAACATTTGCTACACTAAATGTATATCATCTGTATTATTTAGTTATCTCAAACACTTGTCACACTATAATTATAATTCAAAAACTGCTACACAATAGTTACGTTATAAACACTTGCTACACTATATTTATATACACACTGTATGTATATCATCAACAGTTGCTACACTATATGTATATCGTCAACTGATGCTACACTATATGTATATCATCAACAGTTGCTACACTATATGTATATCGTCAACTGATGCTACACTATATGTATATCATCAACAGTTGCTACACTATATGTATATCGTCATCTGATGCTACACTATATGTATATCATCAACAGTTGCTACACTATATGTATATCGTCAACTGATGCTACACTATATGTATATCATCAACAGTTGCTACACTATATATATCGTTAAAAGTTCTTAAAAGATATCTACATCACCAACAGTTGCTACATTATATTTATATCATCAACAGACGCTACACAATATTTATATTATCAACTGTTCTACACTATAGTTATATCACCAATAGTTTCTACATTATATTTATATCATTAACACTTGCTACACTATGTTAATACCATCAACGGTTGCTACACTATATTGGTATCTCAAACACTTGTCACACTATATTTATATCATCAAAAACTGCTACACAATAGTTACGTTATAAACACTTGCTACACTATATTTATATCATGAGGTTGCATTGTAAACATGGCTTCTTCGTCTGAGAAGCCGAACAAAAGGCATTTTAAAATCGTCTGGAAGTGTGGAACACAAGTATGGTCATGTTCTTTGCATTCTTCCATAAGTATCTGTACAACTTGCAAGCAAGTGCTCTGTGCTAGTTGTGCGTAGGTCTATCGCATCGACTGTCTCCTGCCGGTTGCTTAATTTTGGCGGAGTGAACTAAATTAGGATTGTTTCGGGTTTCGGGAATGGTAATGAGAACCGCTGTGGCACAGTCGTTATTTGTTCGCTTACCTGTTAACAATGTGACTCGGGTTCAGTTCGAGGCAGGATTGTTCTCCCCCTCCCCCATTTTCCCTGCCAGGAGGCTATGGCGTCGACACAACCATATATACACGAGCTCCAGACAAGTTTTCAAAATCGCCTGGGAAGGAATGCTACGAGGAAGGGAGCTAGACACCCCATCTCATATATTGTGGCTTATAATATGTACACTCTTTAAAAAAACGTCACAACGCATTGGCAGTATCTGCTATGAAGTTACTTTTACGATTTATTAGGTTAGTTATTTGTCCCTTTACAGGACGTTGCAGTCAACCCCAACATATGGTGGAGCAAGATGGCGGGACATTTTTTCGTCCCTTAGAATGGATCGTGTTTTTGCCTTAATGTTTGTAGTTTAAGTGTGTTTTTCGTGATGGAATGGAGTTCAGACCGTGCAACGGAGTTCGTGCAGGCGCGCCCGGACTCCCTTCGGCGTAACATCTGCGCCCGGTGCCGATAGTTAAGCCAAACACGACGACCAGACGACGACCGACAAGGACACAGTGTGGTAAAAGAGCAGGCGCACGCAGAACGCGGTTAAAATGTAACAGATGTGGCATCGGACACGTTCGAGTACTGTACTGGAACTGTGCATCATTTAGTCAACGCCGACCCATTCTTGAAAAACTACTCTATGGAAATGATATTGTAGTCTTACAAGAAACACAGCTCGGCGACGGACAGTCAATGTCGCGGGGTTTCAGGGCTTCTTTAACAGGTGGCATCTCGGAAAGGCCATTCTGATCTGCGACAACATACTAGTGTCTGAGATCGATATGTCTTCCTGGAACAGTAATGCCCTGCAAGTGCAGGCATTCAGAATAATGACGCCAGTGCAGCTTGTAATAGGAACGTCGACGTGCGACAGTGGCAGAGTTTGTTCGATATGGATGCAAGGCATATCATCTACTGTGGAGACTTCAATGCCAGATGCAGTAAATGGGGGAATAGCATCCCCAATAGACAGGGAGAGGATCTGGAGGACGCGCTGACATCTGCTGCCCTAGTCTGTCTGAATGATGGTAAGGTCACTAGAATGGCCACTCGACCAGGTGATTCTGACAGCGTCATTGACTTGGCCCTGGTGTCATGGAACCTCGACTAACTAACTAACTAACTAACTGATACACTAAAAAATCATCGGCATATGACAATGTCCTCCCCGATGCATTGATCTGCTCGCTGGTAATTCTCACAGTGTAGGCGTTGAAAAGTACCGGAGATAATGGTGATCCCTGTGGCAGGCCAGGATATATTGTTGTTGGTTCAGAAGTCCAGCTGCAACATCTGAAAACTACTTTCCGTTGGAAAAGGGCTGCGGCGATCCATCTAAGGAGGAATGGACCTATCTTGAGTTCAAGAGGCTGAAACATTAAAACATCCAATGGTACTATGCTGTAATCATCCTCAAGATCAATACTGCAGCAAAGGTTTCAATGCCTGAGTGGAAACCTCCATAGACATCATGGGCAAAAACTGCTGCATTGGTCCAGGTTTTCTTTTTGGACGGTACCCTCCCAGGGTAGGTAGGAAACACCTTGTCTCTCTAGCTGGCTTGATATTTTCCTGGCAATTAACTTCTCCAGTAGATTGCCTGTTGTATTCTGAATGGCTATTACTCGATATCCCTGGATTATTGTGTGGTCTTTGCCAGCTTCGGAAAGGGAATCAGATAGCTGTGTAACCACCTCTCCTTGATGCTAGCACTCCCTATAGTGTTGTTGTACATATCTACTAGTTCCTGTAGCTGGTTGTCGGTACAAATACAGATGTCGTCATACATTATACCACCTGGCCGTTGTGTACTGTTTCGTGTTTGTTGAAGCACAGCTCTGAACTCTTTTACAGTCACTCTTGTATCTGTAAAGTTGTAAGTGGTGTCAAATATACAGTTTTATCTGTAGATATGTAAGTGGTGTCAAATATACAGTCTTATCTGTAAAGATGTAAGTTGAACAAGCATGTATCAATAACTACCAAGAAAGCACTTTACATAACAATCTTCCTACCCACTCTATGTTTTATGTTTTTATGTTGCATATCCCTTATAGGACGTTGCAGTCAACACCATCATTTTTCAGCTTCTGTTGATGTACTAGGCAAGTTTTTACGTTCAGTAGTTTGTCATTGCTTTCTGAACGACCGGCTCACATACCCCCGTAAGTTACCAGCTGGGCTCGATCAGCTGCCGAATCTCGCAGCTGCTGTTTTCCCCACGTGGATATATGGGGCTAGAATCACTGTCGTTAACACCTTGGCCAGAGAGACCGGCACTCAGTCATTCATAGTTCAGTGCTTTCAGTAATTGTAACTTTATTTTACAAATGCTAAACCTGAACAATGAGAAAGAAAGAGAAAAGAAAAAAAATCACAACAACAGAAATAAGATTCCGGAGAAGAATACTCAATGTATCAAGAAGAGATAAGATCAGAAATAAAGAAATCAGGACTAAAGTTGGGGTTATAGCTGCACTAGATTTTATTAGAAAGCTGCAAGTCAAATGCTTTGGCCATGCAAGTAGGTTACCAACTAACAGTATACCACAACAAGCAATGATGTACAGACCAGAGGGAAGCAGAGGAGGAGGCCGACCACGTAAACGTTAGACGGAGGGAATAACATAGAGTCTATTGGAATATCGATAAATGAAGTTCATAAGCGGGCACTCTCCCGATGTTTATACTTCACCTCGACACCGCAAAGTATAAGAGGAATATGATGAGATGAGATGTAAATTGTGTCAGAAATACAGTTTTATCTGTAGAGATATATGTGGTGTCCGTTATACAGTTGTATCTGTAGAGATGTATTTTCAGATAAAAAGTTTTATCTGTAGGTAAGTAAGTTGTATAGTTTTATCTTTAAAATGTGTAAGTGGTGTGAGATATACAATTGAATCTGTACAGATGTAAGTGGTGTAGTGTATGCTGTACAATTTTATATGTAAATATGTAAGTGGTGTCAGTTGTACATTTGTATGCATAGAGATGTACATGGTGAGAGTTGTACTGTTTTACTGTTTTACACTTACTAAACAATCTGAAAAGCGCATAAATGCCTTTGAATATAAATGTTATAGACGAGTTCTAAGAATATCTTGGGTAAAGAAAAGAACAAATGCATCCATACTTCAAGAGCTGAATATTGAAGAACGTTGGCTATTAAAGACGATAAAACAAAGAAAACTTAAATATTTCCGTCACTTGGAACGTCACGAAAGTTTGGAGAGAACAATAATGGAGAAGTATATGCATGTGAAGAGAGGAAGAGGAAGGCCAAAGAGAAGATGTGTGCAGGATGTGGCAGGTGATCTCTAGATGGGTGTATCGGGCGCGGGACATCTTGCTTATGATCGAGAGGTTTTCTGGGAGCGAGGTTTTGCAAAGGAAATGCTACTGAATAAAAGCATGTACAGTTTTATCTGTAGGGATGTAAGCGGTGTGAGTTGTACAGTTTTATCTGTAGGGATGTAAGTGGTCTGAGTTGTACTGTTTTATCTGTAGGGATGTAAGGGGTTTGAGTTGTACAGTTTTATCTGTAGGATGTAAGTGGTGTAAGCTGTACTATTTTATCTGTAGGGATGTAAGCGGTGTGAGTTGTACTGTTTTATCTGTAGGGATGTAAGTGGTTTGAGTTGTACAGTTTTATCTGTAGGGGTGTATGTGGTGTAAGCTGTACTATTTTATCTGTAGGGATGTAAGCGGTGTGAGTTGTACTGTTTTATCTATAGAGATGCACGTGGTGGCAGTTGTACACTTTTATCTGTATCACTGCCTGTGATGGCTGATGTACAGTTGTGCATTTAT
The DNA here is from genome assembly GCA_963921405.1 of Cepaea hortensis. Classification (NCBI taxonomy): domain Eukaryota; kingdom Metazoa; phylum Mollusca; class Gastropoda; order Stylommatophora; family Helicidae; genus Cepaea; species Cepaea hortensis. The sequence continues at coordinate 4,359,692 of OY992884.1, forward strand.
TCCCCACAGCCCCGACACTTTCGACGCTAACCAGGCCAAGAATTTCACGCAGGATGATTTGCAAGGAAAAGACTGTAGCATCGCATTTACGCATGTCCAACGATTCGTCTTTAGTGCGGACTGGCAGAACTGTAGAGAGAATAAAGTACAAGGGGTAATATTGTTTGTCCATCAAGAATGATGATGACCATTCATTTCATCCAATGGGTTGAAAGTATAGAGCCGTGAGTTCTAAGATGGATGATAAGGCCTATTTTGGCTCAAATTATTATTTGACAATGTGGACAAAGAATGCTTGACGTTCCTGGCGGGGGATCTAATGCAGTAGTTTTTCTGTCCAGCCTTGTCTTCACAGCTTTAGCAGGCCTGTTTGCTTCACAAGTGACTGCACCCTTGTGTCATGATGAATTCCAAAAGCTTTCAGTGAGAGCTTCAGAGTGCGTTTGTGTCCAGATCGGAGTGTCCTGACATCTAGTGTTTTCAGTAATTGATGATGGTAAGGTTGACGTAGCCAAGAACGTATGTGCATGCCCGAAGGCACATCTGTCATAAAGTGGGTGACCATTATGTAAACACCAGTCGGTGTGTCATGTGGTCAGCGGCACGTCGGACGTCTTGACTTCCCATGATATGATCTGGTACCCAAGTGAGCTGTGTAGCCCTGGAAACCCGGTCAACTTTCAAAATCCTCCCTGGATGTGCATTTGAACCCATGACAGCGGGCATTCGTCTAGACACTAAGCTATGGCTTGTTTTGGACAATAGCTGCGTCATCTGTGGCCAGATCGTAAAGTTCCACCACAGCGAGTCTTCAGTGATTCATTATAGCATTTCTATGTTAGCTTGTGTGCTTAACGTGTGTGCCAGAACGTTTGCCCCAGCATGTCATGCCTGCATTCATTCATTATGTTTGGGTTATTGTAACACGATATGCCCCATAGTGTCTTCTTCTTATTATTTGGTTGTCTGTGTGCTATCATGGTGACTACTGATGGTTTAGACGTCAGACGTCATGGTTCTTTGCATGCTATCATGGTGACTACTGACGGTTTAGACGTCAGACGTCATGGTTGTTTCTGTGCTATCATGGTGACTACTGACGGTTTAGACGTTATACGTCATGGTTGTTTCTGCGCTATCATGGTGACTACTGACGGTTTAGACGTCAGACGTCATGGTTGTTTCTGTGCTATCACGGTGACTACTGACGGTTTAGACGTCAGACGTCATGGTTGTTTGTGTGCTATCATTGTGACTACTGATGGTGTTGACGTCAGATGTCATGGTTATTTGTGTGCTATCATTGTGACTGATGATGGTGTTGACGTCATGGTTGTTTGTGTGCTATCATTGTGACTACAGATGGTGTTGACGTCAGACGTCATGGTTGTTTGTGTGCTATCATTGTGACTACTGACGGTGTTGACGTCAGAAGTCATGGTTGTTTGTGTGCTATCATTGTGACTACTGATGGTGGTGACGTCATGGTTGTTTGTGTGCTATCATTGTGACTACTGATGGTTTAGACGTCAGACGTCATGGTTGTTTGTGTGCTATCATGGTGACTACTGCCGGTTTAGACGTCAGACGTCATGGTTGTTTGTGTGCTATCATTGTGACTACTGATGGTGTTGACGTCAGACGTCATGGTTGTTTGTGTGCTATCATGGTGACTATTGACGGTTTAGACGTCAGACGTCATGGTTTTTTGTGTGCTATCATGGTGACTACTGATGTTGTTGACGTCAGACGATGTTTGTATGCTGTTGTGTTAATGTTTTTGGTGTTGCCTTCACGCATTTTGAGCTCAAGTGTAATTCATAAACCTGCTACTACTTCTAGTATACTGGCCTGATTTTTGCTATGTGGATTAACTTACCCTTTTACCATTGTCTCTCGCCTTCTGGTGATCCCTCTCGGAATTCTGAGATACTTATAATTTACGTTAATAAGTCAAAGACGAGAAGACAACATTTTAGTCCATCTAAGTGTTAAGGATGCACCCTCTACCTAGGCATGCACCGCACAGAAAGGTTCAGAGCGAAAGCTATCATATACTGAGCTATGCTACCTCTGTCATGATGATAAAACTGAGCTTAAGTAAACAAAAATGCCTTGAATGCACTTTGATAGAGCTGAGCTTGAATGGCAAGAATTCCAGAATTGTCATTTTTATAGAGCTAAGCTTTAATGACTAAAATCCCAGAATTGCACTTTTATAGTCCTGAGCTAAACTGACAAGAATGCTAGGAATGCACGTTGATAGAGCTAAGCTTGAATGACAAGAATCCCAGAATTGCACTTTGAAAGAGTTGGGCTTTAGTGACAAGAATGCCAGAACTCCACTTTGATAGAGCTGAGCTTAAATAACGAGAATGCCAGGAATGCCCATTGATAGAGCTGAGCTTAAGTGAAAAGAATGCCAGGAATGTATGTTGATAGAGCAGAGCTTAAATGACACGCATGCTAGGAGTGCATGTTGATAGATCTGAGCTTAGATGACAGGAATCCCATAATTGCACCCTGATAGAGCTGAGCTTAAATGATACGAATGCCAGGAATGCATGATGGTACACTGATACCTTGATTACACCTCTTTACAGAAACGACCATCCTACGTCACCACAAATACGTGCAACAAAATGTTTGTGGCCATGCCTGAGGGGGCGCATGAGCGGTCGACGCTTGTGCAGTACAGTTTCAATCGGCAGGGTCCCAAGTATGTTCAGTGTTTGTGTGTGGTTACGGTGCATTAGAACATGTCTTTGCTTTGTTCCGCAAGAAACGTTAGCAATAACTGAAGGTGTATTGCCTGGATTCAACAACTGGCGACAGGGCAGACCATAGAAATGAGTTGATTATAGAACCGACATCAGTGCACTGGGGCATTCCATAAGCGCTCAGTCCTCATCTTCAACAGCTAGTATAGAGTTCCAACACTAATGGTGCCCGTTGCAATTTGAATATATGTCTACCTTGCTTTACATCTGATTGACGACTGTCGAACTCTAACCCCCACAGCTGCCGCACTCTCTCTAGACCACGATATTCCATCTGTTCTTCTGCATCAATCACACTCTCCTAAGAGGGTCTTCACCAAACCCGCCCCATCATGCATCAAGAGTTTAGAGTTTAGAGTTTAGTCGATGGATCAACATCACGGCACATGGGTGTAACCCATAAATTCTCCGTTCTTCTCCTAACTGAAGCCTGAGTCTGGAGAATCTCAGCTCAGTGCACGAACTCCGTAGCACAGGCGAGGATCCTGAAATACTTTGGGTAGATTTTTTTAACTAAAAATTTTGCCCGGGCAGCGCCGTTAGGCTACTCTTTTTCGATTTCCAACTGCCAAGGGATTTTTTACGTGCCCAACAATACACACGGGCGTCCGATCTCACTACAAAGAGACTATTGGAAATTTTTATTACTAGAAGTCCACGAGAAAAAATCCCGGTCATCACCGGGGCTTGAACCCGGGACCTCCAGCACTCGAGGCGGACACCATACCTCGAGACCACGAAAGATTATAAATTGGAGATATCTAATGGGCAAAAGTAACCTTTTGCAAGATGGAAAATATACCCAACAATAAAACACAACTGGAGAAATAGAGTATTAACATGCTTTTAGGTACCTATATTGTTGAAAGTATGTGAAATATGGACTGGGCAGAGAAGCTGACAATTTAATAGCAGTGGAAATTTGGTTTCTGAGAAACATGCACAAAACCAATGAGCCAATCCTTCAAGAAACATTAAAAGTGTAAATTGATTAAATAAATCAAATACAGACTGTCAATATTATGGGTCACATTATGAGGAGAAATAATCTGGAAAACTTAATGACAACTGGCAAATTTGGTGAGAAAAGAACAAGTAGAAGAGCGAAAGATAAACACCTGGATGACTTGGCACGATTACATAATGGGGATAAGAACACAGAGCTAATCAAAGATTGGTGATCATGTGAGATGACGAACCATGCCCGCTCAGGATTATTAGCATGGCACATGATGATGATATGGGTAATTTCAAACCATGCACATATTTCTGGTAAATTAAGGGCACAATATGGGTTAACTTCAAACAAAACATTATATGATCAGTGTTTAAGAACATGTGAGAACGCACACCTATTTAAACATGGATACAGTATCTTCGTATACAGAATGTTAGCTCGGCAGTTGTGGTCCTCCACCATGGTAGTTTCCTGTCATTGAGGCTCCACTGAAATCCATCCCTGGGTTCTCTAGCTGAAAGCGCTGAAGAGTTAACTTATTCTGCATGTCATCAAAGGTATAAGGGTCTGCTTGATACTTCCCCTGCAGCAGGAATGGCTAGCAGTGGGCGGCTGTATTGTGGGCTTTACTGAGGCAGATCTTGATCATGTATTCATCTTCTAATGTCCATAGTGCTTCATCAGCATGCACTGGCCCACACAATTCACCCTCAAATATTAAATTCCCTTCATCAGCATGCACTGGATCACACAATTCACCCTCATTATATTAAATTCCCTTCATCAGCATGCACTGGCTCACACAATTCATCCTCAAATATTACATTCCCTTCATCAGCATGCACTGGCTCACACAATTCACCCTCAAATGTTAAATTCCCTTCATCAGCATGCACTGGCTCATACAATTCACCCTCAAATATTACATTCCCTTCATCAGCATGCACTGGCTCACACAATTCATCCTCAAATATTACATTCCCTTCATCAGCATGCACTGGCTCATACAATTCACCCTGAAATATTAAATTCCCTTCATCAGCATGCACTGGCTCACACAATTCACCCTCAAATATTACATTCCCTTCATCAGCATGCACTGGCTCATACAATTCACCCTGAAATATTAAATTCCCTTCATCAGCATGCACTAGTTCATACAATTCATCCTCAAATATTACATTCCCTTCATCAGCATGCACTGGCTCATACAATTCACCCTCAAATATTACATTCCCTTTCACTTCAAAGCGGATATGTTTCAGCTTTATAGTGCACTTGATCTCCTTGGCTTTGAGCTCTGAAGATGAGTTGATTTCTATGTAAACCTCTTCAATAGTTTGCCACCACTGGCCCCATTCTGTTTTACAAGGAATTATACCACTTCTTTCATCAAAATATGCCATCAGTAGGCAATTGCTTTCTTCGCCGCTGTCGATTTTCCATCATGCATCACATCACCCCTTAATAATGCGGTACCCGCCCGCTCACTTCCAACTACAGCAGAGTGATCTCGAGTAAAGATCCAGCAATTGCTTACAAATCGCAACCTCCGAATTGACAAAAGCGACTCTGCACGAAGTATTCCAGTCTTCACAATGGCCAGCATGCCCCGTGAATCAATAATCATAGAAATATCACAGAACAAAGAAGACATCTTCAAGGAACACAGAACGAAAGCTTAGTCAAGTTCACAGACAGCATGCAACACCAAAGAGAGTTATAGACAATAAAATACTGGGTGACAAAGGACGCAGTAGACCAAGGACTCACGCGGGATAATGGAGATCGGCACACGCAGACAATTAGGAAGTGGCTCTACAAATGCATACATAACTGAATACACAATTACATAGAACAGTAGTGTACATGCGCATAACAAAGCTGAATATATGACTGCGTATGAGTGTGGGCCACGAACGCAAGAGAGAGAGTGTGTGTGTGTGTGTGTGTGTGTGTGTGTGTGTGTGTGTGTGTGTGTGTGTGTTAGGACGACCGACCTGTGCGAAGAGAGGTTTTTACCGCCGTGACCTGGATGTGGTAACAATAACTACTCCAGCCGTGGCCAGGTCGTGTTGTTCCACAACTCCAGCCCTATCCGTGTCCAGGTCGTGTTGTTCCACAACTCCATCCCTACCCGTGGCCAGTTGTTCCACAACTCCAGCCCTACCCGTGGCCAGGTCGTGTTACAACTCCAGCCCTACCCGTGACCAGGTCGTGTTACAACTCCAGCCCTACCCGTGGCCAGGTCGTGTTACAACTCCAGCCCTACCCGTGTCCAGGTCGTGTTGTTCCACAACTACAGCCCTACCCGTGTCCAGGTCGTGTTGTTCCACAATTCCAGCCCTAACCGTGTCCAGGTCGTGTTGTTCCACAACTCCAGCCCTACCCGTGGCCAGGTCGTGTTACAACTCCAGCCCTACCCGTGGCCAGGTCGTGTTACAACTCCAGCCCTACCCGTGTCCAGGTCGTGTTGTTCCACAACTCCATCCCTACCCGTGTCCAGTTGTTCCACAACTCCAGCTCTACCCGTGTCAAGGTCGTGTTGTTCCACAAATCCAGCTCTACCCGTGTCGAGGTCGTGTTGTTCCACAAATCCAGCCCTACCCGTGTCCAGGTCGTGTTGTTCCACAACTCCAGCCCTACCCGTGTCCAGATCGCGTTGTTCCACAACTCCAGCCCTACCCGTGTCCAGGTCGTGTTGTTCCACAACTCCAGCCCTACCCGTGTCCAGGCCGTGTTGTTCCACAACTCCATCCCTACCCGTGTCCAGGTCGTGTTGTTCCACAACTCCAACCCTACCCGTGTCCAGGTCGTGTTGTTCCACAACAAACTCCAGCCCTACCCGTGTCCAGATCGTGTTGTTCCACAACTCCAGCCCTACCCGTGTCCAGTTGTTCCACAACTCCAGCCCTACCCGTGTCCAGATCGTGTTGCTCCACAAGTCCAGCCCTACCCGCGTCCAGATCATGTTGTTCCACAACTCCAGCCCTACCCGTGTCCAGATCATGTTGTTCCACAACTCCAGCCCTACCCGTGTCCAGGTCGTGTTGTTCCACAACTCCAGCCCCACCCGTGTACTGGTCGTGTTGTTCCACAACTCCAGCCCTACCCGTGTCCAGGTCGTGTTGTTCCACAACTCCATCCCTACCCGTGTCCAGGTCGTGTTGTTCCACAACTCCAACCCTACCCGTGTCCAGGTCGTGTTGTTCCACAACAAACTCCAGCCCTACCCGTGTCCAGATCGTGTTGTTCCACAACTCCAGCCCTACCGGTGTACAGATCGTGTTGTTCCACAACTCCAGCCCTACCCGTGTCCAGGTCGTGTTGTTCCACAACCCCAGCCCTACCCGTGTCCAGGTCGTGTTGTTCCACAACTCCAGCCCTACCCGTGTCCAGTTGTTCCACAACTCCAGCCCTACCCGTGTCCAGTTGTTCCACAACTCTAACCCTACCCGTGTCCAGGTCGTGTTGTTCCACAACTCCAACCCTACCCGTGTCCAGGTCGTGTTGTTCCACAACTCCATCCCTACCCGTGTCCAGGTCGTGTTGTTCCACAACTCCAGCCCTACCCGTGTCCAGACCGTGTTGTTCAACAACTCCAGCCCTACCCGTGTCCTGGTTATGTTGTTCCATAACTCCAGCCCTACCCGTGTCCAGGTCGTGTTGTTCCACAACTCCATCCCTACCCGTGTCCAGTTGTTCCACAACTCCAGCCCTACCCGTGTCCAGGTCGTGTTGTTCCACAACTCCAGCCTTACCCGTGTCCAGACCGTGTTGTTCCACAACTCCAGCCCTACCCATGTCCAGACCGTGTTGCAGCAGGAATGGCTAGCAGTGGGCGGCTGTATTGTGGGCTTTACTGAGGCAGATCTTGATCATGTATTCATCTTCTAATGTCCATAGTGCTTCATCAGCATGCACTGGCTCACACAATTCACCCTCAAATATTAAATTCCCTTCATCAGCATGCACTGGCTCACACAATTCACCCTCATTATATTTAATTCCCTTCATCAGCATGCACTGGCTCACACAATTCATCCTCAAATATTACATTCCCTTCATCAGCATGCACTGGCTCACACAATTCACCCTCAAATGTTAAATTCCCTTCATCAGCATGCACTGGCTCATACAATTCACCCTCAAATATTACATTCCCTTCATCAGCATGCACTGGATCATACAATTCACCCTCAAATATTACATTCCCTTCATCAGCATGCACTGGCTCATACAATTCACCCTCAAATATTACATTCCCTTCATCAGCATGCACTGGCTCATACAATTCACCCTCAAACATTACATTCCCTTCATCAGCATGCACTGGCTCATACAATTCACCCTGAAATATTAAATTCCCTTCATCAGCATGCACTGGCTCACACAATTCACCCTCAAATATTACATTCCCTTCATCAGCATGCACTGGCTCATACAATTCATCCTCAAATATTACATTCCCTTCATCAGCATGCACTGGCTCATACAATTCACCCTCAAATATTACATTCCCTTTCACTTCAAAGCGGATATGTTTCAGCTTTATAGTGCACTTGATCTCCTTGGCTTTGAGCTCTGAAGATGAGTTGATTTCTATGTAAACCTCTTCAATAGTTTGCCACCACTGGCCCCATTCTGTTTTACAAGGAATTATACCACTTCTTTCATCAAAATATGCCATCAGTAGGCAATTGCTTTCTTCGCCGCTGTCGATTTTCCATCATGCATCACATCACCCCTTAATAATGCGGTACCCGCCCGCTCACTTCCAACTACAGCAGAGTGATCTCGAGTAAAGATCCAGCAATTGCTTACAAATCGCAACCTCCGAATTGACAAAAGCGACTCTGCACGAAGTATTCCAGTCTTCACTCTGGCCAGCATGCCCCGTGAATCAATAATCATAGAAATATCACAGAACAAAGAAGACATCTTCAAGGAACACAGAACGAAAGCTTAGTCAAGTTCACAGACAGCATGCAACACCAAAGAGAGTTATAGACAATAAAATACTGGGTGACAAAGGACGCAGTAGACCAAGGACTCACGCGGGATAATGGAGATCGGCACACGCAGACAATTAGGAAGTGGATCTATAAATGCATACATAACTGAATACACAATTACATAGAACAGTAGTGTACATGCGCATAACAAAGCTGAATATATGACTGCGTATGAGTGTGGGCCACGAACGCAAGAGAGAGTGTGTGTGTGTGTGTGTGTGTGTGAGTGTGAGTGTGTGTGTGTGTGTGTGTTAGGACGACCGACCTGTGCGAAGAGAGGTTTTTACCGCCGTGACCTGGATGTGGTAACAATAACTACTCCAGCCGTGGCCAGGTCGTGTTGTTCCACAACTCCAGCCCTACCCGTGTCCAGGTTATGTTGTTCCACAACTCCAGCCCTACCCGTGGCCAGTTGTTCCACAACTCCAGCCCTACCCGTGTCCAGTTGTTCCACAACTCCAGCCCTACCCGTGTCCAGTTGTTCCACAACTCCAGCCCTACCCGTGTCCAGTTGTTCTACAAGTCCAGCCCTACCCGTGTCCAGGTCGTGTTGTTCCACAACTCCAACCCTACCCGTGTCCAGGTCGTGTTTTCCACAACTCCAACCCTACCCGTGTCCAGATCGTGTTGTTCCACAACTCCAGCCCTACCCGTGTCCAGACCGTGTTGTTCCACAACTCCAGCCTTACCCGTGTCCAGGTTATGTTGTTCCATAACTCCAGCCCTACCCGTGTCCAGGTCGTGTTGTTCCACAACTCCATCCCTACCCGTGTCCAGTTGTTCCACAACTCCAACCCTACCCGTGTCCAGGGCGTGTTGTTCACTAACTCCAGCCCTACCCGTGTCCAGGTCGTGTTGTTCCACAACTCTAGCCCTACCCGTGTCCAGACCGTGTTGTTCCACAACTCCAGCCCTACCCGTGTCCAGACCGTGTTGTTCCACAACTCCAGTCCTACCCGTGTCCAGACCGTGTTGTTCCACAACTCCAGCCCTACCCGTGTCCAGACCGTGTTGTTCCACAACTCCAGCCCTACCCGTGTCCAGACCGTGTTGTTCCACAACTCCAGCCCTACCCGTGTCCAGATAGTGTTGTTCCACAACTCCAACCCTACCCGTGTCCAGGGCGTGTTGTTCCACAACTCCAGCCCTACCCGTGTCCAGGTCGTGTTGTTCCACAACTCCAGCCCTACCCGTGTCCAGACCGTGTTGTTCCACATCTCCAGCCCTACCCGTGTCCAGACCGTGTTGTTCCACAACTCCAGCCCTACCCGTGTCCAGACCGTGTTGTTCCACAACTCCAACCCTACCCGTGTCCAGGGCGTGTTGTTCTACAACTCCAACCCTACCCGTGTCCAGGTCGTGTTGTTCCACATTTCCAGCCCTACCCGTGTCCAGACCGTGTTGTTCCACAACTCCAGCCCTAACCGTGTCCAGGTCGTGTTGTTCCACAACTCCAGCCCTACCCGTGTCCAGACCGTGTTGTTCCACAACTCCAACCCTACCCGTGTCCAGGGCGTGTTGTTCTACAACTCCAACCCTACCCGTGTCCAGACCGTGTTGTTCCACAACTCCAGCCCTACCCGTGTCCAGACCGTGTTGTTCCACAACTCCAGCCCTACCCGTGTCCAGACCGTGTTGTTCCACAACTCCAGCCCTACCCGTGTCCAGACCGTGTTGTTCTACAACTCCAACCCTACCCGTGTCCAGGTCGTGTTGTTCCACATTTCCAGCCCTACCCGTGTCCAGACCGTGTTGTTCCACAACTCCAGCCCTAACCGTGTCCAGGTCGTGTTGTTCCACAACTCCAGCCCTACCCGTGTCCAGACCGTGTTGTTCCACAACTCCAACCCTACCCGTGTCCAGGGCGTGTTGTTCTACAACTCCAACCCTACCCGTGTCCAGACCGTGTTGTTCCACAACTCCAGCCCTACCCGTGTCCAGACCGTGTTGTTCCACAACTCCAGCCCTACCCGTGTTCAGACCGTGTTGTTCCACAACTCCAGCCCTACCCGTGTCCAGACCGTGTTGTTCTACAACTCCAACCCTACCCGTGTCCAGGTCGTGTTGTTCCACATTTCCAGCCCTACCCGTGTCCAGACCGTGTTGTTCCACAACTCCAGCCCTAACCGTGTCCAGTTCGTGTTGATCCACAACTCCAACCCTATCCGTGTCCAGGTCGTGTTGTTCCACAACTCCAGCCCTAACCGTGTCCAGGTCGTGTTGTTCCACAACTCCAACCCTACCCGTGTCCAGGGCGTGTTGTTCCACAACTCCAACCCTACCCGTGTCCAGGTTGTGTTGTTCCACAACTCCAACCCTACCCGTGTCCAGGTTGTGTTGTTCCACAACTCCAGCGCTACCCGTGTCCAGTTGTTCCACAACTCCAGCCCTACCCGTGTCCAGATCGTGTTGCTCCACAACTCCAGCCCTACCCGTGTCCAATTGTTCCACAACTCCAGCCCTACCCGTGTCCAGATCGTGTTGCTCCACAACTCCAGCCCTACCCGTGTCCAATTGTTCCACAACTACAGCCCTAACCGTGTCCAGGTCAAGTCGACTCCAGCCCTACCCGTGTCCAGATCGTGTTGCTCCACAACTCCAGCCCTACCCGTGTCCAGATCGTGTTGTTCCACAACTCCAGCCCTACCCGTGTCCAATTGTTCCACAACTCCAGCCCTAACCGTGTCCAGGTCGTGTTGTTCCACAACTCCAGCCCTACCCGTGTCCAATTGTTCCACAACTCCAGCCCTAACCTTGTCCAGGTCAAGTCGACTCCAGCCCTACCGGTGTCCAGGATGTGGTATACGATGTAGAGTACACGTGCTATATAGTTTAGTGGTATATGCGTATATAGATGAATGGAATATTATCTACAATAGCTGAAATTTTACTCTAACGTGTGTTATTTCTGTTACAGGTACCCACTGGAGAATGCTCCCAGTAACTATGTTTGTAAATGTGATAATGCATGTAACTGAGGGAGAACAATGCGGAAAGGCAATCGACTGATGGCGACACCTCAGATTACACTCGCATTTCATGGAGACACCTGAAATAACACTGGCAACTGATGGAGACATCTGAGATAACATTCAGAACTGATGGAGATACCTAAGATAACACTCGCCACGTGGGAGACATTTGAGATAACACTCACCACTGTGGACACCCGAGATAACACAACTGAATGAGGGAGATATTTAAAAAAAAAAAAAAAATTTCAGCGTGGATAGAGAGCTGTTGAAATGATTCGCTGCTTATTTTCAGACATTTTTGTTCACACTTTTAAAGAACAAATGAAGATTACCACATACACGCAAATCGAATAAGCACACATTTGCATTATGAAATTGTTGCACAAATACATTGTTGTATTTTCCAATCGATTGCTGTGTTCTCACTGAATCTTGCAAGTGCACAAATAAAACCAGACATTCACCTAGAATTGCATCGCTTCTGTTTGTTTATTTACAGTAAAACTTCGATTAACCGTCACCGCCCGGACCAGGGCTGTGGCGGATAGCCGAAGGGACGGATAACATAAATATCTTAATACATATGTACAGTAACGTGATTTCACTGCGGGCTTGGGAAAAATGAAAATACAATATTGCAAAAGAGAACAATACATACATATTGTATTTAATTTTACAAAACGATCAATATAATAGTAGTAATGTACATAAATGTATTGTAACACTATAAACCTACGTTACTTCAAATTAATCCATCATCTCCTTCTGTGGCTTTGAGGCTCGGGCTTTCTGCGCGGCGATGCTCCTTATCTTACGCAAGAGAAGGATCTGTGTTGCGTATTCCTCCAGTTTGCATTTCAAACCAGTCGATACCCTTTGATAACATTGTCTCTGCTTCTAAGTGTCTAGTTGTAGGTTTGTGGTTAAAATCTGATTCTCCATCGTTATCAATTTCTTCTGCTTCATTGGTAGGCACACTATAAACTATTTCATCATCATTCAAAATTTCAAATCCTCCATTCATTTGGTCACCTACCAACCAATCTATTACTTCTTCTAGCGCAAAGTGTTTACCTACAGTTGCATAATTTCGTCACCACTAACCGTCTCAGTTCCTAGAGTTTCGTCAATATGTTCAGGCAAGTGCCTGTTCCACCCTTTCTTTAGGTTAGACACTGTAAGAACATCCAGGCAGTGGCGACATTGAAAATAGCGTCATTTATGTTCTTTGACAATCATGGCACCATCAGATGTAAGCAAGGCTTCGATAAATGCTTTCATGTAACGTCGCTTCATATTTTAAGTTATGTCCGCATCCATAGGCTGGATAAGTGGAGTTGTATTCGCTGGACAATCAGTTTTATTTTACGATCATCACTCTTGAGTTCACATGAATGGTGTATCGGGGCAATGTCCATTAACATCGGTGCTTCCTGCCGCAACTACTTTTCGGCTATATGAGCTCTAACTTCAGGTACGAAAACCTTGTGGAACCATCAAACAATATTCAATGACATAAATTATTAACTGCTGAAAAATAGTGTAAAGCATCCTCTTCTCTACCATTAACCTCAATGCATTAATTCCCATACCAGCCTTCGCTACTAAATCATCCACATAATCACTAAAAGACATACGCCTGTCAAAAATGATACCCAAGTACCTTAATTGGCTCTCTCAACAAAGAGTGTTGACACTTGTCAACACTCCAACACCAAATGTAAAGCTGTGTTCAGAGACGGTGGAAGGAACGCAGGCAATGAATTACCTTGGGGATAGGGTTTGATCGAAGCCTTGCTTATAATGAGCACATAGACCAGGAGTAGATGTATATTGGGGGTTTGGGGCCAAAAGGGTGGTGGTAGTGGAGGGGAGCCAAAACAGCAGCCCCTAGGGGACCCCACCCCGGGGCCCCACCCCCCAGGACCCCGGGGTGTGGATAAGACGGGTCGCTTACAGGCAACCACCCGCGAGAGATCGAGCTCATAATATGGTCGCCTACAGGCGACTTGAGGATGCCCATGAGAAACCGAGCCATTGATTTAGAGTGTATCATCCGCAGACATACCAAGATGCGCACCGCGAAGAACAAGTGTAAGTGGCTACGGCTATACTCAACAGAGTTTTGCGAGCGGGACTGTATGCGGGAGTACTGCAAGGTACATGCAGTTCTGGTGCCGAAAGGGACATGCACCAAGCCCTGCCAAGCTGTGGGAGGGGGGTCACAAACTATCTATCATTATGTAAGGAGTGTGGTTATAACACAGTCAACCGCCGAACGTGGTACCATGAAAAGGTAAAGCCTTTTAACACCGAGTTTCGCCGATTGGCCATGATCGCAGAAATCTAAAGTTCAATTAGAGACATGGAACTATACGCTGCACGTACACACCCACGTTTTAGAGACTGACGGATTTGTGTATTTAACCATGCCAACGCTTAATCAGCTGAAGCAGCAAACACGCGAGTATGGGTTGCCATACAGTGGGAGGAGGAAGGCCGTTCTTGAGGGGGAAATATCCAGAGCGCGCGAGATGGCTATGGTTGCCCTGCTCGAGAAGAACCCCAATCTACATGGGGCACGACTTGAAGCAGGGATTACCACCGCTCTGAGATTTGTACACGGTACCACCGCGGACCGAGCCGCGATCGTCGCCGAGCGACGACACCGCGCCCCGCAGCGTGCTCAACGCCACACCGACCTCGAAGCAGAGTTCCTTGCCCGAGTTGATAGTGTGCGAGATGAAGCGGATGAGAAGTTGGCCGCATTCATTCACAACGCACCTGAATTGAAACTCACCCGGGAGATTGAGGGGAGCCTGAGAAAATATGAAGCAATCGTCCCAGAAGGTAGCGGCTATGAAGAACCTGGAGCATATATGTATTCGATGGAGCCCGCCATCAAAGCCCTGGTGGTAAAAGGGTTGGGGGATTATGGCGGCATTAAAATACAGCTGTATCTCCACCTAAGATATTATCGCACCACACCGGAAGGTGAACAGATCACGGCAATAGCAGCCCACGGAAGCAGGAACCTCGAAATGCTGAATGTGGGGGAATTTGAAGAGGTATTTAACCACGCCGTTGCTAAGATATATGCAGACAGTGAGTGCTTCACTGAACAGGGTTCGGATTGGAGCTATGATGATTGTATGTAGCTCGATCTCTACATCGCAAAATACCAACCATTCCGAGGCGCTAGCTACTTCACAACCCCCAGCTACATCCCATCACGTAGTGTTGTGAATGTGAAGAATGAGGACAACCGCTGCTTTGAATGGGCCATACTCTCAGCGCTCTACCCAGTAGCGCACGGAGAGCACCCTGATAGGCTCAACAATTATAACATCCACCGGGGAGAGCTAAACTTTGAAGGAATCCAATTCCCAGTGCAGCTGACCAGTATTGCAAAGTTCGAAAACCAGAATCCCACCATAGCCATTAGAGTCTTTGGTTGGGACAAAGGACCAACGATGCTCCGAACCAACACACTCAAACGCAAACAAATCAACCTCTTGCTCCTGTGTAAGGATGAGAATAGGCACTATGTCTGGGTCAAGGATGTGGGGCGGCTTCTATATGGAAACAGCAAACATAGGGGTAAGAAGTATCCATGTCTCAACTGTCTCCATGTACACTCCTCTCAGGAAACCTTGGACCAGCATGAGCCACTCTGCCAAGGCATCAACAAAGCCTGCCAGGTGAATGTCATGCCTCAGGGGGAGATGATGAAATTCAAGTCCCTCCAGAAACAGATGAGGGCATCATACATCATATACGCAGACTTTGAGACATTGAATGTTCCAGTACATGGCGCGGCAAAGGATCCAAACCAAAACAACACACGTCAACTTGCCGAGCAGCCCCCCTGTGGTTTCGGCTACACCATTGTGCGCTCTGACGGTCTCATCACAAACCCAGTCACATATCGGGAGGAGGACGCTGCCGATGAATTCCTCCGACTCTTGGGGCGAGAGCGGGCCATCATCCACAATAAGTTACAGCGACCGGCAATGATGGTGCTGGGGCAAAAAGACCGCGAAGACTTTGCCACCTCCACAACCTGTCACATCTGTCAAGAGCCGCTGGTGGGTGACAAGGTGAGAGATCACTGTCATATTACAGGCAAATACCGGGGCGCTGCCCATAATGTCTGTAATCTAGCATGGCGTATAAACAGAGACAAGCTGAGGATACATGTAGTCTTCCACAATCTAAGGGGATATGACTCCCACATCATCGTGCAAGCGGCCGGCCGTCTGGACTGGGGAAAAAGGACCGTCTACAAAAAGAAGAAAGACGGCACATGGAAAACCAAAGAAGTAGACAACACAACAATCACCTGCATACCAAACACCATAGAGAAGTACGCCTCCTTCACCATCGGTCAGCTGCAATTCATTGACAGTCTACAGTTCATGAATAGCTCTCTAGACACCCTGGTAGGGAACCTCAGCGAGCTGACACACTGCGGTAAATCAATGGCTCTGACACGTAGAGGCAACGATATAATCTCAAGATGTGAGACGTGCAACACTGAGAAGCACACCCCCTGGGCTGTCTTAATGAACAAGTTCAGGACCACGCTATGCCAGAGCCAGTCACATCTCCTTCTCCGTAAGGGTGTATACCCCTACGAATATATGGACAGCTTCGAGCGCTTTGCAGAGGACCGCCTACCACCCAAAGAGGCATTCTACAGCAAGCTCACCCGAGAAGGAATCAGTGACTCTGACTATGTCCACGCCCAGAAAGTGTGGCAGGAGCACGATTGCAAAACACTCGGAGGCTACCACGACCTATACCTGAAAACAGACGTCGGCCTGTTAGCCGATGTCTTCGAGACATTCCGAGACACCTGCATGTTGGTGTATCAGCTCGACCCAGCCCACTACATCAGTGCACCCGGCCTGGCATGGGACGCACTCCTAAAAAAGACGAAGGTGCAGCTCGAGCTCCTAACCGACCTGGACATGCACCTCCTCTTTGAGAAGGGTCTCCGAGGGGGTGTGGCCATGGTCTCTAAACGGTATGCCAAGGCCAACAACCCCAAGACTTCAGACTATAACCCCAAGACACCCAATTCATGGATCATGTACCTAGATGCAAATAATCTGTATGGGTGGGTTATGATGGAATACCTCTCAACTGGTGGATTCCAATGGGCTAATCCGACACTCGAGGAGGTACTGAACACCTCTGACAACGCCCCAGAGGGATGGCTTGTTGAGGTTGATATGAAGTACCCTGTACATCTGCATGAAGCCCACAGCGACTATCCACTAGCCCCAGAAACAATGGTCGTCCCAGAAGCCTGGTTGAGCGACTATCAGCGTGAGCTCCAGAACAAACTGGGGGGTAAGTTCACGGAGCAAACAAAGCTGGTACCCCACCTCCACGACAAGGAGCGATACATGGTCCACTACCGCAATCTCAAACTCTATCACAGCCTCGGTCTAGAGGTCACCCAGATTCACCGAGCTATCAAGTTCAATCAGTCCCAATGGATGAAGCCCTACATAGAGATGAACACCTCTCTACGTACCCAAGCCAAGTCGGAATTTGAGAAGGACTTCTTTAAGCTGATGAACAACGCCGTCTTCGGGAAGAATATGGAGAATGTTCGCAAACGCATCAGAGTCAACCTTCTCAGAGGTACCGAGGCCGACCGGCTCCGGAAAGAAAAGAAAGTACAGATAACAAGCATTTCACAAGGGCGAGAAAAGATCAAAAATCATCATGGTACATACTATACCTCCTGTACCCCCTGTTAACTACACACATGCCCAAGTGCACACAATGGATGATTCTACTCGCACTACTCATGTTAAATGCAAAACAAATGTCTTCACAAACAATTTTATTCACACATCATCATGACGCAACACAGATGATATTACTCATGACAAAACAGCTAACTTTGTTACTTATATCATTACTGTTGAACCAAAGTTTGTTGTTACCACTGATAAACTTTATGTCAAGTCAACTCACACACATACTTATGCTGAACAATGTAAATCATCAGTCGGTGGAATTACTGACAAAAATCAGCAACAAATTACATTACATATTTTGGAAAATATACACAAATTGCAGAAAAGCATACAAACATGCACGATTACATTTCAAAACTATACATGGTGTATTATTATTATTTGAACTATTGAATGTATACACACATGTACGAGTGCAGGTGTGGAGATAGCACTCAAAATGATCTCAACATGAAATTTGAAAATCCCCACCCTTCGGAAAATTAATTTTAACCGTAACCCACTTTATATCCGTAGATCGAGTAACTCCAGAGTTGCCTTGTCTGCTGTACGACTCCAGCGCTATGATACTAGCACACTCCATTGTACAGACCAGCCGGTCTCTGTGGCTGAAGGGCTTGCGAACGCGGTTTGTGAGCCCGTATACCCGGGTTCGAAACACGGCGGTGCTGGTTTTTTCGAAAAAGGTATAGAGCCGGTCGTTCAGAAAGCAATGGCAAACTACTGAACGTAACACTTGCCTAGTACATCAACAGCAGCTGAAAATTCTGGTGTTGACTGCAACGTCCCGTAAGGGATACGCAACACAATTTTGTACAGACCAACATAAAAGTTCCTTCAACGTGAAAAGTGTCATCGACAGAACAGTAAGACTCAACATGTGATTTCAGGTATCAAACAGTAAGATATACCAATATTGACTTTGTTTCAAACGAGTATCTACAGAATCCACCTTTTGAAATCGACTAACAACGACAAGAACTTCACAAGTACAGACACTGATTTCTAGTGAACAGTTTAATGAACCAGATGCCAACCTACAAACTATGGCAAAGACATTCACAGACAGGCACACCATGGCCAAACTCATAAGTATATTTTATATGTGTGAATTCCAGCAATTTTACAGAACGAACTTACAAATTGTCCAAACTTGGTGAAAAGTTTTAATCACTATACAGAAGGAAAGACAATATCAAGATATACAGAATACGTCAATAATCGGGTCAGAAAGAAGAAATGCCAAACATTTCAGCACCACAATGAACATTGAACACTGATAATTTAATTCCGTGTGCATAACTTTCACAGGACAATAACAGTATCCTATACGTGTATAAAGGCAGCGACGATGAATATTTTATTGTAAATGTATTAACTGTATTACATCCAATGTCTAATTTTATTATTATATTAGTTAATAGTCTTAGAATATTATGTGTAAATATAAACGTAAGTACAGTGTGAAAGGTATAAAGTGTAATGCTGAGAATCAACGCCTGGCAATCCCAATACGCGGGTGTTACCAATCTTGCTTTCGCGTATGGTGGATAGCCCGACGAATGACGCTTAGCAATAGTGGTACAGAAGTAACATCAACATATTGTAACAAGAAGGAACATTCCAACAGGGTGATGCCAACCAAAGAGATTAATAAGAACTCTCCATAACAGTAAACGATGTGTACCCAAAAAGGGAAACAACTCACGGTCTGACATAAGATGAGGTAAAGGGGGACTATGATATACATGAAGTATATTCGAACCATGACCACAACATTGACATAGTGTGCTCATAAAGAATCGATGAGAGTGCATTAAATAGAGACGATGGGGACCACGTCTGAATAGAGAGAAAATGTAAGAATGCTGTAAGAGGAAGTTGTAGCCTTATTCGAGGCGTGAATCAATGGAGAATCCTTAAACCAGCATAACCACAATAACTATGAGATGATAATGCAGAGCGAATCGATTGTGAAACATGAACAGAATGTAATGTCACGGAGTGGGGATTGAAGAATATAACGAGGTATAGCAAGTAAACCCAACCAGAACAGTTGCCAGACCACGACAAAACCTTGAGAGAAACCTCAGTACTGAAAAAGAGAGAATAGTAATTTAATCTCGAAAAAAAAGATCAGAGCAAAAAAGGGACGCAAGCGTAGACTTATGATCATATAATCCCCTGACAAGGTTAGAAAGATGTACCAAGAGTAACAACAGCAGAATGTGTCACATTTCCAAGAGAAAGTGCCACATTGTTTGTGCGGGGGGAGAGTGTCAGGGGCTTATATGTAAGCAATAGTGTAAGTGCGGGTATGTAAGCGAGAGTCAGTGTAAGCATAGCTGAGGTCAAGGGCAGTAGGAGACATCACGGCTTGACTAACGGACGGTCAAGCAAGAAGCCCGTGAACAGACCCACGTGATGTGGGAAGGTCAAGGAGGACGGAGGCAGTGTGTGTGAGACAGCGGATAGAGACGGACGTGTGAAGAATAGCGAGAGATAGAACGATCGAACGAGAGAGTTGTGACGGATAGCTGAGATGAACGTTGTGTATTGATATTCGAGGAATGTACTAACTGTGATATGTGCGAGATGATGTGAGGCTGTGATTGCGAATGATCATGCGGGCGACAGTGTAAATATCGCCCATGTGAGCTAGCGCGTGGCTGCTGGTGTTGAATGATTGTTTGAGCGTGAAGTGCGACCATGTTGTCAGCCTGTAATATATATTGTAATAAATGTTGTTCAGGAGAAAGCTCCTGCGAGTTTCCGATTGCATTCATGTGTTATTAGTATATGTGTCGTAGATGTTGTAATTTGCCTGTCCAAGTCCAGTGAGCTAGAAGGAGCAAATAGTTAGGACTCTGACAGTACGCCGACATGAAAGCCCACCCCGACTGGTACGATTTCTCAGATTACCCGCGCGGCCACCCCAACCATTCGACAGCGAATAAAAAGGTGGTCGGCAAATTCAAAGACGAATGTAGCGGCCGCTCAATAGCTGAGTTCGTCGGTCTCAGGCCGAAGATGTACTCAATCCTAGAAGCCACCAACATCAAGAAAGCCAAAGGGGTGGCTCGGACAGTTGTGAAAAAGGACCTCAGACACGTACACTACAAGGACAGTCTGTTCGGCCAACGTGAATACAAGCACACACAGATTGCCATACGAAGCAAGGGTCATCAGATAGGTGTTTATGAGATGAACAAACATCTCTGAGCTCTATGGACACAAACAAGTGGATTTGTGCTGATGGTGTCAACACTAGGGCCTACAGCTACGTAGAATCCTGCTAGGGGGTAGCTGTGTATCTGGAGGAACAACGAGCAGTTCCTCACACACAAATACACCAGATAGTAAAGAGTTGGCTGACCCTCTTGCTGGGTGATATAGCCAATCCGGTGCAAAGTCAGCGACCATGTAGGATCAGTGGCCCGACGCTGGCCTCCCTCAAGCTCGCCCGCTGAATAAAGATACCTGACCTGCGAGTCGGCTGGAATTACAGGTTCCTTACGCCCGATAGCGCGGCGGGCTGGCGCGGCTGGAGCATGGGAGACAGACGAATCCTTAAGCGCCTCAGCCGGCTTCCTACCAGTCAAACGAGTCACCTCATTATTGATCGCAGCGACTACCTGTGGGGTAGAGCTCTCACCCATTCGACCGACCGTTCATCTGAGCCTCGGGCAGCGAGCAACAACTCTTGGGCATATTGGGCCCCGAACAGTCTCTCTGCTAGAGTGCGGTTGAACCGCTCGACAATTGCCTGCTGACGATGGTTCCCTGCCTGCCCACGACGTACCTGTGTCTTATGCTTAGCAACCAGCTGACTGACGGCACCCATAAACTCCCGCCCATGGTCAATCTGCAAAAGATTAGGCCATCTGAGCGGCCCGCGTTTATAGATCTGCCCAAGTGCTGATGCGGCCGCGTCGCTACTCTTATCTGTTAGCGGCTCAGCCTCCTTGTAGCGTGAGGCAACATCAACCACCGTCAAGGCAGACCTATAGGTCCTGGCCGTGCGACCAGAACCAACGCGATCATGTGGGAGAAACAAAAGATCTGCCTGATGGACAGCATTCGGTGTGGACTCGGCGATGTGGGGTCGTGGAATATAGCGAGGCCGCGGCAGGTAGATTTGCCAGATAGCCTGCTTCTGAAGCCACTCCCTAGCCACAGTCTCACTGACCTTAGCTGCCGCGGCCAACTTTTTCACAGCTGAATGCCCCTTCTAATAACCTTGTGGGCTGTAGTAAACACGCTCCATTATTGTACATAATAAAACATATCTCTATAACAACCATCCCAAGAGGGGGATATCCTTGAGTGGTGAGTTGGGTCCCAGGATGAGTCCTTTCCCACTAACAATCTGACTCTTCCTTCCACCACATACAACGCAGGTGCCACGCTTAACCGACCGTCCATTCTTCATCTTGGTAATCATCCCACCCTTAGTGGGGGTCTGTCTCTTACACCGAAAACAATACATATTGATATGCTGCAGATGTCTATATATTGAAAACGAGGGCGCGCCTATACCAAAGCGGCTCTTGGCAGACATCAGGGCCGAGACTATGCGAGCATCGCGACTATCCCAGTCGGGGGCACCACCAGACGCTGCAATATTTTCAGCCGCCGAGGCTAGGATGTCATCAGCAACGTTGCGGTTAGCTGTATCGCTATGAGCTGCATAAGCAATGTCGTGAGCCTTGCAGGCGCGGTCGAGTGTGTTGGCCCCCTCATAGCCCTGGGCCAATCGCTTATATAATTTAGTCAAAGGACCACAGTAGCTATATTTCCCCGTATTCTGGAACGAACCCCCAGGAACATCCTCAGAGCTGACACCCTTAGGCAGCCTCATATGCATCTCAGGCAAAGGCAACATATTCAGCGCTTTGTTGAGGAGCCCCATACGAACAATCTTGCTCTTCTTAGCCCCACAAACTTCACAGATTCCGCGCCTTGTTATCCGACGATTTTTCAGCACGCCCTCCGACTCCTCCAGCGTAGGAGTCTGCTTCTTACAACGCAGGCAATACATATTGAAGATATTGCAAATGTGTATATATTTAAAATGGAGATAACCAACTTCGACCTTGAGAACAAAGCCTGCCACCACAACCACTGGCTGCTGCCGGACACCATTCGTTGTGTTGTGTGCGGGCCATCGGGGTGCGGAAAAACAAACATGATGCTCAACCTACTACTGAAGCCGGGCTACCTAAACTATGACCGGCTGCACCTGTACTCGAAGTCTTTGGGGCAGGACAAGTACCAGTTCCTCCAGGATTAGGCCGAGTCTGTCGGGCAGGCTGCGGGGCAAAATATTGCCTCCTATCATAGCTCGGCCGATGACATCATCCCAGTCGAGGACCTGAACCCCGAAGAGAGAGCTGTCATGGTCTTTGATGATGTCATGCTGGAGAAGCAGGGACCGATCGAGAAGTACTACTGCCAGGGCCGGCACGGTGGTGCTGACACATTCTACCTAACCCAGAGCTTCTTCAGAATCCCCAAACAGGCCATCCGCGACAACGCCAATCTATTGGTAATCTTCAACCAAGATACGAAGAACTTGCGCGCCATCCACGACTCCTATGTTGGTGGTGATATGCCCTTTGATGAATTCAGGGAGTTCTTCACAGAGTGCACTAGCAAATCTTATGGTTTCGCAGTGATCGACCTGACCAGCAAGGCTCACGATGGCAAATACCGATGTGGATTCGATCGGCTCTATATCCCGAAGTCTTCTATTTAGATATATATGTTATTGTGATAGCAACAACATGTGGGCTGATGTGACTAACCATGCAAAGCGTAACGCTTTTGTGAAGGATTATCTAGCACGTCGGGATCGCCTGAAGCAGCGGTTTCTGGCAGAGAAGATGGGGGAAGCAGATTTACAACAGGAGGCGGCTAAACTCTTCACACCAATTACTAAAACTGTAGCAGAGAGGTCAGCGCAACAAACGGGGGCAATAAGCCAAATCATCAAAGCTCAGACCGGTGAGTTGGCTAAAATAGCAGACAAACAGACCGGTGAATTGGCTAGACGAGCAGACAAACAAGCTAACGAGCTAGCTCGGGCTATTGAGGCGTTGGGTAGGGTTCTACCCATTGAGGGTAGAGCACAGGCCAGAGCGCTTGAGGATGAGGCCGCCCCCCCCCCCCTTTCAGGGCCTATTATAATTGATGTAGATCAGGGCTTGGATGAGGAAATCATTAGTGGGAAATATAAGTACCCAATGCCTAGCACGCTCCTCAATGAGCCGGATGATGTACTTCGCGGCATCTTTGATACCACCGCAAAACTCAATTCAAACACGCTCGGGGGGAAGAAGAGGAGGGCCGGCGTCACTAAGGAGGAGATTGAACAAATAGATCGAGATATTGCAGCTATACAAGCATTCAGGGAGCGTGTTAAAACTATATTGGATAATCGACAAGAGGTTATCGTCCGTGGGCAAGGGTTGAAACTCCGAGGGAGCAAATTCGGTACCCTAACTATTGATCCCGCAGCTCTGGCTGCGGGCCGGCTGCAAGCTTTTGATGGGGACACCCTAGTATTGTCGGCTCCAGCAGATGAGACGCTGTACGATCTCCTAACCAAGCGGTTCATCAAAGCAAAGCAATACACCCCACAAGCTGTTGAGACATTTAGCCGGCTGGCTCAACTTGCCAAAATGCCAGTCTACAACAGAAAGGGAAAAAAATACGGACTAATCCAAGGTAGTGGTGTGTTATACTACAACGACCCCAACACTCTGGTGGAGCACCTAGCCCTGTTAGTAGCTTCGAAGGAGGCGGGGAATACTGGAGTTGACACAGAAATATCTGCGATATTGGATGAGCTTATGCGTAGTGGGGTGATCTCTAAGGAGCAGGCTCTCAAGTTGAACAGAAGAATCTTCGTTCATTAATCATGGAGCTCCAAGCGTTAAAGGAAATCCGCGACCGGCTCGCCTCGATGGAGGTGCGACTCGCACCGAAGGAGAATATGTCCCTGGTGGTAACGTCGGATAAAAGCGACTGGACGACCTACTACTCCCCAGCGCTGTACCTTGACCCCCAGAAGTCATACGAGCTGGCCTTGCTTAATCTAGAGACCTACAACTCCATCAGCAATGTTAACTCCACCAACAATACTTTCGTCTACCGTGTGGAGAAGAAGGAGTGGAAAACCATCACCATAGAAGAGCTCGCCCAGATCAATCGAGAGATTCAAAGAAAGATGGAGGAGGCCAAGGATTGGAATGAGAAGGCCGAGGAGAAGAATTACATTACCATAGGACCCAACCCCTCAACCCTTCGAACTTTTGTAAAGATAACCAACCCAGACTATGAGGTTGATATGGGTGCTTCGTCTTTGCGCAAAATACTTGGGTTTGACCCACAAATATTGACTAAGGGCTATAAAGAAGGGGAGAAGCCAATAGACATCTTCCATGTGAATAGCATTCTGGTCAATTGCAATGTGGTGAGTGGGTCTTATCTCGGAGGGGGGACCCACCCCACCATCTACTCATTCTTCCCCAACGTGTGCCCTGGCTATAAGATCTTAGAGTCTCCCAGAACGGCTGTCTACCTCCCTATCACCCAAGTTGGTAGTATACACAGCATACGCGTCTGGTTGACTGACCAAGACGGTGCACAATTAAACTTTAGAGGCGAGCAAATAACTATAAGGCTACATATTCGCAGTGTGTAACCATGTATGTTTTCCCAAGACGTCGGATGCGGGTAGATGGGGGGATGTTCGATTGGTTGGGCTCGGCAGCTCAGGTGGTTGGAAGTCTGATCTCTTCAGGTGCTAAGGTGATACCCAGTGCCGTCAGTAAAGTTGCCAAATTTGTTGGCAGCCCCATAGTTATGAATGTGGCCAAGACAACGGAGTCTGTGGCCTCCGCAGGTGCAGCTGCCAAAAGGTTGGTGGACGCTCTCAGGCTTTTGCCGCCCCAGCTGAAAAGGGAACTCACGGCTAAGAGCGCTGAAGTTTTGAAGTAGCTCGCTGTCCAGCCCGAAGTGCAGCCCACCGTCCATCCCCCCAGTCTGGAGTCGTTGGACATCGCCAGCCGAGGTGGAGGTTTCAAGACAATTAGAGATAAGTCTAGACGTTTATAATATCACCATGGAGGAGCTCCGCACTTCTATGCTTGAAATTACCGAGCCTGTGCATGTTGATGAAGGTATTGAATCCTTTGAGTATCGGGAGTATGAGTCACAGAACCCAGCTGCTCTCAACCAGAATACCACTATCCAGATTGATATACACGCTCAGGATGCCTTCACTTGCCCTTCCAAGAGCTATCTTCTTGTAGAAGGCAAGCTCAGATCGTTTCGAGAGGAATACTATGATGCGAATAGTCTGGTGGCTTTGGTTAACAACGCGGTCGCGTTCATGTTCAACAAAATACGTTACCAGCTTCACAACAACACCATCGATGATGTGTCATATCCTGGGCAGGCCACCACTATGATGACTCTTCTATCGTGTGGGGAGGACTTTGCCTGGGGTGAAGGCCTCAATATGTGTTGGTATAAAGACTCTGATGAAGGGAACGCTGCGGTGGAAAATGTGGGGTGAGAAAGGCGGCGGATTATCATTATGAAGAAACCCAAAACTCCGTGCACGTTCAGTTTCTGTGTCCCACTCAAATACTTCTTTGGGTTTTGTAATGATTATCAGAAGGTGCTCTATGGTGTCAAGCAGTCCCTACTGCTAGATCGCCAGAACGACGCTCAGGCCATCCATCGCAGTAGTTTAGCGCGGGCTGCTGTGGCCGCCGCGGAAGGTAGAGCCGCCGTAACCGCTGTGGTTCCCCCACCAGAGGGTAGGATTGAACTGTCTAAGATTGCCTGGATGATGCCTCACGTTATTCCCTCTCTGACCTATATGAGCTCGCTCATGACTCTGATAGAGAACAAAGTTAGAGTGCCTGTGGCTTTCCGCGCCTTACAGTGTGATAGCTTGGCGGTGCCGGAGTCCACTTCCTTCACCTGGCAGTTGGGAGTTAAATCCCAAACAGAGAAGCCTCTGTGGATTCTGGTGGCTTTTCAAACAGCTCGTGAAAATGATCAGACGAAGAACAATGCCCTATTTGATCATGTGCGGGTGAAGAATATTCACGCCCTGATCAACAGCGCACGCTACCCCCTAGTGGATCTGAATGTTGACTTCGCTGGGTATAGAACCTCTCGAGCCTACAAAGCTTTTGCAGACTTCAAGGAGGCGTTCTATGGTATTACCAGTCGAGAGTCGTCCAACCTGGTGAATCCTGTGGATTATGTGGCCCTCTACCCCATACATGTTATTGATTTGCGGGCCCAGTCTGACGCCATTAAGAATGCTGTTCAAGCTATCACCCTCAAGGTGGAGTTTGACGTTTCTGTGCCTGCGAACACCAAGGCTTTCGCTGTGATCATCGCAGATAAATCTCTGTTCTTGGAATCTGATGGTAGGAAGTTTACTACAGTCTTGAATTAAACACTAGAGATATACTGAAAAAACTATGGCGCTGATATCGTATGGGTTGAGCCTCTCTCCGGGGCAGAAAGAGACGTTGGTCAAGGCGGCGAAAGATGGCACTGGTGCCGCCCTACGCTTGGGTGTGCGGCAGTTGCATGGTGCTGATAAGGTCGGCCTGACCCAGCGTCAGATTAACCACATTAAGAAGAATGTTGCTGTGGGTTCTAGGGCTGAGCTCGTCTTCTCAAAGAGTCAGATCAAAAAGATGGTTAAGGTGAGTGGGTTTTTCCCCGCCTTGGGGGCTGTGATCCCCCTCTTGGCTAAGGCACTCCCCTGGCTGGGTGGATTTGGGGGTTTGATGGGTGGGGCTGCTGGTGTGGCACAGGCAGTTGATCAGGCTCGTCATAACCGGGCGATGGAGGGTTGGGGTTTGCCGCCTGCGTTAAAGGGCATCTTGGGTAACCATCCTATTTATGGTCCAGCGATCAAACTCCTTGATGGAAAGGGTGTGTACCTCGCTAGGGGCAAGGGGTTGAAAAAAAAGAAGCATTAAGCAACTTTGTTATTGAGAAGGCTGCTAAGGATACACCCCACTTCCGCGGTGTGTTTCTGCGCGACGGTCTTCCCGCAGCTCTACACAATCCGGAGTGTGGGATTGTCAATCTAGACTCATTAGAGGGGGAGGGGACCCACTGGGTGGCTTATTACAGGGCGGGGCCTATGGCGGTTTACTTCGATAGTTTCGGGCTTGACCCGCCCCAGGAGATCCTGGATTATCTAGGGTGCCCCGTGCGCACCCAGACTTTTCAGTTGCAGAGGGCAGACGATGTGATCTGTGGCCATTTATGTCTTCATGTGCTTCGTGGGCTGGTGGGTGGGCAGCACTTTGAAGATATAATACTGCGTATGCTATAACCATGTCTGTTGGAAAGTGTGGCGGAGAGGCTGGGACTTTTGTCCAGCTTAGCCGGGCTGGGCTCGTGCGCACGTATGGGGACACTATGCAGGGTATACTATCCATGGGCGGGTTTCGCCTCACTAATGTGGGGGAGCCTTCTGGGCCTACTGATGCTGCAACGCGGGGTTTTACGGAGCGACTCTCTAAGCTGTCTGGGGGACCGATGTCTGAGGAAATCAATATGGGTACCCATAGAATCACTAATGTTGCTGAACCGGTTGGAGAACAAGATGCGACCACAAAAAAATACGTTGATGGGCGACATATGGCTGCGCTGTTAAATACCCAGTCTTTGGGTAAGACCTTCTGGAACGCCACAAAAATATATATAGAAGGTCGATTAGGTGCTGATTGGGCGTTGTGGTTTGAGGTAAAAAAATCCCTATATTGGGTGGTCAGGTACTAAACCCAGTCACCTTAAAAATATGGGAGTACTACTATGTATACTTAGCATCGCTAATGGGGTATATGTCGGCTATGAGGCTGGCCAGTTCTTCCTTAAAGGTGACGATAATATTTACACCCTTAGTTTGGTGGTGAACAGCCAGCCCAGGCCTGAATACATCGATCGCCCCATCCCAGGGAGCACCCTATATATCAAGCTCCTTCTTATGAATGGGACTTTTGCAAACTGGTGGGATGTTATGCCTGGTATTCAAGTAAAAGCTCTGGTGCCTCATGTGACGGCTTGGGTTATTGTTACTTTCGCTGGTGAAGTGCGTGCGGAAGTTACAAATGACCGGGTTGAGGTAAACATAATTAAGGGTGTTGATACCATCAATCTGAGAGAAGTTAAAGTTTCGCCATGGATTCATCTTGTAAAACTTTTGTATACCCACAACCCTGTCACTGAGGAGGATTCAAAACGTATCACCACAAATTGAATATATGGATGCGTGTGGTTAATATACAATGGCGCCCGACCAGGCCTTTCGCCTTCAAGAGATCAGCAGACTGCAGAAGGGCTTGGAGGCTGAGCAAGAAAAACGGTCTCTGTTGTATAAGAACTACCACCGGGTTGTGAATGTCTTGGATGGGATTGATGCGGCACTGCTTACAGTGAGTGTGGGGCTTCTGTCGACTGCCATTGCAGTCCCAGTCGTCTTCGGTCTAGAGATAGGCGCTCTCGTTTGCGGGCTATTGGGGGCGGCCGGCAAGTTGGTGACCCACAGATGTGCACTTAAAGCCAAGAAGCATGACGAAATCAGGATTTTGGTTGAATCGAAACTTTCAACAATCTCCGATCTTGTCTCAGCGGCCTTGCAGGACCAGGAAATTTCTGATGCGGAATTTAAATTAATTCTGAATGAATCAGTGAAATTTCGGCAACTGCAGGCTGAAATTCGACGCAAAGTTTCTGCCGACTTGCACCAGAAAAAAGAGCTTTCTGACTTCACCCCACCAGTCAGAAAGCCTGCCCGCTAGGTAGCCTGCTAGACTGTACGCTCTTTTTTCATAGCCTCTTTCACCTCGATGAATTTCTCCATGAAGAAGGGATCGTCTATGTCTTCTGGCAAATCTCTTGTCAGAGCCACATAGCGCTCAGCTAGTTCACTATCGCAAGTGTGGCACATATCGAACGGTTGCTGTACTACTGTATTACAGATAGTGCACCCAAACACATTCCTACCCTTTTTAAGTAGTTGGAGGTGTTTGTAGCAGAACTCGCCGCGGCACCTGCGATCGCACCGGATCGAGGCCCCTTCATGCACAAGCCACATACAATTCTTCATTTTAAGCTTGAGTCGCTAGTCTCTAATTCTGAACTCCGCTCGAGTATCTGGGCCGCGCAATTTTCTTAGCGAGAAAAATTGTTCCGCTTGCGCGGCTCATAAAACCTGTCACGCAAAAACAAAACGATCACGCTTGCTATGCCCAGTCACGGTACTTCCGGCGTGATCGTTTTTACCAGAAGTGGTGTTGACAGGCGCAGATTATTGAGGTGTTACTCTGTCATCGTGGCAGGCACAAACCTCATAGCGGCCACCGATACATCGCTGCTCCACGGTTCACTATCCCAGTCAGCTTCAAATTCACAGGCTAGACATTCACCTGTGCTGCACATCCTCCTCCTCAGCGATTGTTTCCAAACAGTCTGGCGGAACTCCTAAGGACCTCCAACCCCAAGGAGTATAAATGATTATAGTTCCCCCACTTATTCTTCTGCCTTGGCATTGTATGATCCGGAGATGATAGTCACTAA
The DNA here is from genome assembly GCA_963921405.1 of Cepaea hortensis. Classification (NCBI taxonomy): domain Eukaryota; kingdom Metazoa; phylum Mollusca; class Gastropoda; order Stylommatophora; family Helicidae; genus Cepaea; species Cepaea hortensis. Next base: position 4,389,824 of record OY992884.1, read on the forward strand.
AGCGTCGCCTCGAGGGCTTTCCACAGAATGTTGTGGGGCTCTTGAACCACTGGCAAGTAGGCATGCTATGTCAGGGGTGGCTTCCCTCTAAAACACAATCCAGTAGGATGTTCATGCGGCTTCCGAATCTTGCAGATCAGGCAGAGGATCTAGCTTCATACCTTTATATGGGCGCAGCTTGATGTTGGTCTTCTTCTCAAACTTCCAAAGCATCCTATGGAAGGCGTCTAGCGTGCAACGCTCACACACCTCATAAGGGCGCTTAACCCCCCTCTCAAAGAATATACACTCTTCTATGACTACACCCCGCTTCGCCTGTGTATTGTGTCGAGAACAATAAAGACCCTGGCATGATCGACCGCAGCGCAGCTCTGTGCCGCGTGTGGGCCACTCACAGCCGTGGGTATTCATCTTGATATACCCAAGGGTTGTGGCTCTAATTCACTTGCGGTGATGCGTTATAATACGACGACGTCCCCTGCGCGACCCATCCACTCTTCGGTAGTTGCACCAAACTTCTGGGGGGTGGTAGTGGGTCCACTCTCCTTGGGCATTCCTCCAACATTGCATACGCTGTCGTGTTGGTTTCACTTGTAGCCATTGATGTGTGTCCATGGTGTGTGCCCCATACATACTATAGCTCTAAGTAGTATATCCAGAATGATAATACACTCTAAATCAATGGCTCGATCGCCTGGCCTGTGTGTGCGATCCGGGATGCAGAGGATGGTTCACCGCCAGGTGTGCGCCCCGGGGCCTTGGGGGTGGGGCCCCGGGGTGGGGTCCCCTAGGGGCTGCTGTTTGGCTCCCCTCCACTACCACCACCCTTTTGGCCCCAAACCCCCAATATACATCTAGGCGACCATATTATGAGCTCGATCTCTCGCGGGTGGTTGCCTGTAAGCGACCCGTCTTATCCACACCCCGGGGCCCTGGAGGGTGGGGCCCCGGGGTTAGTTAGTTAGTTAGTCGACAGATCATCCTCGCTGCACATCGAACCATTCAGTCCATAAGTGCTCGGATCCCCTCCTCAGCAAATCCCGCAGCGTGTAGCGGCTAACGACGCCAGTTCTGTGTTGGTTTATCAATCTTCTTTGGCTTCCTGCGTAGTGTTCTTGTTTGGCCACACCTCTTTTAATTTGATGCTCTAGCAGTCTGGCCATTGTTGTAGATTCACAGTCATCACTTGGTTCTCGCAAAAGTCTCACATCACGTAGAGCATTCAGAATGTCAGCCTGGTCCATGGCGCGTCCGCCCTCCACAGTAGCCTCACCTGCGAGCTTGTCAGCCCGCTCATTTCCTTGTACTCCCGCATGCCCTGGCACGAAGATGAAACTAATCTTTGCCAGCCGAGACCGCTTCAGAGGCAGCAACCATTCTCTTCGGATCGACCCCTCCTCTATCCTCTTGATCATGTTCATTGAGTCGCTAAGGAAACAAGCCCTGGTGAATGTCTGTGTCTCGAGCCATGTTATTGCTTTACTTACTGCCATGACTTCCATGGTCAGGCTACTTGTGGTTTCAGTGAAAGCACCAGAGTCCTCCTTCACAATTCTCCCTCCGGCCCGAGCTGTAAAGGCCCATGAGCTTCTCACATGTCGGACGACCGACCCATCTGTGTAGATGACCGCGTCACCGTCTAGCGAATTCTCGAAAATCAACGCTTGTACTTCAGCCTCAACAGCAGCCGGATTTTCTTGTCTGCATTTTCTATCTAGTTGGATGCAAACTGAAAAGGATGTGCAGAAGTCTGTTGGCACTTGCACCCACTCCTCGCCAGGTTCTAACTCCTCAAGTGAACACACCTGTTGAAGAATGTCTTCGGCTTGACCCATCCACGACCGTCCTCTTTTTAACCTGCTGCCCTTCACCTTCCTAATTTCACTATGCAGTGGATGTTGTGTGTTTGCGTTAATTCTGAGGTAGGCGCGTGCCCTGCAAACTTGTATTCTCTCTTCAATGGTTGGAAAATCAAGAAGGTAGCGCATCGCCCTGCATGCTGTATCTCTTGTACATCCAAGAATAATGCGCATAGCTTCATTCTGTATCCTTTCCATCCTTTCTATCTGCTTATGGCTGAGAGTCAAGATTGCCATTGCATACTCCAAAACAGACATGACCAGCCCCTCGTACAGAAGACATAGATGGCGCTGCTCACAGTTTGCTGCCGCCATCACCCGCATCGCTGCCAAACCCCGCTTGGCCTTTGTTATCACCTGGTCTATGTGCACATTATAAGCAAGGCTTCGATCAAACCGTATCCCCAGGTAATTCATTGCCTGCGTTCTTTCCACCGTCTCTGAACACAGCATTACAGTTGGTGTTGGATTGTTGACAATATGATTATTCAACGAGAACCAAGTCACTGTTGCCTTTGTTGGGTTAACCATTGCCCCAGCTTCGTCACACCAAGTACTTATGCGATTGAGTTCGGTTTGTAGTTCCCCAGCAACCTCCTCTCTATCCTTACCCTGACGATACACTAAAACATCATCGGCATATGACAATGTCCTGCCAGGTCCAGTGATCTGCTCACTGGTGATTCTCACTGTGTAGGCGTTGAACAGTACCGGAGATAATGGTGATCCCTGTGGTAGGCCAGGATATATTGTTGTTGGTTCCGAAGTCCAACTGCCACATCTAAAAACTACTTTCCGTTGGAAGAGGGCTGCAGCGATCCAACTAAGGAGGAATGGACTTACGTTTAGTTCAAGAAGCTGAAACATTAAAAAATCCAGTGGTACTCTGTTGTATGCGTCCTCAAGATCAATCGCTGCAGCAACGGTTTCAGTGCCTGAGTGGAAACCTTCATAGACATCCTGGGCAAAGACTGCTGCATTGGTCCAGGTTTCTCTTTTTGGACGGTACCCACCCAGGGTAGGTGGGAAAACACCTTGCCTCTCTAGTTGGCTTGATATTTTCCTGGCAATTACCTTCTCCAGCAGCTTGCCTATTGTATTCTGCATGGTTATAATTCGATATCCCTGAATTTTTTTGTGGTCTTTGTCAGGCTTCGGCAAGGGAATCAGATAGCTGTGTAACCATTCCTCCTTGATGCTAGCACTCCCTATACTGTTGTTGTACATGTCTGCTAGTTTCTCTAGCTCATTGTCGGTACACCTATTTATGTCGTCGTATCTTATGCCATCAGGACCTGGAGCACTGTTTTTTGATCGTCGAAGCACAGCCTTGATTTCTTTCACTGTCACTGTGTCTTCATCCGAAGTGTTCTGGGCCTTGCATCTGTCTGAGGTGACCTCCTTGGCCAGATTTCGACCTCCCATGTCTGTCTGGTTGCCCTGCTCAAGGTAGCGTTCAAAGAGGGCTTTGCCCTTGTCTTCGTCAGTCCTCTGCCAGATGAGGTCAGCAGCTTGGAAGTCAGAAATGCTCTTATTCTTGACTACACCACTCATGCTTTTATGTAGTCGCCAGAACAATTTCAGTGACTTGTCTGTGCTTACCCTTTGACACACCTCTGCCCATTTTTCCCTTTTAACCACCGTGACCAGTTTTTTGAAATAGCTTACTTTTGTTTGCATCTCTCTTTCTAAGTGCAAGCAGGGACTAGGATGACCAGCTCTGTTCTTCTTGGCATTTTGCCATCTCCTTACAGCACTACGCTTATCCACCCAAGCCTTATCCACCTCGAAACTCCACCACGGTGGCTGCTCCCAGCTTTTTTTCCTGCCCTGAAACGTTCTGCGCTTGTCACGTCTTATTTTACTCACCACATCTTGCCCTGTACTGTCATACTGGAACGTCTTTACCTTTAGCTTGTGCTGCCTGGTTCTGCCTTTCTCCACCAATATGCTGCAAGGGTGGTGGTCGCTGCCATGGTGTCCTAGGACACCCCATCTACACACTGTAGTGAGTAAAGGTGAAACTAGCGCCAGATCAATCGCACTGTCCTCATCGCCTGGACGGCTTGCTGTCCTGGTGACACAGCCACTGTTGATACAAACCAGGTCGATGGTTTCCAGTGCAGTCTCGAGCTCCTCCCCTTGTGTATTGGAGGAAGTGTTTCCCCATGATCTGCCTTTAGCGTTGAAGTCACCACAGAAAATAACATTCCTCTCGTGGCCTAATATGCCACTTAAGCACTGCCACTTCTGGGCGTCCATACTCCCATTGCGGGCATAAACATTCACCAACACGAATGGTACACTGGAATGAACTCTCACCGCCTGTATTTGTATATCGTCACTGTCCCAACTGGACATGTCTAGCTCTGACGCCACCATGCTGTCGCGAACGAGAATCGCCGTTCCCAGATGTCGTCTGTTGTAGAAACATTTGAAGCCGGCAATTCGGAGTGGCTGATCGCCCAGTCTCGTCTCCTGGAGTGCTACAATGTCGTTCCTGTAAACTAGGGTTTCTAAAATAGAGCCCCGTTGTTTTACACTGGCACAGTTCCAATATAGAATACGGATGTTCCTGAGTCCTAGACGGTGACACTTGAGTCTAAAACGCCTCAAACCACCGCGCTTACCTTGTTTCTTCCTCCCTGCGCGGCTACCACGCCGCTTCGTTATGTTGACTGCTGAACCCTCGGAAAACACACGTTGTTCCGCCATGTTGAAAAAACGTAAACACAGACTGCTGAGAACCACACACGCTGCTGAAAATTCACTCAAGGAAGGCTTCGCTCGATGCACGAACTCCGTAGCACCCGCGCAGATCTTGAGTATAAACTCCTGGTTTTACATCCTGGCACACCAATTACACGCAAGAGATGAATAAATCCATCCCCTACGCGAAAAAGTTAACGAACACAAAACAACACGACCGTCCGTCGCCATCTTGAAACCGGAGAGTCAAACAGCAGCCCTTAGGGGGCCCCGGGGTGGGGTCCCCTAAGGGCTGCTGTTTGACTCCCCTCCACTACCACCACCCTTTTGGCCCCAAACCCCCAATATACATCTACTCCAGGTGATAACAAAGGCCAAGCGGTGTTTTGCTGCGATGCGGGTGATGGCGGCAGCAAACTGTGAGCAGCGCCATCTATGTCTTCTGTACGAGGGGCTGGTCATGTCTGTTTTGGAGTATGCAATGGCAATCCTGACTCTCAGCCGTAAGCAGATAGAAAGGATGGAACGGATACAGAATGAAGTTATGCGCATTATTCTTGGATGGACAAGAGATACAGCAGGCAGGGCGATGCGCTACCTTCTTGATTTTCCAACCAATGAAGACAGAATACAAATTTGCAAAGCACGTGCCTACCTCAGGGTTAACGCAAAAACACAACATCCACTGCATAGTGAAAATATGAAGGTGAAGGGCAGCAGGTGAAAAAGAGGACGATCGTGGATGCGTCAAGCCGAAGACATTCTTCAACAGGTGTGTTCACATGAGGACTTAGAACCTGGCGAGGAGTGGGTGCAAGTGCCAACAGATTTTTGCACATCCTTTTCAGTTTGCATCCAACTAGATAGTAAATGCAGACAATCAAATTCGGCTGCTGTGGAGACTGAAGTACAAGCGTTGATTTTTGAGAATTCGCTAGATGGTAATGCTGTCATCTACACAGATGGGTCGGTCGTCCGACATGTGAGAAGCTCATTGGCCTTTACGGCTCCGGCCGTAGGGAGAATTGTGAAGGAGGACTCTGGTGCTTTCGCTGAAATCGCAATTAGCCTGGCTATGGAAGTCATGGCAGTAAGTAAAGCAATAACATGGCTCGAGACACAGACATTCACTAGGGCATGTTTCCTTAGCGACTCAATGAACATGATGAAGAGGATAGAGGTTGGGTGGATCGAAAGAGAATGGTTGCTGTCTCTCGAGTGGTCTCGGCTGGCAAAGATTAGTTTCATCTTCGTGCCGGGGCATGTGGGTGTACCAAGAAATGAGAGGGCTGACAATGTCGCAGGTGAGATTACAGTGGAGGGCGGACGCGCCATGGACCAGGCTGACATTCTGAATGCTCTACGAGAAGTAAGACTTTTGCGAGAACCAAGTGATGACTGCGAATCTACAACTATGGCCAGACTACGAGAACAGCAAATTAAAAGAGGGGTGGCCAAACAAGAACACTAAGTAGGAAGCCAAAGAAGATTGATAAACCAACACAGAACTGGTGTCGTTAGCCGCTACACGCTGCGGGATTTGCTGAGGAGGGTATCCGAGCATTTATGGACTGAATGGTTCGATGTGCAATTAGGATGATCTGTCGACTAACTAACTAACTAACTAACTAACTAACTAACTAACTATCTAACAAACTAACATCTCAGTAAAGAGGACACACATTCAATATAATACATGGGCCATCTGCCTTCCCAATCCGGCAATCCTGGGTGTACCACACAACCGATGCCTTGTCTGGGTTTATAACGGCACTGAGTCCCTGCACTACTCTGTCACCCTGTTTATAGCCGTCTGTACATCTACACCCGAACATTTTCTGTCTCTTCCTTTCCTGCATACCAGCAAATCATCTGCAAATGTCAAGATTCTACCAACACCTGGCGTTTTGCAACTTTGCTGGTGTAGACATTAAAAAGCACTGGGGGAATGGCTGATCCCTACGGTAGCCCAGGAGTAATTGTACAGGGATCAGAAGTGCATCAACCCATTGGCAGGGAAATTTGACGCTCATAAAAGATTGCCGCTTTCCATTGACAATCCAAGGGCAGACCTTCATGTCCAACAGACTGTATATCAACTGATCATACCTGATCTATTCTAAGCAACCCAAAGGTCAAGTGTCACAACCCCTAAATCTTGTTCATCCTAGAAGCCCTCATAGACATCACATTCAAATGTCGCGGCAATTGTACAAGCGAAATTCCCAGGCTGGTAACTGCGAAGCACTATGGAAAACAAGTGTACTGTAGGAAGACAGCTCTATCTCTCTAGGTAATATAAGCAACAAATGAATGAAGTAAGACAGTTGTAACTCTATGGGTAATATAAACATGTACTGACTGTAGTAAGACAGTTCTATCTCTATAGATAATATAACCATGTACTGACTGTAATAAGACAGTTCTATCTCTATGGGTAATATAACCAGTAATGTATGTAGTAAGGCAGTTCTGTCTCTATAGGTAATATAACCATGTACTGACTGTAGTAAGACAGTTCTAGACAGCTCTATTTCTATAGGTAATATAACAATGTACTGACTGTAGTAAGACAGTTCTATCTCTCTAAGTAATATAACCATGTAATGCATGTAGTAAGGCAGTTTTATCTCTATAATGAAAATAACCATATACTGACTGTAAAATGACAGTTCTATTTCTCTGGATAATATAACCATGTTCTGACTGTGATATGACAGTTCTATCTCTCTATTTAATATAACCATGTTCTGAATGTAGTTCATTGGCACCTTGCCGTCTTGACAGAAGATAGTTTGTGCTTGTAAATGGCATAATAACTTTTACCTATGGCGGTAGCGAATGTAACTGATAAGGCCAATTCGCGCTGTAAATGTTCGTTCACAGTGGGTGCATGTGAACACGTGGTCATTTCCACCATCATACACCATCTTACGTCTCACACGCTCGGTGTGTGACTTATCTGCAATAATCTTCTCCTTTGTCTTTATTCCATTTCTGATCTTTGCCCTCCATGCAACACGTTCAGCGGCGACTTGCTCCCACTGTGCATTATCAATGACTGTATCAATCATGTCCCGCTTACACACATCTTTGTATCGTAGTAAAGGCCGAACTTGAGATCTCTTACCCATCTGTAATTCATCAAAAAAGATGTCCTTTGGTATTCTACCATCATCCAGCCTCCTAATATGTCCTATCCATCTAAGCCTACGAAGACTGAGCATGGAATAAACCGTCACACAACCTGATCTTTCCAATACTTAAGTATTTGTGATTTTGTCTTGCCACTTAATACCATGAATTCTTCGCAGACACCGTATATGAAAGCTGTGTAAACGTTTCTCTTGGTGTGAGTAAGTTGTCCAGGTTTCACTGCCATAAAGAAGAGTACTAAGGACACAGGCTTGATAGACAAGGACTTTTGTTTTGGCAGAAAGCTTCCTGTTCTCCCGGACTCTCTTAACCTGTTCATTGTTGTTGCTGCCTTACCAATCCGGATGTTGATTTCCTGATCTAGGGATAATTTGCTATTTACCACTGATCTTAGATTTGTAAAATGTTCTACCATCTCTAGTTCGGCATCGTCAGTAAAGATTGATGGTACCGCATGTGCACCTTGTGACATAATCTGTGTCTTCTTTTTGCTAATTGTTAAACCAAATTTAGAACAAGCATTGGAGAATGCAGATAGTAGACATTGTATTTCTTCCTCAGAGAGGGTCGTAACTGCAGCATCGTCTGCAAAAAGCAACTCTCTGATCAGTACCCTCCTAATGTTGGTCTTGGTCTTCAATATCTGAGCATTGTAGAGGCCGCCATCTGAGCGAGAGTGAATGTATATACCAACATCCTGATCACGAAAGGCATATTTCAGTAGAAGTGAAAAGTATATTCCAAAGAGAGTGGGAGCTAGTACAAAACCTTGCTTAACTCCACTTTTGATTTTAAACTCTTCAGAAGTTGCACCATCAAACTTGATTATACCCTTCATGCCTGTGTGGAACGATTCCACAATGGACAGAAGAGTTGGTGGACAGCCAATCTTCTTTAGTGCCTTGAACAGACCCTCACGATTGACCAAATCAAATGCCTTTGTGAGGTCGATGAAGGCAATAAACAGTGGCTGATTCAATGGTAGACCGAGATGGACACCGACTCTCTCTACTTGGCACTTAGCACCGATTCACTGTCTGAAGTAGTAGACCACACCTACGAGAAGAATATGACAGTCTACAATCAGTGGTTTCCGTCTGAAGTCTGCCCTGTTCATAGAACTACTGCTACTACCTGTCAGGACTGTCAGGACTGTCAGGACTGTCAGGACATCAACGCCTATGAAAAGAGAACCCCGGGGCTATTTAAACTAGAGTACGAAGGGGAGGGGATGGTTTCGTTATGCAGCAAGACTTATATTTATGTCGGGGCTAAAATCAGTACCAAAGGTCTGAGCAAAAGCCACAATGTCTTGGAAAAGGACAAATTCTTGAATGTTCTCACCACCCAAGAGGCAGGCGGTGGAAACCAATATAGAATTCAAGACCCGGGGGACGGGTATGTATACGTATTAGCAACATCGCGCTTCCATGTCATATTTGTATATAAAAAGACAGGTAAACAATGACAATTTATCAACAACACCTCTCCTCATTTAATTGTTTACTGTTCAATATGCATTGTATTGTTTGTCTATACATGGTTTATTAAAATTATTATATACCTTACTTGACTCGTTTGTTTTATCTATTGTTGTATTTTTTGTGTTATACACTAGACGTAGCTATAATTAAAGGGGTTGGTTGACCACTCGAGTACCACACCTACTTTAAAAAAACCCAAAGAGTTATCGCCTTTTGAGGTGGAATATCAATTTCCACCTCAAAAATGCGCGTCCTTTTGTACTTATACACTACTAATATAACCATGTACTGACTGTAGTAAGACAGTTCTATCTCTCTTGGTAATATAACCATGTACTGACTGTAGTAAGACAGTTCTATCTCTATAGGTAACATAACCATGTACTGACTGTAGTAAACACAAGAAATAAATGGGGATTACCGTTGAGGCCACTAAGACGATTAAACAAATAAACACACATAGTAATATTTGGCGCTCACAGAAGATGGAAATAGAGATTAGAAGACGCACTAGATAATATAAAATCTGAAAGCTATAATAGTTACCGACCGGGATCGAACCTGTCGCCTCCAAATGGCGACGGCGCCTCGCTGCAGTAACAAGTATACTTAGACACACGACCAACTAGACACTCCAAAAAAAGTGTCTTCATTGATCGTGTCTATCATACACATGAACCAAACAACTATGGAATTTTGACAGAATTCGTATCAAACCATTGAGATATCACCATAGGTCTCATAATTTATATTAAACCAGCATAGGTCAAATAACAAACACACAAACACATCGGACCGTAATGCTGTTGTCGATTATATATGAACAAACATTTAAAGAAGAGAAATGATTGGTCGGTTCTAATGCTGTACACGTAAACACAAGAAATAAATGGGGAGAACTGTTGAGGCTTTCAGATTTTATGTTGTCTAGTGCGTCTTCTAATCTCTATTTCCTTCTTCTGTGAGCACCAAATTATCATAACAGAACACCACAACGTCACCCATCGTAGGCTATGCTCAAGATTGCCCAATCGCCGCGACTGACGTCCGTGGTTACACACCCGCTTGACACGCGTGATCCGGGCTTGTTTCCGGATCCGGTCAGGGATATGCAACACTGACGAGCTCAAACGAGAGCGAAACTCGAGTATAATGCTTCCATATTGACGTGGATAGGCCTTAGGTTCATACCAGAATACAATCGGCGTTGCCAGTGGTGGGTTGTGCTCAATATTTAAATTTCAAATGCCGAAACAACCAATGAATCAATTTGATTGTTGCTCGCTGGACTTTAGGAGGCCTGGTGTTCCTTGCCAGTGAGAAGTCCTGATCGTTCGGGTCCACATCGATTGACGGACGTCAGTCGCTGCGATTGGGCAATCTTGAGCATAGCCTACAATGGGTGACGTTGTGGTGTTCTATTATGATAATTTGGCTGTGTCCAGTGTGTGCCGCGTGGTTACACACCCGCTTCACAGGCGTGATCCGGGGCTTGTTTCCGGATCCGGTCAGGGATATGCACTATTGACGAGCTCAAACGAGAGCGAAACTAGAGTATAGTGCTTCCATATTGACGTGGATAGGCCTTAGGTTCATACCGGAATACGACCGGCGTTGCCAGTGGTGGGTTGTGCTCAATATTTAAATAGACTAAACAAACAAATCAAGGACAAATAAACAAGCTCTTTATTTATTTCTTCTAACAGAACATGTTGGATAACACATTGAATTTCAACAACAGGTACAACAGACAACTGTATATATCAAACATCAACAGTGGGTAACCCTAACTAATCAACAGAACTTAAGACAACAGGGTACACCAAGTACCACAACACAGGTGTTCCAAATAATAGTTGGTTAGACTGACACAATAAAGAACTTTGACATAGACAAAATTAAGGCACTACAAAACATAAGTTTACACAAGATAAGTCCCAAGACGCGACATAAACAAAAGAGTTGTGACACAAGTTACTACCCCACCATGAACCCAGGCTTGCTGCCACTAGTCAGCCACTCGGTTCTACAAAGGCATTAGTTGACCACAGATCAGCTCAGGGAATTTTTCCCATATCTCAATACAACAGAACAGCACTTTTCTTCCTATCAACAAGACGGGCCGACATCAGGCAAAGGATCCACAAGTTGCTTTGTTACAAATGGTGTTTCCAGCGTTGCCCAGAGTTTTATTATAAAATAGGCCAAACCAAGATGTGTCGCTTTGGCGCTGTTATATTATATTTTGTGAGAAGTGGTGACATTAAATGGCAATGTACATTTAATAAAATATTGTGGCTATGTCCATTCTGATTAATGTTCACTCTGGTCAGCAGTCAGTCAGACTGTATTCTGGACAATGTGAGGATTCACGTCCCAATACAACTGTCTGTGTCCTGACTAATAGCATACAACAGAATAACCAACCAACATGAGGACACCATGTTACAGTACTGGGACAACACGAACACACTGTCATACTTCTATGACCCAGCTCAACTAGCAGGTTATGTCAACATTATTAATATTACTGCTGGCAGGAACATTCTAGTCTGGGTCATGTGACGCATCGCATAGTTTAATGCTCATTACACTAAACGACCCCTGGAGCTGATTACGTCGTTTGTCATTTTCAGCTCATGCATTTCGAGAAGCACTTGCATATTATGAAATGATTTCAGAGACTGTTGTGATGTACAGAAGCAGTGAATATATAATTACACATGCAGCATCTCAGACTCTGTGTATTGATGTCTCTCATTGTTGTACTCAGATGTTATGGTGAGTGAACAGACGCGATTGCAAAACGTATAGCTATGAAGACAGACATGCAGACACCCTCAATTCCTTACGTAAAAGATAATTATCTAACACGGCATATCAGCCACACGCAAGGTGCGGAAGTAGGGTGTAGAACTGGTGTGTGAGGTAGGCAGGCTCGTACGTGGAACTTGCTGTCAACTCTGGTCCATCTCTACGAGTGAACTCCTGAAGGCGATGAGCTACAAACATCTCGTCATCTCCAGCCTGATGCCCTAATGGTAGGCTTCAATCATAACAATTCCGTAGGGGAGCCAGCACGTCAGGAGATTTGGGATCATCGGAATTGGTCACCCTTTTCAGCGTCTTTACCTGCATAACAATTTCCAGGGACAGGCCCAACCAGGTCACGACTCCTGCTGTCGCTCTCCAGTTGTGCTTTGGCAACCTTCATTTCATGTTCGAGACGTTCTCGTCGTTTTCCCCACTGACCCCACAACTACGCTGTGTGACTGCCCTGTCCACAGGCTATCCCGCCCTCGGAGAGGCCTGCATCATGTAACCGATGTCTCGTAACCTGCCACAATAAGCTGCCTGTTCTAGACTATTTTGTTACCCTGTTCATTGATGTTGCTGCTTTAGCAATCCTGATATTGATTTCCTGATCTAGGGATAATTTACTCTCCAGCGATGGAATTATACCTCTCCATAGCAGAAACCTTGCCCTTGCAGTATGATCACTCTCTCGGAGTGTCTACTTTACTTTAGAGGAAAGGTAGCACCAATATTTCTGGAAAAAGACAGTTTGTAGAAGTTGCCGGATCAGCAAAGCAATGCTCTAACTGTCCGCCTGTCGGAGCTTCCATCCAAGACCAGTTGCCTACTATGTCTTAGAGCCTGGTTTGCCTGCCATGACATTTAGTATTTATGCTACATTTCATAGCACATAATTATCATGCAAAGAGTGAGGAAGAAAATACAACCTGAAATAGGGGAAGAACAATGTGGGTTTGTAGAAGGAAAGGGTACAGTAAATGCTGTGTATGTGCTGCGAACAGTTATTGAACGTGCTTTAGAAGTAAACAAGGATATACATCTTTGCTTTATTGACTACACAAAGGCTTTTGATAGAGTTAGACATGTCAACATTGTGAATATGCTTGCAGATCTACAAATTGATGGGAAAGACATTAGACTTATAAAAAACATATATTGGAAACAACAAGCTGCCATAAGGATTGATAATGAAGTAGGACAATACCAACCTATTAAGATAGGTGTTAGGCAGGGATGTGTAATGTCTCCAGATCTTTTTTCCCTATACAGTGAAAATATTTTCAGAAATGTAGAAGACCTAAATGGAATCAGCATTGGAGGACGAAACATAAATAACATTAGATATGCAGATGATACAGTATTGATTGCAGACAATGCACAGGATCTGCAACAATTAGTAGACGCTGTGGTTGTACACAGTGAGCAGCTGGGGTTGGAATTAAATTGTAGGAAGACACAGGTTATGGTCGTCACTAGGAAGAACGAAGTACCACAATGTAATATACAAGTGAATGGCAATATTCTTCAACAAGTGAATCGGTTCAATTATCTCGGAACAGTCATAACATCTGATGGCAGATGCCTTGAAGAGATTAGAACAAGAATCGCCATTGCGAAAGTAGCCTTTAGCAAGATGAAAAACATTCTGACCAATAAAATGATGTCAATTGAAACGAGAAAAAGAGTGTTGAGGGGATACATAGAGCCTGTTCTTTTGTATGGATGTGAAACTTGGACAATGTGCAGTCAAGCAGAAAAACATCTGATGGCTGCAGAAATGTGGTTTCTGAGGAAAATGCAAAGAATACCATGGACAGACAGAAAAACCAATGAACAAGTACTACAAGAGACAAATGAACATCGTAGATTGATTAGAGAAATTAGACGTAGACAGTCAAAATTTTTTGGACATGTTATGAGAAGAAATGGACTGGAGAACTTAGTGACAGCTGGCAAGGTCGAAGGGAACAGACCATGAGGAAGACCGAGAGGAAAATACCTGGATGGCTTGGCCACGTGGCATGGACGAGACAGGAACACTGAGCTGATCCACGACTCTGGTGATCGAGTGAAATGGCGAATCATGACCGCCCACGCTTTCCGGCATGGCACATGATTGATTGAATTAGGCTTGCAACTCCACCAATTTCACTCTTCCGTTCGAAGCCGTTGGCACAATGTAGGGTGTGAGATGTGGTGAGCGCCGGCTAACATTCGGAGCTAATAGAAAACAAGTAGTACCTGCCAAGACTCAACTTGGCATTGTAATTATGTCACTGATAGTAGTATAAGTTGAACTGACTTGACTTCAGTGTTCTATGTACTGCCTTATAGTATGGCTAATTTGTTAGGACTGGAATTAACTATTAACATCGTATCAAGCTGACATGACCTATTAGCTAATTGAGCTGAGCCAAAGTATTACGTGCTACGTGCTAGGAGACGGTTTGAATGTTCTCTTTTGACAGATATTACACGACGATTACCATTACTTTACAATTAAGTATTATAACACAAGGTCGATCCCTTCGTTGATACTTTATATTGTCACTTGCAACACTTCGTACATCCATGATTATATTAAAATTTAAAACACAGTCAATGTAAAATAATTTCTATCAACGTATACATTCAAACCACAAGTGGTGGAAGGGTAAACTATTGTTATGTTCATTATACGTATGCCTCCGCCTGAATCACCTTGAGCCTACCAGCAACAGTCGGCAGATCAAGGATGTAACGCATACACACTACTGGGATGTCTCTGGTGCATCCCAAAATAACCCGCATAGCTTCGTTCTGTATGCGCTCTAATTTCACAAGCTGACTCTTTGAGACAGTGAGCAGTCCTAGTCAATAATCAGTCACTGAGAGGATCAAGTGCTGGTTGAGTGTGAAGAGTTTTCTCTGCTTTGTGTTCACTGCAGCCATAATTTTAAGTGTCATCCATCCATCCATCATGTGTCATGCCGGTAAGCGTAGGCGGTCATGTTCTGCCATCTCTCTCGTTCACCAGAGTCGTGGATCAGCTCCGTGTTTCTGTCTCTACCATGCCACAAGGCCAAGCTATCCAGGTACTTGCTTCTAGGTCTTCCCCTTGATCTATTCCCCTCGATCTTACCAGTTGTCACCAAGTTCTCCAAATCACTTCTTCTCATAACATGCCCAAAAAATTGTGACTGTCTACGTCTAATATCTCTAATCAGTTTACGATCTTAATTTGTTTCTTGATGAACTTGTTCATTGGTCTTTCTGGCTGTCCATGGTATTCTTTGCATTTTCCTCAGAAACCACATTTCTACAGCTATCAGATGTTTTTCAGCCTGACTGCTCATTTAAGTGCATTGAGTCCCTTTTGAGATCTTGTCACAACCGTCTCCACATTGTCCTTGAAGGACAGTCTCCTGTAAAATGTGATCCCCAGATACTTCAGTTTGTTCTCTCTGGTGACACTTCTACCATCTATCGGGAGGCTTGAGACA
This sequence comes from Cepaea hortensis, assembly GCA_963921405.1. Classification (NCBI taxonomy): domain Eukaryota; kingdom Metazoa; phylum Mollusca; class Gastropoda; order Stylommatophora; family Helicidae; genus Cepaea; species Cepaea hortensis. The sequence goes on from OY992884.1 coordinate 4,405,331, forward strand.
TCAGCTCTCACAATCCTGTTGTCTAGAGAGCACCACAAAACAACCACCTTTTCCGGGTGGATGACAGCACTCATTTCAGTGCACCAGTCAATCACTTTGTCCACTGTCGCCTATAGCTCCTGGGCTGTTTGCTCCCTATCTCTCCCCTGCCTATATGCAAGAATATCATCTGCAAATGTTAGTATTCTTCCAACCCCTGGTGCTTCTAGGTTTGCAATCTTGCTTGTATACACGTTAAAGAGCACCGGTGGGACTGCAGATCCCTGTGGCAGTCCCGGGGTTAAAATATGTGGCTCTGAGGTCCATGCGCCCAGACGGAGATCAACTAGACGAGAATGCAAGATGGCTGCTATCTAGTTCACCAACCAAGGATTGACCCCCTTCTCCATCAGTGCGATCATTAAATATCATTGCGAACTCTATTGTACGCATTCTCGAGATCAAGCTCTGCCGCCATCGTTTCCTGCCTACTCTGGAACCCCTCATAAACATCAAAGGCAAAAGTGGCTGAATTTGACCAGGTATCTGTTCCTGGCCTGTAGCTCCCCAGGCCTCTTGGAAGAAGCTTCCCCCTTTCCAAAAAATCCTGCAGCTTGACAGCGACTATCTTCTCTAGAACCTTCCCAAATGTATTTTGAAGGGTGATGATCCTAAAGCCGCTAAGGTTTGAATGATCCTTGAATGGTTTTGGGAGAGGGATGAGATAACTGTGCACCCAATCCTGCGGTACTTCATAATGTATATTCTCCATGGCGCCAGATAACTCCTCTCTAACTGTATCTCTGTTGTCCGCATCATTATGATTGGTCTGCTCTAAAAATCTCTAGAGAAACGCCTCCCCTTTCTCTTTGTCTGTTGTCACGCGCACACCATCCTCTCTATAAATTGTTCCCACTGTCATAGGCCAATCTTCTCTTTGCATTTGTCTGTGCAGTTTCCAGAATTGTCGTAGTGTTTTATCACCTCCAATCTACTTCATGAAACATTTCCATTTTACGTTTTTGGCCTCTGCAGCACAGCGCATGAAAGCCTGCATCTTGTCTTTCTTGACATTTTCCGCTGTGTCCACTTCCTCTCGTGAGCTTCGGGGTGTCTGTCGCACTTTCCTTAGCTGCTTCACTGCAGCTCTCTTTGCTTTCCAAGCATGGTCTACTTCTGGGGTCCACCATTGGGGCTGCAAAAAAAAAAAGGACTAAGGCTTGACTGTTACATGAATATGGTAAACTCATGTAACTCGTGGCACCCCTGTATACTCATTTAACTCGTGGAACCTCGGGTATACTCATTTAACTCGTGGAACCTCGGGTATACTCATTTAACTTGTGGAACCTCGGGTATACTCATTTAACTCGTGGAACCTCGGGTATACTCATGTAACTAGCGGCACCTCGGTTATACTCATTTAACTCGTGGAACCTTAGGTATACTCATTTAACTCGTGGAACCTCGGGTATACTCATTTAACTCGTGGAACCTCGGGTATACTCATTTAACTCGTGGAACCTCGGGTATACTCATGTAACTAGCGGCACCTCGGATATACTCATTTAACTCGTGGAACCTCGGGTATACTCATTTAACTCGTGGAACCTCGGGTATACTCAATTAACTCGTGGAACCTCGGGTATACTCATTTAACTCGTGAAACCTCGGGTATACTCATTTAACTCGTGGAACCTCGGGTATACTCATTTAACTAGTGGAACCTCGGGTATACTCGTGTAACAGGCAGAACTTCGGGTATACTCATGTAACAGGCGGCACCTCGTGCATTTAACACACGGCATCTCGTTCACTGTAGAAATAACATTCTACAGTTTAGTTCAGGCTTAACTTCCAATTATCCCAGCGATTCTGTTTCGTCTATTATTCCATCTTACCCGACCGATTGTCCATTCATCGTATGTTTGAGAGCGTCACTGAGTTCATTCCTATCTTAGAATGATGGGATGTTCTTAATTCGGATGTTTGATAGTGTCACTGAGTTTTTTCTGATGTCTTCTTCTTCTGCGTTTATCCGGGGTCTTATTTCGGATGCGATTGCATTGTGCCTGTTTACATTGGAGCTGCGATACGTCGCCTTAACGTTGACACATCCGACTTCTGCGGGCGTTTGTTGACCGGGTTAACCTGTCCGGGGATTCGGACATTCCACGTAGTGTATTTGCTATCCCAGCAATATTCCATTTTGTGCCACTGGGACACTTTTTCCACCTTTGATGACGCCCACACAACGAGCTTTTGATGCGGCCTTTCCACGTAATAGATTTGTTAGACAAGCAATAGTATATTTCGTGTCACTGGGGCGCTTTTGCCACCGACACTCATGCACCTTTAGATATCATCCTGAGTATAGTTAAAGTTAGCTGCTGTCAACTTGAGCTTGTTGATATTTTCGTAGAGCTTGTCCTCAAATGAAGCAGGTGTGGGCCAAAATATCTTTCTCTGTTCTGCATATACTGGGCACTTCTGCATCAGATGTCCAGCTGTCATTTTATCAGTTCCACAATTACATTCATCTGTTTCTATCAGTATCATCAGACTATCTTTAGTTTATTGATCACGTAGTATTTCAGCCTCTTATGTTCTGTGCGGAGTCTGAAGATTGCTACTTGTTCACTTCGGTAGAGTTTGTAATATGAATCATCTTTCTGGTGGCCTGTATGCTCAGATTCTCATGTGGGTCTATAAGTGCTTGTTATAAACCTCTTTGCCTCATTATAGGCTATGTCCATGCCAGGCTGTGGTAGTCGTCCACCCTCTTTTATCAATCTGTCAGCCTCTTCATTTCCAGGTATATTGCTGCCATATACCACATGTAATATGTTCTCAATGTAGTGGCTTGTATCTTGTGATATAGCACATTCTAACTATATTCGAAACACCAGACCCTGGACACCGTGTCATGTCAACATAAACTTTATTGAGTGCACCAAGACGCACCAGCTCACCAGCTGTCAGAGCTTTGCCGTGTTCAATACGCAGCGTACCCAGTCCCTAGCCGGTGGGTGTCTGTCCGGGGTGAGACTTTCCTTGATGACCATGCGTGTACTCCTCGGTCGATGGTTACTATACATCTTAACACAAGTGAGTCTCTTAACAACATATCAATTGAGTACAGAATGTTTCTTTCAACTTACGGGATTGAAACAGTAAAAATTAAGTTAAATTCACTCTACCACACTTTGTCACATATCGTTGGTGGCTGTGAAGGTCACCACACGCAATTAACAAATGCACTGGAAAATCGCTCCATCGCAGTATTCTAGTAGGCGAGTACCAAATTCTCTTGTCATGAAGAGGATCACTTGTTCTTCTGTCCCCTCATTTCAAGCGTGTACCGCAGCCAGATATATTTTTCATTATTTATTTATACTTGTAAAGATATGCTGTTGTTATTTGCGCCTTTTACAGGTGTTAACAGCTTGAGCCCTGAGACCTAAGTGTCCCGGAAAACTATTCGGCTTCTCAGCCTTCTGCGTTCCCGCACTTTCTCCCGTGCGACATAATTTTGCCCTTGGGACAATCTCCTGGTGAGGAGCGCTGAGTGCATGTCAGTGTTACCAGGTACTACAGGGTTAGGTAATGCCTCATCTTACCCTGTTATTCGTGATTGCTTCCCTTGATATGACGTCACCTCTCCTCGGCTATACTTGTCTGTGGCTGATGGCAACTGCAATGTGATGGGATCCAGTGTATTACAATTTTTTTTTTTTTATTTCTGACATAGTCCGTGTAGGGTTGAACTTAGATATGCTAGTTCTGTGCGACATTTGCTCTTCAGAATTGATACAGCATGGTCGAAACAGAAACACGGAGCTGATCCACGACTCTGGTGATCGAGTGAGATGGCAGAACATGACCGCCCACGCTTACCGTCATGGCACATGATGGATGGATGGATTGAAACAGCTGACTTTGCATCTGTGAAGATAGCAATTTGCTTTTCTGTATTGTCCTCCATAGTCTCTACCTCTGATTTGAAGTTACTTGAACATTTCTCAGTTGCCAATGACTGTTTTTTTTTCACTCCATTTTTTTTTTTAATTTAGAAGAATCTTTCTCTCCCCCCACCCCCACCCCCCCACCCCCCAACTCCATTGTCTATTAATGTTTGGCTGATCCATCTGAAAACGCATGGGTCCAATTGCTACTTGGAAAATGTTCAGTTCTGTAGTTTACGGGGACTTTTCTTCTTTCCTTTTTATTCTGAGTGTTTTTTTTCTCAGTACCAGTAATGTTTTCTATCATCTCAGGCAGTTGCTGGTATCTCCAAGCTGGGAAATTATGTGCATTGTAAATGAGTTTGACTGTTGATATGTTAAGTATAGAATCCTCCCTAATGTTTCGTTTTGCAGTTTCTACAAAGTTGCTACGCTTCAGTCTTCCCATTCCAAAACCATTAAATCGTGTATACATGGGATGGTCTCTCAATGTTCAACATTTTCCTGCTTGTTGCAGGACTCTACTATCTCTTATATCCTACACTGGTTGTAAACAAGTGATCTTTTCTAGTTCATTAATAGGCGTTGTCTTCAGGCTTTTAGTTATGATCTGCATTCCTTGATTCTGGGCTTATTTTGTTAAAGTATATAACTTCTTGAGAACTTTCTCATATGCCCCCCCCCCCCCTTTCCCCTTCCCCACGCTGTACCAGCAAGCTGTGTTATGATTGCCATTCTGTGTCTTGCTCTTATTTGATGTTTCTCAAACTGTGTCTTCCATATCAGTCGACAATCAAAGGTGACAATTAGATAATTTGGATTTTCTTCATGACGCATTATTATTAAATTCATTACTAGCTTAGGATCATTTGTTTTCTGTGAACAAAAAAAAATTTAAAATACTTAACTGCTGTTAGCTGTACTAATATATTCTTCAGATTTCCATATGGCTAGGTCATCTGCAAAGGAGGATATGTGTACTCTGGTTGGAGAATTTTATGTGATTTCTTCTATGTATGCTAGGAATAATGTTGGTGAAAGAACTCCTCCTTGCGGTACACCTTGCTCCAAAAGTATCTTTTTGCTGGTTTGTCCTTGTACTTTTGTCCAGGCAGTTCTGTCCTCAAGGTAGTGGCTGATCCATTTGTACATTATCCCCACAAACATGCATTTTTTTGCAGTTTTACGTACAGTCCTTTCTTCCATAATGTATACAATGTTTTGTTTTTCTAAATCTATCCAGGCGCTAGTGCGTGTTTTTTTCTCTTGGAAGGAATCCTCTATTTCCTGAGCTATATATGTTATTTGAACTTTAATGGATATGTACTTTATCAATCCTGCATAGTGTGGAGTTAAGCGCTGGGCTTCTTCCAGATGCCACGTTAACCTGCCATTGATAATGCACCCCATTAATTTTCCTACACAGCTAAGTAAACTGAAAGGTCGATAGCATTTGGTATTTCAAGGTCTTTTCCTTTCTTTGGGACTGGTATTAGGTTAGTTCCCTTCCATGCCTGTGGGACTATTCCTCTCTTCCAACTGTAATTTAGGACTGCTAGTAGTTTCCTAATCTACTGAGCGTAATCTTGCCAAGAAATCAACACACAGCTGAAAGATGCTGGTGTTGACAGCAAAGTCCTGTAAAGGATATGCAAAAAAAAAAAAATAGTTTCTTGTTTTGCTCAAGTGCCTAGTCCTATTAGCATCTCATTTGTGATTCATCCTTTCCTGGTGATTTCGCCATTGTTAGGGTATTCATTTCCTGATCCATGTCTTCCATTGTTAGATGTGCCATCATTTATTCTGCTGCTGTCTCTGCATTACTATAATGTTCCTGTTGATCTTTGATTGCCTTCTTCTGCTCGGTTGTAATATCAAAGTGGTTTGCATTAGCATAGTGTTCCATCAGTGCGTTTGCAGCCTTTATTTCTGTAAGCAAAGCATTTCCTTGTTTAATTGTTATTTGTTTGTTTCTTGGTCCTTCATTGTTCATGGCTTTCACAAGTTTCCATCCCTGTCAAAGTTCAGGTCTTCTGTTTTTTTCCCCTCCAACAATCTCTTTTTGTTTGATTTGCTGAAATGGCTTTGAGAGAGAAGTTCGCTTCAGTTGTTTGTTCTCTCTCTCTCTCTCTCTCTCTCTCTCTCTCTCTCTCTCTCTCTCTCTCTCTCTCTCTCTCTCTCTCTCTCTCTCTCTTTCTCTCTGCTGTCTTCCTAGCATCTTTAACTTTGTCTTCCGAAATTTGTAGTTCTTCAGTCCAGTATGGTTTGTAATATTTCCTAGCTCCTCTTCGAATGGACACAGTGGCCGCCTGTATTATTGTCCTGTTTAGACTCTCCACCATTTGTTTCTTATTGCCATGTCGTGTATTTATGTTTTCACAATATTTGTCGGTTAGTATGGAAAACCTGTCCCAATCTGCTCGTTTGTAATTCCAGCGGGGCAAAGACTTTTGCTCCTGTGGAACATACTCCATATTCATTACAAGCTTGATTGGTCTGTGATCACTACCTGCTAATTGGTCAAGCACACGGCGACCAATCTTGTGGAGGATGTCTCCTGTGCAGAAAGCTAAGTCTGGAGTAGAAGTGGTCATCCATCTTCTAGAGTAGAAGCTCGGGGTGTCATCGGATATGTTTAGTAGATTTAGATTAGAGTCCATGTCCCAGACCTCCATTTCACTTCCTCTGTTATCATTGTCTCGGTATCCCCATCTTTCCGAACGGCTATTATAGTCTCCGACAATAATACAGTTTGTGTCAGTTATTTTCACGTTTGAAAGTGTTAGGTCCTTATCTGCTGGGATTTTTTCGGTATTATATTGCATGTCCCTTGCAGGACGTTGCAGTCACCACAGGGATTGTTCAGCTGCTGTTGATGTACTAGGCAAATCTTACGTTCAGTAGTTTGCCATTGCTTTCTGAACAACCAGCTCCCATACCAACACGATATAACAACGCGACACGGTCTGCTGCACAAATCGGTCGCGGCTGCGTTTCGAACGTCTGACAAGCGGCTCACGAACGGCGTTCGCAAAGCATTTGGCCACTGAAACCGGCTGGGCTATACATATTGTAAATTCTTATTTTCACGTCCTTTATCATTATATCGAGGAGCAGCTGGTTGAATGGCTGGAACGCCGGACTCTCCTTAGGGAGACCCGGGTTCGATCCCTTGGTAAGGTGTGGGATTTATTTCTGTCGGGGGCAAAAAGAAAATCCTAACCTGCACAGTTCGTCGCGACTGCTCTAGCCAGGCGGCCTTAATTCCTCAGGATCAAAGGCCCCTCTGCCATACATCGCAAGGTACTATATTAGAAGTAAAGGACAGTGACGGTATCATTAAATCAAGATCTATAATTTCCGTTTGGTTGTCAGAGATCACAGATATTTCACTGCAAGGTTTTGCATTTCGTGTATGTATTATAACTCCCGCTTTTTGTCTTTCCCGGTCGAAACATGTGACCTGTGGACATAGAGCAGAGAATGCTTTTCACACTATACCAGCACTTGATCCTCTCAGTAATTGATTATGGATTAGGTCTGCTCACTGTCTAAGAGAGTCAGCTGGTGAAGTTAGAGCGCATACAGAACGAAGCTATGCGGGTCATTCTGGGATGCACTAGAGACACCCCAGTAGTGTGTATGCGTTACATCCTTGGTCTGCCGACTGTTGCTGGTAGGCTCAAGGTGATGCAGGCGAAGGTATACCTCAGAGTAGCTGCAGACACAGACCACCCACTGCATGAGGCGCTGAACGCAGTTAAGGGTCAGCAACTGATAAGAGGGAAATCATGGATGGCTCAGGCGGAGGATACGATCAGACAGATGTGCCCCTTGGAGAACATTAGGCGTGGAGAAGAGTGGGTCAGAGTGCCAGCGGAGCAGTCAGACTTGTGCAGAGTTACAATCACATTAAGCCGGGAGTGCAGGGAGTGGCCAGCAGAGGCCACGGAAGTGGAAATCCAGCAACTAATTCAGGACAATGCTCACTCGAGTGATGTGATTATCTACACATATGGTACGGTGTAAAGAGGTGAGATAAGTGGCTGGGGGTTTATAGCCAAAGCTAATGGTCGATGTTTGGGTCAGGAGAGCCTGGCATATGATACCACAACATCCAGCTTAAGAATGGAAGTGGAGGCAGTCACTGCGGCTCTCCGCTGGATGGAGAATACGACACACACACACACATCGTGATTGTAACTGACTCAGAAAGCATGCTGACGAGGGTGAGGACGGGCAGATTTTGTGAGGAGTGGCTTGCTTCGCTTCGGAGGTCACGGGTGACAAGCATCGCCTGAATCTTTTCTCCGGGGCATGCCGGTGTGCTGGGAAATGAACAGGCGGACAGATTGGCTGGCTCTGCAGAACTTGGTGGAGTATTGATACATGACAAGGCAGACGTGGTTGCGGCCTTTTGGGAGCACGTGCACACCTCGGAGGAGCAAATGGATTACCATGGTCTGCCAAGAATGAGACAACGAGGAGTGACGAAGGGATCTGGCCGACGCTCAACGCCCAGAGGAAAGGCGAGACGGACTTATAATCAGATTGCTACTGGTACTATTAGTGTTGGAACTCTACGCTGGCTGCTGAGGATGGGGACGGAGCACTTATGGGAATGCCCCGAATGCTGTGATATCGATTCCTAAATCAATCAATCAATCAATCAATCAACATGTGACTGGTATCTTGTGACTGACAATCTGTTTCGGGCGTTGAGGTGTGTCTCTATAATGCATGCCACTTCTATTCTATCTTTATGAAGACGCTGTATTATGGAGACTTTCTTGTTAAAAACTCCTTCGGCATTCCACTGTACTATGTTGAGTGGCCGGGGAGTTTGGTCAATAGCTCTTAACCTACTCCACTATGCCTTGACTCCACAGCCAAGGGAAGGTGACCATCAATAGTATTGGGTGGACCCCTAGAGGCAGGGGGCCCGGCACTATCATCACCTTATGGGACTTCACGAGATTAGCACCATACTGATTAATTTTCATTTGTGGCGTCATGGATTAATTCACGATGCGCTGTTTTGCAAAGCTTGTAGCTCAGTACATTCGATTTCGACAAATATATTTCGTGTGCGCTCTCCATCGCCTTTGACTGCCCCCAGTCTATCTACATTATGTTAGAATGGAGGGTTGTCCTTACTTCGTATGTTTGATAGCGTCACTGAGTTGTGTCTTATGTTAGAATGGAGGGCGCATTTTAGTTCCTTTCGTTTGTTAGTTCTCGTTGGTGTACATACACATACCAAATAACACCCTCACTCACACTCACACACACACACACACACACATATATATATATATATATATATATATATATATATATATATATATATATATATATATATATATATATACATACATACATTGGCACCTTTCCGTCTTGACAGACGATAGTTTGGTACATTGTGCTTCAAAAAGGCTTAATAACTACGATCCATGGCAGTGGCGAGTGTGGCTGGTAAGGCCAATTCTTGCTGCAAATGTTTGCCCACAGTAGGTGCATGTGAAAACATGGTCATTTCCACCATTTTGCACCATCTTACGTCTCTCACGCTCTGTGTGTGCTTTATCTGCAATCATTTTCTCCTTTGTCTTTATTCCATTTCTGATAGTTGCACTCCATGCAACACGTTCAGCGGCGACGTGTTCCCATTGTGCATTATCAATGCCTATATCAATCATGTCCCGCTTACACACATCTTTGTATCGTAGTAGAGGCCGACCCTGAGATCTCCTACCCATCTGTAATTCACCAAAAAAGATGTCCTTTGGTATCATCCATCATCCTAACGTGTCCTATCCATCTAAGTCTACGAAGACTGAGCATGGAATACACCGTCACACAACCTGATCTTTCCAATACTTCAGTATTTGTGATTTTGTCTTGCCACTTAATACCAAATATTCTTCGCAGACACCGCATATGAAAGCTGTTTAAACGTTTCTCTTGGCGTGAGTAAGTTGTCCAGGTTTCACTGCCATAAAGAAGAGTACTAAGGACACAGGCTTGGTAGACGAGGACTTTTGTTTTGGCAGTAAGCTTCCTGTTCTCCCAGACTCTTTTTGCTAACATGTTCATTGTTGTTGCTGCCTTGCCAATCTTGATGTTGATTTCCTGATCAAGGGATAATTTGCTATTTACCTCTGATCCTAGATATGTAAAATGGTCTACTATCTCCAGTTCGGCGTCGTCAATAAAGATTGATGGTACATCATGTGCACCTTGTGACATAATCTGTGTCTTCTTTTTGTTAATTGTTAAACCAAATTCAGAACAAGCATTGGAGAATGCAGATAGTAGATGTTGTAATTCTTCCTCAGTGTGGGTCGTAATCGCAGCATCATCCGCAAAAAAGCAACTCTCCGATAAGTACCCTGCTAATTTTGGTCTTGGCCTTCAATCTCTGAGCATTATAGAGGCCACCATCTGAGCGTGAGTGAATGTATATACCGTCATCCTGATCACGACAGGCATATTTCAGCAGAAGTGAAAAGTATATCCCAAATAGGGTGGGGGATAGTACACAACCTTGCTTAACTCCACTCTTGATTTCAAACTCTTCTGAAGTTGAGCCATCAAACTTGATTATACCCTTCATGCCTGTGTGGAACGATTCCACAATGGATAGAAGAGTTGGTGGGCAGCCAATCTTCTTTAGTGCTTTGAACAGACCCTCACGACTGACCAAATCGAATGCCTTTGTGAGGTCGATGAAGGCAATAAACAGTGGCTGATTTTGTTCCCGGCATTTTTCTTGCATCTGTCGCAATGAGAATATCATATCAATTGTAGACCGGTTCTGACGGAAGCCGCACTGTGATTCGGGGTAGACTTGATCTCTCAGGACTTGAAGTCTGTGCAGGACAATTCTGGCAAATACTTTCCCAACAATACACAGAAGTGAGATACCCCTATAGTTGTTACAGTCGCTCCGATCTCCCTTGTTCTTGTACAGCGTTATGATGTTTGAATCTTTGAAATCCTGTGGGACTTGTCCTTCTCGCCAGCATAGCTCTATTAGCTGGTGGATCTGTAGAGCGAGTGTGTCTTGCCCACTCCTGATTACCTCTGTTGGAATCCCATCCTTACCTAGAGCCTTGCCAGATGCAAGCTCATTTATAGCACACTTAACTTCTGTTATAGTGGGAAGTGTGTCCAGGTGGTCAAGAGTTGGCAGGGCCTCTATGGCGTTGAGGGCATCATCCGCTAGCTTGGTCTCACTTGAGTAAAGCTCTAAATAGTGCTCGACCCATCTATCCATCTGCTGTTTCTTATCAGTGATGATTTCTCCAGTCAAGGTTTTCAGCGGTGCACTTCTTTTGATCATTGGACCAAAGGCTTTCTTTATCCCTTCATACATGCTTCTGATGTTTCCCTTATCACTTGCGATTTGAATGGACTCACATAACTTTATCCAATAGTCATTCGCACACTGCCTGGCAGCCTTTTGTACATCCTTCCTCGCTTGCTTTAGCTCACTCAGAGTGTTACGCGTTGGTCTTTCCTTGTTTCTTAAGAGAGCTATCTTCTTTTTTATCAATCAAGGGCTGCAGTGTCTGGCTGTTTGCCGCAAACCAGTCCTGCCTCTTATGATCCACAGTGCCGTAAACCCCTACCGCTGTTTTATAAATAGTTTCCTTAAGTTTACTCCATTTATCATTTACTATACAATTTTCTGATGTATCATTGAAAGCGTCTTCAAGTTGCTGTTGAAATTCAAAGCACTTTCCAGGATCGTGAGTGTTAGTAATAATAATCCTGGGGCTAGACTTAAGTTTAGCTGTGTAGATTCTCTTTGGTCTCAGTCTAACCCTTGCAACAACCAAAGAATGATCTGTATCACAGTCAGCACTGTGGTAACTTCGAGTTAATGATGTATGGTTCAGATGTTGTCTCCGTGTGATAATGAAGTCCAGCTGATGCCAATGGCCGGATCTTGGATGTTTCCATGTGACCTTATGCATCTCTTTTGTTTTAAAAAAGGAGTTTGTAATACATAGGTCATTTCTAGTGCAATGCTCCAGCAGCCTTTGCCCATTATCATTTATGCGACCGATGTTGTATTTTCCAAGGCACACTGGCCATGAACTCGAGTCCTTGCCCACACGAGCATTGAAATCACCGAGCATATAAATGTAGTCGGATTTTGGAACTGCCTTGATCGCAGAGTCTAGCTGCTCATAGAACGTATCCTTCACATCATCGGAGGAAGCGAGTGTCGGTGCATATGCAGTGAGAATGGTGGCAAAACCACAAGAGGTTGGCAAGCGCAGTGATAATAATCTTTCATTACCTCCAGCTGGGATATCAATCATTCCCAGTAGCGAATTCTTCACTGCAAAGCCCACACCATGTTTCCTTTTTTCTGCCTGCCCTCTTCCCTTCCAAAAAAAGGTGTAATTGTTTTCCCTGAGTGACCCTTCCTCAGCGAGGCGAGTCTCCTGCAGGCCAGCAATATCAATGTTAAGACGATTGAGTTCGGCATCAATCACAGCCGTTTTTCTCACATCGTCAATATTTGTCAAGTCAGTGGAAAATCTTGGACACATGGTTCTCACGTTCCAGGTTGCAAGCCGTAGCTTGAGGTTTCTATTCTTTTTATTAGTACCTAGTGCATTGGTTTTACAGCCTGCAATTCAGATTTTGTCCTAGCCCCAAGCACCCATTGAAGCAGGCAGGCTGTGGCGGATCAGCACCCAATTGGCTGGGGGTTGCCCAGCTTGAGGCGGGCGGTAGCTGATCAGTGACACCTGTAGGTGTCTCCCACCGTCAGAGGCAACGCGTGGTGCCCCATGTCTACGCCAACTGACAAGGACTTATAACCCGTAACAGTTGCCTCTCGCTTTGATTCCGAGACCGGTTAAGACCAGGGATGGAGTTATTGCCTCTCCATAGCACAAAGCCTGGGCTAAAATAAAGATGATCCCTCTCTCGGCCTGCCAAGTTCACTCCAGAGGAAAGTTGACACCTATAATCTGGAACAAGACAAGCTGCAGAAGCTGCCGGATCAGCAAAGCAATGCTCTAACTGTCCGCCTGTCGGAGCTTCGATCCTAGACCAGCTGCCAACCAAGGCTTAGGGCCTGGTCTGCCCTGCCATGACTTATTTTGTCTTTGGGTTGCATTTCCTCGCACCATGATAAGGCTAGTACCCTCCCAATTGCGCTCTTCCGCCCGAAGCCGTTGGCACAATGTGGGGTGTCGGGTTTGGTAAGCGCCGCCCAACATCCGCCCAACATTCGCCCAACATATATATATGTGTGTGTGAGTGTGTGTGTGTGTGTGTGTGTGTGTGTGTGTGTGTGTGACACAGGTAAGTAGAATATTAATCAGTAGTCAGATAACTAACAGATAAATTTGTGACGTCACTTCAGAACTGTCGCAGAACCTGGCCGAGTTTTACTGTGTCTTCAACGGCAAATTCAATGACAAGCAACAGGCGGAGAAAGATGGCACCGGCCGCAACAAGATTGACCTCATGTACCAGTCTGTATTCGCGCCGTCGCTGTCAGACGTAAGTGTACCCACACAACTGTATACCCGCATTACCACTGGAGGCTATATTACTGACACGACCCGGCTTAGGTGGGCTGTGTCGTTGGTAGTAGGATTATTAGTTGACATGACCCAGTTTGACTGAATGCTTCTTTGTAGTTCGACTGTGTTCAGACTGGTCCAGTACTTTGGCACGGTAGTTTCATTAACCCGATGACACCATGTTGGTTGTGAGCGGCACCTTGCAGTCTTGACAGACCAAAGTATGTGAGTTGGAATGTGGCCAAACATTGCCTCGTGTTTTCCAGAGGAATGGGTAACCAATACGTCTGGCACAAGGTAGGCTGCAGACGCTATGACGCAGCGTCAAACTCCGAGACCTCGCCTCCACGAGCAGGTGGCGAGTGGTGGCCAGACCCTGGAATCCAAGGGACCCGACTTAGAGACGTTCAGCCAGCTCCCACAGGTGATGGCTTCGTACGCGCCAGGACCATACACAATAGGACGCGTACGTCTGTCAAACACAAGTGTCCGGCTCTGTGTAAACCGTGTACTACCGTCAGACTTCCCGCCTGACTTGTGCGGATCCCGCGACCACCGGGAAAAGGCCCGTCGGAGATATTGCTCGTCTGTTGCGACCAAATCTCCCATCCTTTCACAGCTGACCTGAATAAGTAAAGAAACGATAAAAGTAGTGGTAGTTCAATTGCGCTTGCGCTCTCACCTGATTTACTGAATGGCTCAGCAAAGTTAAATCATTTCGTGCTGAGTTCTGAGAGACTATTTGACTATTCTCTTTCGCAATAAAAAATTATACGACGATTAACACAACTCCTCAACAGAGTGCTATAACCAAACGCCGGTGTTGTTTTCATAGTCTATTGTCATACGATATGTTCATACACTTCACATGATCATATCATCACGTAATCACTTTATCACACTTATACAACACGTATGTGTAACAGTTGTAAAATATGTAAGACTAGTGGCGACAGAGAGAGTGCTGTCATTGCCAATATCAAGACGTGATCTGTCCGGCTCGGACCACAGTCACTGTTTGAATGGCGCCTGAAGATGACACGGCGCCTGGCTCTTGTGTTTTTCTCCACGCCGTAATCTTCTTCTTCTTCAGCGTTCCGAGCCATTGAGGTTCTTTGCTGCAAATACAATCCGTCTCCATTCGTCTCTCTGGTGGACCTTCTCTTGCCAGTCGTTGATTCCAAGTGCTTGTAGGTCTGTACATGTATTATCTCTCCACCGCCTTCTTGGTCTACCTCGGGGTCTACGGTCATTTATTTCCTGAGTGTAAGCGAGTTTTGTTTCCCTATTATCTTCCATTCTTTCTATATGCCCCAGCCATTGTAGTCTATTAGCCTTCATGATACCAGTGATTAGCGGGGACTTAAACAGATCATAAATGTCTTTGTTACTTCTTCTTTTCCACTCTCCACTTTGTGTATCCCTAATGGGTCCAAAGATGCGTCTTAAAATTTTGTTCTCAAAGGTTTGTAACAAGGCTTCGTCTCCTTTCGTTGTACTCCAGGTTTCAGAGCCATACAGCACAACTGGTCTGATCAGTGTTTTATATATTGTGATTTTGGTGTTACGAGATAGCGCCTTTGATTTTAGTAGATGTTGTAGTGCATAGTATATCTTATTTCCAGAGTTGATTCTAGTTTGTATTTCTTCCCTTATGATGTTGGAGCAGTTGAAATACATGAGTGTAATTTATAATCACATGTAAGTCACGACCCATCATTTGTACTTACATCTGCGTCATGACAATTACCCATACAACTGTATACATGCATGACCAACGAGGGGCTTTATTACCACACAACTGTACACCTACATGACCAACCGCAGGCTATATTACCACACAACTGTATACCCACATTACCAACCGCAGGCTATATTACCACACAACTGTATACCCACATTACCAACCGCAGGCTATATTACCACACAACTGTATACCCACATTACCAACCGCAGGCTATATTACCACACAACTGTATACCCACATTACCAACCGCAGGCTATATTACCACACAACTGTATACCCACATTACCAACCGCAGGCTATATTACCACACAACTGTATACCCACATTACCAACCGCAGGCTATATTACCACACAACTGTATACCCACATTACCAACCGCAGGCTATATTACCACACAACTGTATACCCACATTACCAACCACACGCTATATTACCACACAACTATGTACATCAAATGCTACCAATCAATATGGCGGCGGAGGATGTTGTTTTGTGACCGTTCCTTTTTTTACGCGTAGGAGATGGATATTTTCATCTCCTGCGTGTAATTTGTGTGCCATGATGTAAAACCATGAGTTTCTTCTCAATATCTTCGCCGATGCTATGGAGTTCATGCATTGAGCGAAGCAATCCTTTCTGTGAGGATTTTAAAGCTAAAAACAGATCATGGGAAAACATTTCCTCAACACGTGGCGGAAGGAGCTCTGGACTGTATTTGAAACCATTGATCTGGTTTGTATCAACAGCGGCTATGTCACCAGGACAGCAAGTCGTCCAGGTGATGAGGACAGTGTTATTGGTTGCGTTTTGTTGTGATGTGTTCTGTTTAATAATAGACATATCTCGGATCTGAAATAGGATTGTTTTAATCATCCTTTGAGGAGAAAGTAGTGGTTACAGAGATAAATATGAAAGAAACAAAAGGCATTAGATTTATCCCTAAGGAGAAAAAAATATTTACAGAGATTATGAATGTTAGTTAGCTAGTTAGTTAGTCGACAGATCATCCTCGTTGCACATCGAACTATTCAGTCCATAAGTGCTCGGATCCCCTCCTCAGCAAATCCCGCAACGTGTAGTTGCTATGGACACCAGTTCTATGTTGGTTTATCAATCTTCTTTGGCTTCCTGCGTAGTGTTCTTGTTTTGCCACCCCTCTTTTAATTTGTTGTTCTCGCAGTTGAATGGCGGAAAATGCTATGGACTGTCACTGCCTTCCTTTGAGAGATGACCGTTGTCTTCGACCGTTCAACCTTGGCCAGCTGGGCTGTAGATGGCACCACAAAAGTGAGAGTCTCCCAGGAATGCTACCTGGTCAAAAAAGCACGCTGTAGCCGGATGTGTTGGCCTACGGGTTTCGGCCCAAGGACGCATAACTTAGACACACCGCAATCACATCTGAAAAAAAAAAAACACCCCGGATGAACGCAAGGAAGAAGAAGAAGAAGAAAGCTAAAACAAAAATTGACAGCGAAACCGTCCGTGGGCTCCTGTTTGCTGATGATTGCGCGACTATACGCCAACTCATAGGCGGACATGCAACATAATGGTTCAGCTTTTCACATGCCTGTGCCAACTTTGGGCTCAATATCAACTTAAAAAAGACTGTAGTTATGTACTAGCCAGCTCCAGGGAAAAATAACACTGTGCCGAATATCAAAGTGAATTGTCATAGAATATGTGTTATGGACAAATTCACCTATCTTGGCAGCACTGTGTCACAAGCTGCCACAAATGATGACGAAGTGAATGCAAGAATCTCCAAGGCCATCGCGGCCTTCGGAAAACTGTACAAGAATGTATGGGACAGAACTGGAATAAGCCTGCAAACAAAGCTAAAAGTCTACAAAGCAGTTGTATTATACACACTGCTATATGCTTGTGAAACCTTGACTGTTTATCAGCGACACGCTAGGAAATTAAACCACTTCCACACAGTCTGCCTTAGAAAGTCTGCAGATAAAATGACAAGACAAGATCCCAGACACTGAAGTCCTAATTGAGCGTCCATGCCCAGTATCCACACTGTATTAATGAAGAATCAGATTCGCTGGGCTGGTCACTTGACTCGCATACCAGATCACAAGCTCCCTAAACGAATTTTTTTTACGGCAAGTTGCGTTGTGGTAAACGCTCCCACGGCGGCCAGAGGAAAAGCTTTAAAGACACTCTGAAAATCTCACTGAAATATTCTGGAATTCATCATGACACCTGGGAGACTGCAGCCAGAGACCGAAATTCGTAGCGGGCATCATTACATAAGGGTGCAGTCACTTGTGAAGCAACCAAGACTGCAAGAGCTGTGAAGAAAAGGCAGGACAGAAAAACCACTGCAGGAAATCCTCCTCCAGAAACGTCAAGCATTCTTTGCCCACATTGTCAAAGAACATTTCGAGCCAAAATAGGTCTTATCAGCCATCTTAGAACTCACGGCTCCATACCTTAAACCCCACTAGATGAAATGAATGGTCATCATCATTCTTAATGGACAAACAACATATTACCACACAACTGTATACATGTATTACCAACCGCAGGCTATATTACCCATGCATTGTAGTAGTTATCTAATGCATGAACATAAGAACCACCCAACCCCCCAACCCCCTCCCCCCACACACACACGTGGTCTAAATATGACGTAGCCGCGCATGAAGTTGGGGAGACATTGTCGTGTGTCATCAACATGTTCTCCGCCGGCTGCACTCAACCAAGTCCAACCACTGGCCTTGGTGACGCGAAAGTGTTTCTACTGACACGAGCAGGGATTAAGGTCGAGTCCCTGGCATCCCCACAAACCAGATACATAGAAGACGCCTCCTTTAGCCCTCGTCAATGGTCTGTCTGAGAGATGCACAACTTATTGAAGCTGAAGATACCGTCAGTGGGCGCGAGTTTGACTCCAGACTTAGTTGACATGAAGATATAGTCTGGTGTCACATCACGCCTAATGATCCGGGGTTTGTTTCCGGGTCCGGTCAAGGATATGCACTGCTGACGAGCTCAAACGAAAGCGAAACTCGAGTCTAGTGCTTCCACATTGACGTGGATAGGCCTTAGGTTCATACCAGAATACGATCGGCGTTGCCAGTAGTGGGTTGTGCGCAATAATTAAAATAGCTTATGTCAATGGTATCTCCGTAGCCTTAATAATAATCATAATAAATATAATGATGATGATGATGATGATGATGATGATGATGATGATGATGATGATGATATTAATAATAATATAAATAAATCAACAATGTATGAATATTGTTTGATATTCCATTGTGTTTACAATGTTAGTGTTATTATCTTAGACTAATTGAATAAATACAGTATGGATAAGCACTGCATGATAGGGGTGGGTAATGGAGAATGGTATATTAATGGCCTGCGGGCCCAGATCTTATGGGAAATTAAACTTATGTCTTGTTCATTATCTCTCCCCCTCTCTCTGTCTGTCTGTCTGTCTGTCTGTCTGTCTGTCTGTCTCTCTCTCTCTCTCTCTCTCTCTCTCTCTCTCTCTCTCTCTCTCTCTCTCTCTCTCTCTCTGTGTTTCTCTATTCGCATAACTGTATTTACAAAGGGTATAATCACTATCTTCTCAGTTACCAGTCGTGTACGGACATGAAATCATTTCCGGAGTTCTACAGCGAGCCCTATATATGACTCTCAGACAAGGCGGGAACGGCATCATCTACATGAAGAATTACAACTTCACCGGAAACTCTCAGATCAAGTTGGTGTTGGATTGTACTACTCTTGTCGTTTCCTCATTCATCTCCTCATCGCATCACATCGTATGCCTCTTGTACCTTGCTGTGTTGAGGTGTAGCATAAACAGCGGGTGAGTGTCCGTTTATAGGCTTCATGTATCAGGTTCCACGACTCTGGTGATCGAGTGAAATGGCGAGTCATAACCTCCCACGCTTTCCGGCATGGCACATAATTGATTGATTGTATCAGGTTTCATATATTCATATATTCCGTATGTCCACCGTTTACATGGTCGGCCACTTCATTCACTTACATTTTTCCATTACATCATTGCTTCTTGTGGTATGCTGCCAGTTGGTAGCATAGTTATATGGCCGAATCATTTAACTCGCTGCTTTTTAATGAAATCCAGCGTCGCAATAATCCTAACTTTAGTCCTGGTCTATTCATTTCTTATTTTCTCTCTTCTTGGTATAGTGAGTATTATTCTCACGACTCTCATTTCTTTTGTTGTAATTTTTATTTTTATTTTTTTTTTGTCATTATCCAGATTTTGCATTGGTAGCATAGAGTTGGTAGAAAGATTGTGTAGTAGAGTGCTTTTATATTATATATGGATTCGTGATTGTTCTGTAGTATTGGTTCCTTTTGTCCAATGAGTTGGTTTGCCTTATTGCATCTATTTTAGACCTCGTCTTCCGATTTGACATTTGATGATATTTCACGTCATAAGTACTTGAAGTAATTTTCTAATTTAAAGGGGTGTTCTTTTAGATGCATCTTTGTTGTTTTTTTCTTCTTTAGTTATAGTCATCACCTCTGATTTACTGATGCTAATTTTCATGTTATGTTCCTTACACACATAGCTTAGGCTATGTATGAAACTTGTAATTATGCTTCTGATTTTGCTATTAGTGCTTGATCGCCCGCAAATAGGAGTTCTTTATTGAAGTAATCTCATGTTGGTCATTATGTGTTCTATTCTTTATGAGGCGTTGGTAAGGTCTCTGTTTGGCTGATATCTTCACATAACCTGGCACCATGACGTCTTGACAGATGATAGTTTATTACACTGTATTTTAAACAGGCATAATAAATATAACCCATGGAGGTAGCGAATGTGTCTTATCACACCAATTCACGCTGTAAATGTGCGTTCACAATAGATGCATGTGAATACATGGTCATTTTCACCATCACGTACCATCTTACGCCTCGTGCGCTCAGTGTGTGACCTATCAACAATCATTTTCTCCTTTGTTTTTATTCAATTTCTGATCTTTGTTCTCCATGCAACACGATAAGCTGCTCCCAATGTGCAATATCAACGCTTGAATCACTCATGTCCCGCTTACAAACATCGTTGTATCGTAGTAGAGGTTGACCCCGAGATCTTTTACTCAACTGCAATTAACCATAAAATATGGCCTTTTATATTTTACATTCATCCATCCGCCTAATGTGTCCAATCCATCAAAGTATATAAAGACTGAGCGTGGAATAAACCATCACACAACCTGATCTTTCCAATACTTTGCAGAAAACGCATATACAAGCTGTTTAAACGTTTCTCTTTGCGTTAGTAATTTGACTAGGCTTCACTGCAAGAAAGAAGAGCACTAAGGACACAGGCTTAATAGACAACGACTTTTGTTTTGGCAGTTAGCTTCGTGTTCTCCCAGACTCTTTGTGTTAACCTGTTCATTGTTGTTGCTGCCTTACCAATCCCGATGTTGATTTCCTGATCTAGGGATAATTTGCTGTTTACCTCTGATCCTAGATATGTAAAATGGTCTACTATCTCCAATTCGGCGTCGTCAATAAAGATTGATGGTACCCCACGTGCACCTTGGGACATAATCTGTGTCTTCTGTTTGCTAATTGTTGAATAAAATTCAGAACACGCATTGGTGAATAAAGATAGTAGACGTTGTAATTCTTCCTCAGAGTGGGTCGTAACTGCAGCATCATCTGCAAAAAGCAACTCTCTTATCAGTACCATTCTAATTTTGGTCTCGGACTTCAATCTCTGAGCATCGTAGACGCCGTCATCTGAGCGTGAGTGAATGTATTTACCACGATCCTGATAACGAAAGGCATATTTCAATAGAAGTGAAAAGTATATCCATAGAGGGAGCTAGTATACAACTTTATTTAACTCCACTTTTGATGTCAAACTCTTCTGAAATTGCACCATCAAACTTGATTATATCTTTTATGCCTGTGTGGAACGATTCCACAATGGACAGAAGAGTTAGTGGGCAGCCAATCTTATTTACTGCTTTGAACAGACCCTCACGACTGACCAAATCAAATGCCTTTGTGAGGTCGATGAAGGCAATAAACAGTGGTTGATTCTGTTCACGGCATTTCTCTTGCATTTGTCGCAATGAGAATACCATCAATTGTAGGCCGGTGCCGTCGAAAGCAACACCGTGATTCGGGGTAGACTTGATCTCCCAGAACTTGAAGTCTTCGCAGAACAATTCTGGCAAATTCTTCTCAACGATACCGCTATATGAGATACCCCTATAGTTGTTGCAGTCGCTCGGATCGCCCTTTTTCTTGTACAGCGTTATGATGCTTGAATCTTTGAAATCCTGTGGGACTTGTCCTTCTCGCCAGCATAGCTCTATTAGCTGGTGGATCTGTAGAGTGAGAGTGGCTTGTCCACTCCTGATAACCTCTGTTGGAATCCCATCCTTACCTGGAGCCTTGCCAGACGAAAGTTTTTTAATAGCTTACATAATTTATGTTATAGTGGGAAATGTGTCCACGTAGTGAAGAGTAGCCAAGGCCTCTATGGTGCTGAGAGTATCATCCGCTAGTTTGGTCTCAATTGAGTATAGCTCCAAATAGTGTTCTATCCATCTATCCATCTGCTGTTTCTTATCAGTGATGATTTCTCCAGTCAAGGTTTTCTGTGGAGGACTTCTTTTAATTATTGGACAGCAGGCATTCTCTGTCTGTCCCTTCATACATGCTTCTGATGTTTTCTTTATCACTTGCATTTTGATGGTACTCGCATAAATTGATCTAATAGTCGTTTGCAGTGTCCGGCTGTTTGCTGCAAGCCAGTTCTGCCACTTATTATCCACAGTGTCACAAACCCCAACCGCTCTTTTATAAAAGCGTCCTTAAGTATACCCCACTATTCACTTGCTGTACAATTTTCGGATGAATCAGTGAAAGAGTCTTCAAGTTTCTGCTGGATCTCAAAGCTCATATCAGGATCTTCGGTGTTGGTAATATTATCATGGGGATATATTTGTGTTTAGCAATGTAGATGCTCTTTGGTCTCAGTCTAACCCTTGTAACAACTAAAGAATAATAGTATCACAATCAGTACTGTGGTAACTTTGAGATGGTGATGTTTGATTCAAATGTTGTCTCCATTTAATAATGAAATCCAGGTGATGCCAATGACCGGATCTCGGGTATTTCCATGTGACATTATGAAGGTCACATGTTTTTTTAAAAAATGGAGTTTGTAATACATAGGTCGTTTCTGGTGCACAGTTCCAGCAGCCTTTGCCCATTGTCATTCATGTGGCGATGTTGTATTTTCCAAGGCACACTGGTCATAAACTTGAGTCCTCTCCCATGCGAGCATTAAAATCACCGAGTATACAAATGTTGTCAGATTTTGGCACTGCCTTGATCACGTGGTTCAACTCTTCATAGAATGAATCTTTTACATCATCGGAGGAAATGAGTATCGATGCATATGCAGTTATAATGGTGGCAATGCCACAAGAGGTTGCCCAGCTTCAAAGGCAAACCTTGGCTCTCCTGTCAACGCCAATTGACAAGGACTTTTAACATGTAACTGCTGCCTCTCGATTTGATTCCGAGACCGGTTAAGACCAGGGATGGGTTATACTTCTCCATACCACACAGCCTGTGCAGAATTGCAGCGACCATGCGTTGCCCATGCAGCACGATCCTTCTCTCGGCATGATTAGTTTACTTTAGAGGAAAGGTAACACCAATACATCTGGAACAAGACAAGCTGCAGAAGCTGCCGGACGGGCAAAGCAATACTTTATCTGAACACCCGTCGAAGCCTCCATGCTAGACCAGTTGCCAACCACGGTTTAGGACCTGGTCTGCCCTGCGATGACATTCAATCATTAGGTTGTATACCCACACATCTTTCTACACATATGCTGTCTATATAGGTTATGAACAAGAGGGGGGACATGACACAACTTTGTCGTTCTCCGGATATTATGGTAAAGGTTTCTTATTTTCTTCCATATGTTCTCACTGTGAATTCACTGTTGTTGTATAATCGTCTGCGTAGATTGTTAGATGTGTACTCACTCTATTTAGTTTAGGGATTTCTCACAGCTTATGTATTCCGGTTTCCGTTTACGAGCGGACGTGTTTTCACAAGCTCTCCCAATGTTTATAGAATTTATCAAAGTTTTGCCTATTTCAATCGAGATGCTGTGTATATCATTGTGTTAGTTCTAAAACTGGATCTAATACGAATTAATATCTTAAGATTATGTGACTGTGGTTTAGTGAAATGATGATTTCTTTGATAAATGGAAGGTAAGGTCATTCAATTTTGAAACCTACCAATTATCGATTAACGACAACGTGTGATTAAACCCTGCGTGACTAGCGCGTGGTAAGTCGCCAAGCACACAATATCGCAAGTCCCTGATTAGCTCTGTGTTCTTTTCTCAATTATCAAAACAAACGAACCACAACACATAACTTCAAATAGCCCGCGGCGCGTCTAGACTACAATGAGTTCGCCGCATTTTTCAAACGTGTTTGATAACATGATGCAGTAATGTCATCGATAGGAGAGGCCTCTCTGGAGGTGACTGGTGTTAAAACAATATCCGGTTTACGATCGGACGTGAATAAACCATACACACTAAACAAAGAGAAGGCGGTGAAGACCAAGCTAGCCAGTGTGTGAATCCAGTCGGCCAAGTCGTCCAACACACCAACTCTGGCCAATGTGTTACAGTATCCTTTAACAATACACTCCATTATGAGGCATTTCGAACGTGCCTCATCAATTATTACAAGCCTGAACGAATCCAACACAGACAAGATAGAAGCGGGGCCTAGGTGTATGATCTGATTACGACGTCAATCCTTACAATACACTTGTATCATTCGAAGAACAAGTTACTAGCTCAGGGCAGCGTTGAAAACATTAACTCTTGGCTAAAATTAGACTTTGTTGAGCTGGAGAACTCAATACTTACATTCACGAGTAGAGACATATCAAAGACACAAGATATCATCAACATACTCGTCTCGAGTGAGGACTGAGAATCTATACAGCCCACAACTACATCTGTGGACATCACAGCAGACAATGTTTCTCAACAAACACATGCAATGAATGAAGAGGACAATACCATCAACACGAGGTCAGCTACCCCTTCAGTACTCTTGGCCATTGAATATCCAATGGAGCACCTCCAAAACAACGTTGAGACCAACGTAAGAGTAGCAGAGGAAATACCAGCCTTAGATAACACGCCAACTATCAATGGACAATCGAGCGATTGTCATAGGCACATTGAGGTAATAGAACAATCCTTAAAGGTACTCACTGCTACTGTTACAGCGAACATTGAAGCTAATAGCAAGACCAGCAGTAACTACACTGCCCTCAAAGCAGAAATCACGCTCCTGAGAGTGGAAAATCTGTTGCTAAGAAAAACAATAGAAACTTTACAGCACGAGTCCACCACCAACCCAACTGAACAGGCGTTTAATTCCCAAGCAGCTGTATCAACTTCGGGGAATCTTGAAGCCCAGTTTCACCAAAAACAAATAACACAACAAGACGCGAAAAAACCTCAACGTGCAGAGGAAGATAAAACGCTACAAGCAGTCTATCCCATTGGCGTAAAAATAAGCAACAGATTCGAAGTGCTTCAAGAAAATTCGTCAGGAACCGTACAGTGCTATAGTGCACTGCCAACAGACAACACACGCCTCCAGGAAACACAGGGAGAGTCACATGGAGAAGTACAGACTGCTGCTAAATCGGAGAAACAACGTGCAAGGCGTATTGACAACCAACATGTGCAGACAGAACGACCCGACTGTACACACATTATAATAGGCGACTCTCTAATAAAAGGTCTATACAGCGACCGGATGGCCACTTCAGCCAAAGACATTGTTTCAATAATTCCATTGCCTGGGGCTTGTGTTGACCAGCTAACAGACACGATTAGGAGGTTGGCTGTAAATCTGAACGTTAAAAAGGCAAGCGTTCATATTGGGATCAATGACACCTTGAACAACCAGCAAATCACAACATCTCAACTGCTGGCGCTCTTGAACGGATTACGTCACACTTTTCCTAACTCGTCCATTTTCTTCTCCTCCATCATATACCCGAGTTATGGATTCCAGCGTCGTCTAACTGACATAAATAACAACATAGTGCAGAAGTTTTGTTCTCACAACAACATACAGTTCATCAACAACACACCGGTGTTTACTTCACAGTCTGGAGCACCGAAAAAGCGACTTTATAAGGACCAAGTGCATTTGTCTACATTGGGCACCAGCTTGCTAGCAAAAAATATTAAATACCCAGAACGTGCACAACCTACATCCAATACTGGATCGCGTAGGACACTTTTAGCTACACCACCTCAAACTCAAGCCAGACAACATACTGCCGCCACATCAAGTACCAATAGGCCAGAAGAGAGCAGACCACTCATAACCACGGCACCTGATATCCAAGCCAGACGGAACATTTCCACCACACCAAATCCGTACAATCCCCGCTCTTTCACACAGGAGGGTGATAATTATGAAGATACGTTCCCTCTTCTCTACAGCAAGAATCAATCCAGTAGTAACAACAACGTGCCACCACAGCCTCCTGTTAGCCACGAATCAGAGCCTGTAGTTGGAAGTCGTTACACACCCGTGAGAAATCAACAGTATCCACTCCATTGTAACCCAGAGTTGTTATACCTCACACATTTTAGCCCAGCTTCACTTCGTCAGTCATTTATGATGTCGCTGTACTAAGGACCAACACAGCCTGGTATTTACTAGCAATTCAGCACAAAGCAACACCGGATCTCGATACAAGAAAGACCTCTCCTAGAAATTTTATGCGCATACTTGGTTATTGTTTTATATAGCAACGTATTAGATTGTACGTGGCTGTAAACATTGACTTGTATTGAAGTCACA
Source organism: Cepaea hortensis (assembly GCA_963921405.1). Classification (NCBI taxonomy): domain Eukaryota; kingdom Metazoa; phylum Mollusca; class Gastropoda; order Stylommatophora; family Helicidae; genus Cepaea; species Cepaea hortensis. Next base: position 4,431,484 of record OY992884.1, read on the forward strand.
GAGATTGACACTTAGTTAGATATCTTTTATAATACTTTTTATCGCGCTTATACTCTGAGTGAGGGGGTCTTCACTGATCATCCTTACTTATCTTTATACTTGTGTGTGTGTGTGTGTGTGTGTGTTTATATTGATAGAGATATTACTGTTTCTCTGTACTTTAGAGTGTGTATTTGTTATAAAGAACGTAAGTTGTATTCATTTTGTGTTTTAAAATATTCATGATTACGCATTGTTAAAATGTCTAATAAATACGAACACTGGCTCAGTAAAAATGGGCTCAGAATAGGGCATTTAAATATCTGCCATCTATTAGGAATGCTGCCTGAACTATCACTCATAGTTAATCAAAATTTTCACATGTTCGGCGTTAGCGAAAGGCGATTAAATAGCAACATCTCAGATAATGACATCGCTATCAGAGGCTTTACAACCATTAGAAGAGATCCCTATCAGAAACAAGAGACGGGTATTGCAGTTTATATTTCTAACTCGCTTAAAGCCCACCGTAGGCTAGATTTAGAAATCTGTGAGATAGAATGTGTATGGCTTGAGGTTAAGCTTCAAAATCGCATACCCCTTGTAGTTGGCTATCTTTATCGAAACCCCAGTGCAGGAAATATCTGGTATGAAAAATTCACCACTATGATGGATGTAGTCTTTAGTAATACTAGAGAAATAATACTGCTAGGCGACTTCAACATAGACACTAACAAATCAAACAAAACATGGGAAAACATAATAGAGTCATATAACTTCCAACAGTTAGTCAAACAAGCCACTAGAATAACAAATTCATCTGCAAAACTTATAGATCATATCTATACTACGTGTGCTGACAACATCACAGAATTACTGTACCTATTAATGCAATGAGTGATCACTACCCAGTATGTTGCACGTGGTCGAAAAGAGGTACCGAAACTCCCAAACACAAGCATATAAGTATAAAATATAGAAATTACAGAAACTTCAATCAAGATGCCTTCTTACTAGACTTGCTCAACTCATCTCTGGACTATGTTTACCAGCTTCCTGACCCAGATGATGCTTTGGACCACTGGCTGAAGACCTTTCTAAGCGTATTTGATAAGCATGTTCCATTTAAGGAAGTTCGTGTTAAACATCACACTAAGCCCCCGTGGATCACACAGGAGGTAGTTGAACTTATGATAGACCGGGAAAGGGCACATAAAAAAAGAGATCTAACTATGTACCGTAGTCTGAGAATCAAAGTTCAATATGTTATTCGAAAGGAAAAGAAAAACTATTTTAAGAACTTAATAATAGATAAAACCAACACTAAAGATATATGGAAAACAATGAATACCTTGACAAATAAACACAAATCATCGCAATCGGTACCATCAAATCAGGCTACATGTGATCAGTTCAGTAGTTTTTTTCAGTCTGATATAAACCAACTGAAGGCCGCAATGCCTCATGACATATCTTTATTATCATCATTCTGTGAGAGAAATGCTATGGAGACATTCCCACAAACATACCGCTAATGACAACCACTGAAGTATTTACTCATCTCAGTAGCCTAAAAAACAATAACTCATCAGGACTAAATGGAATCAGTAATCGGATCCTTCGCTATGCTGCACCGGCGATCTGCGAGTCACTAACTTTTATATACAATCAATGTCTCACCAAAGGTCACTTTCCATCAGCCTTTAAAATCGCTAAAGTGTATTCTCATTTAAAAGCTGGTTCATTAGACGATTGTATCATGAGTAATTATAGGCCAATTTCCATATTATCCTCTTTATCCAAACCACTAGAAAAGCACATCCACAAAACAACACTAGAGCACTTAGTTCGCCACAAATTAATAGCTGACATTCAGTTAGGATTTCGGCCAAAATATTCCTGCCATACGGCCTTAACAAACATGATAGAAAACTGGCATCAAAATATTAACAACAAAACTCTGTGTGGAATGATGTTTATAGACTTTAAAAAAGCGTTCGATATGATAGATCATACTATCCTAATTAAAAAACTAGAAACAATGAAAGTAAGCTTTAATATAGTGGCATTAATAAACCCATTCTTATTAGACAGAAAACAAGTAGTATCACACAATAAATCTCTATCCCAAGCTATTACCGTTAATATTGGAGTACCTCAGGGGTCTATACTTGGCCCTTTGTTATTTGCCATTTATATAAATGATAATCCCTTATATCTGTCACCGTCCTGCGATTTATTTGCAGACGACTGCACAGTATATACAAACGCTATTGATCGTAATGTGCTAGAATTATTCTTGCAACAGGAAATAAATAGTGTAATTAACTGGAGTCATGCAAACCGCATGCAAATTAACATTTCTAAAACAAAATCTATTTTAATAGGAACAAGACAAAGACTTCACACTCTAAACTCGCAGGGAACTCATCAGCTGCACATTGGTAGCACACCTATAGAAAGTGTCACCGAGCACAAGGCACTGGGTCTTATCGTAGATCAAAATCTATCCTTTAATTCCCATGTTCATGCTCTAGTTAAACAAATTGCCAAAAAAGTATACCAACTTGCCAAAATTAAAAACTTCCTCGACGAAAACACAAGAAATATATTCTATACTTCCCACATACCAACACATATTGATTATTGCTCCACAATCTGGGATGGATGCTCCAAATCAATAACAAAACGCCTTTATTCGCTCCAGAAAAGGGCAGTGCGTCTAATCAATGGTGATAAGTTTACAGACAATTCTAACCTACACAAACGTCTTCAGTTACTGCCACTCCACAAACGCCTACTTTTTAATAAGGCTAAACTAACTCACAAAATCCTATTTCAAAATGCCCCAAGCTACCTTTGGCCATTGTTTAAATATAACGCAAGACATAGTGAACGACTAAATATATTTCATGTCCCTAAACCTAGGATAGACTTATATAAAACAAGCTTAGCACACTCTGCCACTCAGTTGTGGAATAATCTTCCACAATAAATCAAAGACACCACCAACCATTATACATACAGTCGCAACCTTTTTAAACGCTACCTCAAAGCAGACTACATGTCCCCTTAAAAATAAAAAAAAAAACAGCAACAAAGACAATAATAATGGTAAATTATCTCGAACGACAACTAGCCAGAAACGTGGGTATTTATGATGCCCATGTTAAACATTGCCTCAACGAGTCATGTATTATTGATTAGTTTTCATGCGTTTTAATGCTTATTGTTCTTTTGTTGTCAAAGAATTGCTTCATAAGAGATGTTGAATGAAAGAATGTATGAGAGGAAATAGAGAAGAAGGCCAGAATGTCAGACGGGCCTGCGTGCCCAATTCTTAACCCTTTGAAAGTAAAGATTTTCGTTCGTTCGTTCGTACTCTATCAAATGCCTTTTCTTGGTCGACAAAGGCTAAGTAGAGTGTTTCATTAAACTGAACTGATTTTTCTCTAAGAGCAAAGATTATAACTGCGCAGCTTTTGTTTTTCCTAAATTAAAGTTGTGTTACGCTTAGTTGGGGTTCTATTGTAGACCGCAATCTTTTCTCGAGAATTTTGTAATATATTTGTCCGTTATGACTCATATAGGAAATGCCACTGTATTGTGTGCACTCTTGTCCCACTCCCAAAGCCAGACAAGGATCACTCAAAACTGAATGGATATAGAATTATCACCTTGCAAAACACATATGGCAAAGTACTCGAGAAGATAGTAGCATGCAAGCTACAGCACCACTTGGACAGTTTTAACTGCTGCATAAATGACTCAATGAACATGATCAAGAGGATAGAGGAGGGGTCGATCCGAAGAGAATGGTTGCTGCCTCTGGAGCGGTCTCAGCTGGCAAAGATTAGTTTAATCTTCGTGCCAGGGCATGCGGGAGTACAAGGAAATGAGCGGGCTGACAAGCTCGCAGGTGAGGTTACTGTGGAGGGCGGACGCGCCATGGACCAGGCTGACATTCTGAATGCTCTACGAGAAGTAAGACTTTTGCGAGAACCAAGTGATGACTGTGAATCTACAACAATGGCCAGACTGCGAGAGCAGCAAATTAAAAGAGGGGTGGCCAAACAAGAACACTACGCAGGAAGCCAAAGAAGATTGATAAACCAACACAAAACTGGCGTCGTTAGCCGCTACACGCTGCGGGATTTGCTGAGGAGGGGATCCGAGCACTTATGGACTGAATGGTTCGATGTGCAATGAGGATGATCTCTCGACTAACTAACTAACTAACTAACTAACTAACTAACTAACTAACTAACTAACTAACTAACTAACTAAACTAACTAACTAACTAACTAACTAACTAACTAACTAACTAACTAACTAACTAACTAACTAACTGCTGCATAAAGGTCCTGGGATTTACCCTCCTGGAAAGGACACTTGGTCAGATGCGGCAACATTTGCATCCGATGTCTATGAGGGCTTCCAGAATAAACGAGAGATGGTGGCGGTGGCACTTAACCTAGAAGATACTTTCTACAGGGCCAGGTATGATCTTTGATATACACTCTTTTGGACATGATAGTCTGCAATTGGAGTGTGAAAATAAATGCGGCAGTGCTTCATGAGCGTAAAATAGCACTAGGCATGGATTCCTCGACTTCTGTAACCTGCACTATTACATCTGTGCTGCCGCAACGATCTTCCATTTCTCCAGCGCTCTTTAATGTATACAGCAAAGTCGAAGCAATTGACGCATCAGGAGTTCTATAATAGTGATATATGCAGATGATATGCTGGTATACAGACACCGAAAAGAAAAGGAAAGCATGCTTAAGACTTACAGTCGGCAGTAAACAAGGTGACGGAGTGGTAAATGGAGTCAGAGGCAATAATAAATCCAGACAAGGCATCGGTTATGTGATAATACGTGGATAACCGAATCGTGAAGACGTATGTCCCATGCATGACACTGAATGGATTCATTAGAGAGAGGGAAAGTAAATTTAAGTAATAGGGAATCACTTTCGACAGATGTATGTCTTTAAAGGATCATGTGGAGGCTTTGGTGGTGAAGGCTGGAAAAGGACTTAATGCATTGAGGGCGATGGTATCAACCGGATTAGAGCAGAGGATGCTTCACAGACTCTTTCAGCAGTTACTAATTTCACTCATTGAGTATGGTGGGGGAAAGTCTGATAGGTTGAAGCGCATACAGAAGGCGACAATGCGGTTGTCTTGTGGTGCACAAAGTACATACCAATTGTATGCATGAGGCATATCCTTGCACCACCAACAGTTACGGACAGGCACAGGGTCCTTCAAACCAAATGATCCCCGAGAGAAGCCAGAAACAGGGATCACTCCCCTGCATGAAGCCATGGGTATGGTCAAGGGTCAGGACTGAGAAAGGGCAGGTCCTGAATGGCGCAGGCAGAAATATCTATCAGCCAGGTGTGTGAAATAGAGAACACCAATCGTGAGTGGAGTTGAGTTAAGAACCGATATCACTGCACTCAGGACATTCCCACATGTACTCCGCCCCCTCGTTCAACAGCCAGCGAAGAGTCATAATACTACACGTTCCCAACGCTATCTAATTAAAAATTCTTCGGGTCTTCCCTCTCAGATTTGAGATTCTTACAGAACTCCTGCCGATCTCCTGCAATCTCATTTGTTCCACATATGGGTTCTCAAAATGTTCCCCCGCCTCGTCCACCTGGTCCCGCAAGCGCCCGATTCCCCCCGCCCCACCCTTTGTCCAAAGGCAATCTACCACAAAGAGGTGCATTCTCTGCTAGCCTATCAGCCTGTTTATTCCCCGGCACTCCCACATGGCCGGGGAAAAATATCCATACAATTCTCACAATATGTGACCTCTGAAGCGAGGAGAACCATTCCACACGAACAGTCCTTTCACCATCTTACTAAGCATATTCGAATGGGTTTGTTGGTAGGGGTATGTGTGGGTGATGGTGGATGTGTGGGTGGGTGGATAGATGTCTGTGTGGGTGAGGGGATATGTGTGTGGATGAGGGATGTGTCTGGGTGGGGATGTGTGTGGGTTGTTGGGTGTGTGTGTGGGTGGGGATGGGTGTATGAGGGATGGGTATATGAGTATGTGGCTATTTGTGGGTGGGGGTGTGTGGATGTGTGGGTGGGGGTATGTGGATGGGTGTGTGGGCATGTGTGTAGGGGGTGTGGGGATGTGTGTATGGGTTGGGGGATGGATGTAGCTGATGTGTATATTGATGGGGGTGAGTGTAGGTCGGAGTATGTGTGTGATTGGGAGAATGTGTACATGGGGACCGTATGATTGGATTGTGGCGGTGTGTGTGGGTGGGAGATGTGTGTGTGTGTGTGGGTCGGAAATGTGTGTGGGAGTATGAAAGAAGTGTGTTTTAGTGCAGGGTGTGTGTGAGTTTGTGGGAAGTGATTATGCGGGGATATGTGTGTTGGTGGGGCGATGTGTGGGGGTGGGGGTTGTGTGTGTGCTGATGGATGTGTGAGTGGGTGGGTAAGGATGTGTGGGTGAGTTTGACATTTGTGGCTTGTGGGGTGTGTGGGTGGGTGCTGAGATGAGTGGGTGGGTGGGGACGTGTGTGGGTGGGTGGAGGGATGTGTGTATGTATGAGGAGTGGGTGGGTGAGGGATGTGTGGGAGGGGATGCATGTTTGGGTTGGTGTGTTTGTGTGGGTGTTGGTGGATAGTGGTATGTGTGGGTGTTGATGGGTGGGGTGTGTGGGTGTTGGTAGGTGGAGGGTGTGTGGACGCGTGTGTTGGGACGTGTGTAGAGGGTGTGGGTATGCGTGGGGGATGTGTGGGTGGGTGGGGGAATGTGTGTGGATAGGGATGTATGTGTGGTTAGTGGGGTGTGTGGATTGATGTGAAATATTTGGTTAGGTGGCGAAAAGTTTGCGTGGGGATTTGTTTTTGGATATGAAGAAATGTTGTTATAGATGGGTGATGTGTGAGTGGGTGAATGGTGATTTTGTGGGTTGGTGCGGAATGTGTGTGTATGGGAGGAGTAAGTGTGTGTGGTTAGGGGTGTGGGTGGGTGGGTGAAGCATGTTAGTGTGGGTGAGTGTGTGGGTTGGGTAGATATGAACGCACGAACGAACGAACATTATTTTAAAAGGATAACAAATTTGGCACGCGGGCCCATCTAACATTCGGCCTTTTCAATCACTCATCTTTCATTCATCAAATGTGCATGTTACATTTACATAGGGGAAAAAACATTGTTAAATGGATTTTGTAAGCATAAACAATGCATATTACGCATGATACATTCACATGAGGAAAAAAACATTGTCAAATGAAAGTTGTAAACATATACAGTGCATATTGCAATGTTGTGAGACACATCCCGCAATCACCCACATATCCCTTAACCACCACAGCTCCCCCACCCACCCACACATACATCCATGCACTCACACAGACCCAGGCAAACATACATGCCGCCACCCACCCACTGATCCCCCACCCACACACGTTTCCTCACCCACACACATATCCCCCACCCATCCCATAACCGACACGCACACACAAACCCACATATTCTCCACCACCCCACACCCGCAACCACCCAGAAATAAACATATCACAACCCCACACAAACATACCCACGCCAACCCACACATCCCGCACCTATCCACACACACATCCCACACCCTCACAATTATCCCCACCCATCCACACACACACATCAGACAACCTACACCCACTCACTCACCCAATATCCGCCACCTCTCAACTACACATCACCCACCTATACACACATCCCGACCAATAAACACATCTCCCAACCTGCCCACACATATCCCCCACCCATAAACACCCAAAAACACACACCTCCCACCCACACACACCCCACCACCCACACACACCCCACCCACACACATCCGCCGCTCACACACATCTTCCCACAAACACACACATCCTCCACCCATACACTATTCTCTCACACACATCCACCCACTCACGTACTCATCCATCAACCACTCACACCCACACATCACCCACCCGCCCATCAACACGTGCGTCTCTCATCTACCCTCCTACCCACCCACACCCTAACCACCCAGCCAAACACACATCCCTCATCCTCACATACATCCTTCATCCACCTGCCTATGAATGGGTGGGGAGATGTGTGTGGGTGGGTATATGGGTGAAAGATGTGTATGTGTGTGTGTGTATGTGAGTGGGTGCGAGATGTCTGGGTGGTGGGGGATGTGTGTAGGTGGAGGGATGTGTGTGTGGGTTGGTGAGGGATGTGTTTGAGGGAAGGGGTATGTGTTACATAACATGATGATATGCATTTTTTATGATTACATTAATTTGACAATGTTTTTTCCTATGTGAATGCATCATACACTGTTGATGAACGAAAGATGAGTGATTGGACAGGCCAAATGTAAGACGGGCCTACGTGCATAATTTGTAACCCTTTTAAAATAAAGTTCAATTCAATTCAATTCAATTCAATATTCTTTCAATCCATAATGGATACAAAGTTAGTTAGTTAGTTAGTTAGTTAATTAGTTAGTTAGTTAGGTAGGTAGCTAGGTAGGTAGGTAGGTAGTTAGTTAGTTAGTTAGTTAGTTAGTTAGTTAGTTAGTTAGTTAGTTAGTCGCGGTTCCAACTGCACGGCAACGGGTCGTCCCCATATTTCTCCGTTCCTGTGGCGGTGAATACCACACAAAATGCTCCTCACTGCCCTATGTGAACAATGGATTAAGCAGGAGTGTCGGCAAGCCAACAGTCCGCACAGGTACACTGTTTATAATGCCGACGCCAGAATGCCAACACAAAAGTCCTCCACGAAAAATACAGTTCATCGTCGATGGAAACGGCAGTCACTAGAAAGACTTCATTGACCTGGGTTTTATCCCATATGGCTCGGTCTCTTTCCGCAGGGCGACCCACCGAAAGCGCCGCACAAAGAACGAACTCCGTAGCTACAGCAACGACTCTCAGGAGTCTTCTGAATAAAGCACTCGTGAACCGAAAAGGCAAACCAGTCAATCCAGCAACAGCCGGCCGCCATCGTTCCGAACATTCAGTTCACGCTAAAAACAACCGCGGACAGATGCAAAAGCATTCCACGCGAAATGTACAGCTTACAGTGTAGCGCCACGCACTCACTCAGTAGCAGAGCGACGGAACCATAGCCTCCTTAGTCGCCTCATACGACGTGCATAGTAGGCAACAGTGTTACTATTCTTTGCTCCCCCGTATGGGCCCCTGCAACACACGGGCGAATGAACCCAACGTGTGTTGCAGTAGTCTCCTCTAGCCAACGGAATGCCGCTATTACTGCTTCCACCTCCATTCTCATGCTAGAGGTCGTAGTCTCATCTGCCAGACTCTCCTTCTTCAAGACTCGTCCATTAGCCTTTGCAAAAAAAAAAAAACACACACCCACTACGTCTGTTTCTCACCACTGACCCATCGGTGTAGATGACTATGTCACCTTGATGTGTGTTGCTCTGGATCAGCTGTTGCACATCAAACTCTATGCGGCCCGCTGCCCATTCTCTGCACTCACGACCCAGTGTTATTATTACATTGTGCCAATCCGGCATGTCTTCCGGCACTTCAACCCACTCTCTTTCACGATTGATGGTCTCTAGATCACACACCTGACTTATAGAAAGTTTTGCCAGTGCCATCCAGGAACTGCCTCGTCTTAGTCTATGACCCTTAACCATATCCATTGCTGCATGCAGCGGGTGATCCCTATTTGCAGCAACTCTCAGGTACCATTTGGCCTGAAGGATCCTTTGCATATCGACCATTGTTGGTAGCGCCAGGATATGCCTCATGCATATAATTGGTGTGTTCTGTATGCGCTCCAACCTTTCAAGCTGGCTTTTTGATGCTGTCAGCAGCCCCAAACCATACTCAATGACATACATTGTTAACTGTTAAAACTGCCTGTGAAGCATCATCTTATCTCCTCGGTTGCTGCCATCACAATCAATGCATTAAGTCCTTTACAAGCCTTCACCAACAAAGATTCCACATGATCCTTAAAAGACGTACATCTGTCAAAACTGATACCCAAGTAATTCACTTTACTCTCTCGACGAAGAGGACATCCATTCAACATGATACCTAGGACATCTGCCTTGACGATCCGGCTATCCAGGGAGTACCACACGACCGATGCCTTGTCTGGGTTTATAACGGCCCCTGCTTCCCTGCACCACTCTGCCACATTGTTTACTGCCGCCTGTAAGTCTTCCGCCAAACTGGCCCTGTCTCTGCCCTGTCTGTACACCAGAATATCATCTGCAAATGTCAAGATTCTAACCACACCTGTTGTCTCAATTGCTGCGATGTTGTTGATGTAGACATTAAAGAGCACTAGGGACATGACAGATTCCTTTGGCAACCCAGGTCTAATAGGAGGAAACTATGCTTTATGATATGGGCATTCTGATGAAAGATGAGGGTAAGTTTAGGTTCATAAATTAGAAGGTCGTGGTTTCTTGACAAGGGACATTTCACGCGAGACTTATGTTATGCAACAGAAAACACATTCTGTCCACAGCTGAAGAGAAATACGTGGTGTCGAGTCAGCTGTACAGTTTTATCTGTAGGGATGTAGATGTATCGTGTCAGTTGTACAGTTTTATCTGTAGAGATGTAAGTGCTGTCAGCTGTAGTTTTATCCATGGCGATGCATGTGGTAGTAGCCGTACAGTTTTACATATATTCCCGACAGCCCTGACACTTTCGACGCTAACCAGGCCAAGCATTTCACGCCGGATGACCTGCAAGGAAATAACTGCAGTGGCGCCATCACCCGTGTCCAACCATTCGTCTTCAATGCGGACTGGGAGGACTGTAGAGAGAATAAAGTACAAGGGGTAATATATCGTGTCCAAATCTGAGTGTCCTGTCATCTAAATCTTTCAACGATTGATGATGACCAGGGGGATGTAGCCAAGGACTGTTGTCCATGCCTAAAGGCACATCTGGCATACGGTGGTTGACCAGTCTTATAGCTCAGTCGGTCGGGCATGTGATCAGCTTCAGGCTCGTAGTCTTGACTTAGCATGACTAGGTAGCCCGTCATTCCCTCACTTAGCAGGCAACTATCTCAAGTGTCGAACTCTCATCCCACACGGCTTATGACATAATTAGTGCAGAACCCTGCAACCTTGCTAAGGTACCTTCTCTTCCGGTCTCTACTGAAGCCCTCCCACACACAAACTCGCATCATTTGCCGGACTCTACCGAAGACCTCAACTCGCTCCCCCCCCCCCCTTCCCCATACACACCCTCAAATCATCTGCCGGTTTCTGATGAAGACCATCCCCTCCCCGAAAACGTCCTCAAATCATGTCTGTTATTTTCTTCTGGTGACCAACGGTTCTTTATTTCAAGCTCATTTCCCATTTTTTTTTTTTTAAATAGTGAAGGTGGTGACGTCAGACGTCATGGTTGGTTGTATGCTATCATGGTGTCTACTGATGGTATAGACGTCAGACGTCATGGTTGGTTGTATGCTATCATGGTGTCTACTGATGGTATAGACGTCAGACGTCATGGTTGGTTGTATGCTATCATGGTGTCTACTGATGGTATAGACGTCAGACGTCATGGTTGGTTGTGTGCTTTCATAGTGACTACTTATGGTTTGACGTCAGACATATTGGTTGTTCCTGTGCTAACATGGTGACCACTTATGGTGGTGACGTCAGTCGTCATGATTTTGTGTATGCTGTCATATTGACTACTAAAGGTGTTGACGTCAGAGGTCATGGTAGTTTGTATGCTGTCATGGTGCCTAATGATGGTTTTGACGTCAGAGGTGGCTGCTGTTTGTATACTGTCATTGCGACTACTGATGGTGTAGACGTCAGACGTCATGGTTGTTTGTGTGCTATTATGGTGACTACTGATGGTGTTGACGTCATGGTTGTTTATATGCTATCATGGTGACTACTGATGGTGTAGTCGTCAGACGGCGTGGCCGTCTGTGTGCTGTCATGTTCATATTGTGTTGTTGCTTTCGCAAGTGTAATCCATACATGTGTTACTACTGATTTTTACGTTTGGAATAGCTTTCCATATTACCAATGTCCCTCGCTTTCAGGTGGACCATCTCCAACTGCTGAGATACTTTTAATTTACGTTCCTATGTCAAGGACGAGAGGTCAACATTTGAGTCCAACTTACCGGTGTAAGAATTGAACCCGCTTCCTCAGCATCAGCACATTGAAAAGCTCGAAGCGAGCGGTCTTATCCATTGAGCCATTGTTACCTCTGTAACCTTAATAAAGTTGAGCTTAAATGACAAGAATGCCATGAATGAACGTTGATAGAGCTGAGCTTAAATGACAAGAATGGCTTGCATGTATTTTGACAGAGATGATGCCATGATGACATCTCTTTGCAGAAACGACCATCCTATGTCACCACATATACGTGCAACAAAATATTCGCGAGCATGCCTGTGGGGGCGCATGAGAAGTCGACGCTTGTGCAGTACGTTTTCAATCGGCAGGGCCCCAAGTAGGTCCAGTGTTTGTGTGTAGATTCAGTGCATTAGAACATGTCTTTATTTTCTTCCGCAGGAAACGATAGCAGTCACTGAAGGTGTATGTCTGGATTCAACAAGTGACGAACGAACAAATCGTATAAATGAGTTAGGTTGAGTCAAGGACCGACATCACTGCACTCTTGACATTCCTATAAGCTCAGAGTCCCCATCTTCAACAACCAGCGTAGAGTTACAATACTAATGGTGCCCGTTGCAGTCTGAGTATATGTCTACGTTGATTTACGTCTGAGTGACGAGTGTCGACCAGATCCTCTGACCACCCCTCGCTTGACGCCTCTAGACCATGATAGTCCATCTGTTCTTGTGTATCTTTCACAAGCTCCCAGACGGCCTTCAACACATCTGTCTCATGGTGCATCAACTTAATAATGTGGACCAAAAAAATCTGTCCGCCCGCTCACCTCCAACCACATCAGAGTGTCCTGGAATCAAAATAAAATTCAGCAGATGCTCACAAGCAGCGACCTCTGAATCGATGCAAGCGACTGCACGAAATATTCCTGTCTTCACCCTGGCCAGCAAGCCCTGTGAATCAGTAATCATAGAAATGTAGCAGAACAAAGAAGTCATCATCAAGGAACAGAGAACGAAAGATTAGCCATGTTCACAGACAGCAAACATCACCCATAGAGTGTTATAGGCAATAACATACTGGGAGACAGAGAAAGCGGTAGACCAAGGGCTCACGTTGGATTATGGAGATCGGCACACGGCGACAACTAGGAAGTGGATCTATTAATGTATACATAACTAAATAACAAATTACATAGAATAGTATTATGCACGTATTTAAACAAGCTGAAAATATAAATGTGTGTGTTTGTGTGTGTGGACAGGGACGACCTACCCGTGTGAAGACAGGTCTTTACCGCTGTGACCTTGATGTAGTGACAATATCTGCCCTACCCGTGTCCAGGTCGTGTTGTTCCACAACTCCAGCCCTACCCGTGTCCAGGTCGTGTTGTTCCACAACTTCAGCCCTACCCGTGTCCAGGTCGTGTTGTTCCACAACTCCAGCCGTGTCCAGGTCGTGATGTTCCACAACCCCAGCCCTACCCGTGTGAGGACAGGTTACACCAGGCAGTATACGCGTGGCCAAATACACTACTGCAGGGGTTGGCAGTCCGACTCTGTGACTCCAGAACTGACACCTGACTGTCTGAATATACGTGCACACTTAACCACCCACCAGGATGGTTCTCTTTAGTTGATGCTTAATCTTAGGTTTCCTTTGTCTGTCTGTCTGTCTGTCTGTATGTCTGTCTGTCTGTCACTCTCCCTCTGTGTATGTGTTTGTGTATCTGTCTGTCTGTTTATACAGGAGACAAATAATGTCGAAGTGCTCTGTCAAGTTCACGTTCATGTCCATGTGATACATGGACAATAACCAGACACGTTGAAACACATCTAGTATCAGTTGAAACGTGAATCATTATGTTCATAAATGGTATTTATAGAAACAAGTGGTATATAGAATCTGTGCTATATACATGTGGAATGTGGACGATAAGCTGACATATTGAGAAATATCTAAGGGTAGTAGAAATGTGGTTTCTGAGGACAATTCAATACGTCCACATAGAAACACTAACAAGAAAGTCCCGCAGAAAGAAGAGAACAGTGTACAAGTAGGTTCATTACACGCATGCAGTCAAGATAGTGTTTGCAGTTTGTGAGGCTAATCGAACCAGAACTCTTGATGACACCTAGCAACATATACAGGAAATGTGATTGGCACAGGCAGAGGGGTGAAACATGGACGGCTACAGCACAAGGCATCACTGGGACAATACAGAGCTGACTAAAGACTGGTGATTGTGACAGGCGTTTTATTGATCAGTCATCGTCATCATCATCATCTTCTACTTTTGCCGTCAAACCTCGTTGGGAGGAATAGTTGGCTCTCCAGCACCCCACTGGATAATGTCATCCCGTTTGATTGTACAATGTATGTGATGTCGACAATATATTCTCTACTCGGGCGTCCCCTTGCTCTCGTGGCAGATGTTCTTTGATGTATGCCAGTGCTGGTAATTGATGGTGTTGCATTCTAAAAAGATGGCCGAAACATTTAAACTTCTGACAATTCATTTGGGTATTTGTTCCACCACCCTGTTGTTTAACTGTTCTGCCCATGTTGGTAGACTGGCACATGGATGTGTATTGGTAACTGCAGTTGGATTTAGCGTACAGAGCGACAGGTTCTTTTACTGCTGGGGCGAGAATAGGTGTGGTTGTATACTTAATATCTAGAATTGGAGCATAGCATGTTTTATGATGTACACAATGTATATAGATGAATGGAATAGTATCTACAATAGCTGAAATTGGACAGTAACTTGTGTCATTTCTGTTACAGGTACCCGCTGGAGAACGCTCCCAGTAACTATGTTTGTAACTGTGATAATACCAGTAACTGAGGGAGAACAATGTGGAAAGACAATCGACTGAGGGCGACACATGAGACAACACTCGTCACTGAGAGAGACACCTGAGATAACACTCACAACTGAGGGAGACACCTGAGATAACACTAGCAACTGAGGGAGACACCTGAGTTAACACTCACAACTGATGGAGATACCTGAGATAACACTCACAACTGATGGACACACCTGAGATAACACGCACAAATGATGGAAACACCTGAGATAACACTCACAACTGATGGTGACACCTGAGATAACACTCGCCACTGGGGGAGACACCTGAGATAACACTTGCCAATGAGGGAGACACTTGAGATAACACTCACAACTGATGGAGACACCTAAGATAACACCCACAGCTGATGGAAACACCTGAGATAACACTCACAACTGATGGTGACACCTGAGATAACACTCGCCACTGGGGGAGACACCTGAGATAACACTCGCCAATGAGGGAGACACCTGAGATAACACTCACAACTGATGGAGACACCTAAGATAACACCCACAACTGATGGATGGAGACACCTGAGATAACACTCACAACTGATGGAGACACCTGAGATAACACTCGCCACTGGGGGAGACACCTGAGATAACACTCGCCACTGGGTGAGACACCTGAGATAACACTCGCCACTGGGGGAGACACCTGAGATAACACTCGCCACTGGGGGAGACACCTGAGATAACACTCGCCACTGGGGGAGACACCTGAGATAACACTCACAACTGATGGAGACACCTAAGATAACACTTATAACTGATGGAGACATCTGAGATAACACTCGCCACTGATGGAGACACCTGAGATAACACTCGCCACTGGGGGAGACACCTGAGATAACACTCACAACTGATGGAGACACCTGTGATAAGTGTTCAGGTCTCACAGATGTATGTTGCAATGGGAAAGATACATGCTCTTAAAAATATGATTTTGTAATTCTATCTGTCCCTCTCCACAATGTATTCAGTTGTTTTAGTCATTGAAGCGCAATAGCTATTCGTCTTTTAACTTCTTTCATTGTGTCACCATTGTTTTGTAATCAATGACCCAAGATAAATAAAACAAATTCTGCCACCTCCAAGTTTTCCTTATTAACTTTTCTGTCTTAAATTTCTTTCTTTTTTTATGTTATGCTAAGATACAAGTTGTGATTTTCACTATTCAATTGGGTTGAGGTTATTAGGTTGCCTATACTATTCTGAGTTGTGGATAGCAATACGGTATCATCAGCATACCGAATGTCTGGTATGTCATGACCACCGATGTTTAGGGCATCATGTTTATATCATTTCTGACATATCTCATTATATTCTTGGCGTACGTGTTAAACAAATTGATGGTCATGTCAACATTATTAACACAACTACTGGCAGGACCCGCCAGGTCTGGGTCATTTCACCCATCGCATAGTACAATGCTCATTGGGAGTACACAAAGCGACCAGTGAAGCTGTTTACGTCATGTGCCATTTTTAACTCATGCATATAGAGAAGCACTTGTACATGCTAAAGTAATTTCAGAGACTTCTGTGATGTACAAAAGCCATGAATACATAATTATACCCACTGGCTGGCTAGTATATTTATCGGCTGTCTCCCTTTGGTGTTTGACTCATTCGGAGAGAACACTGGACAACATGCAGCCTCTCAGACTTTATGTATTTTTGGCCTTCATTGCTGTACTCAGATGTTATGGTGAGTGAAAAGACGTGAGTTCCAAATGTATAGCTATGCAGATAGATAATCACTCATTGGCACCTTGCCGTCTTGACAGACGATAGTTTGTGCTTTAAATAGGCATAATAACTTTTACCTATGGCGGTAGCGAATGTGACTGAAAAGGCAAATTCGCGCTGTAAAAGTCCGTTCACAGTGGGTGCATGTGAACACGTGGTCATCTCCACAATAATGCACCATCTTACGTCTCATACGCTCTGTGTGTGACTTATCTGCAATAAATTTATCCTTTGTCTTTATTCCATTTCTGATGTTTGCTCTCCGTGCAACACGTTTAGCGGCGACTTGCTCCCAATGTGCATTATCAATGCCTGTATCAATCATGTCCCGCTTACACACATCTTTGTATCGTAGTAGAGGCCGACTCTGAGATCTCTTACCCATCTGTAGTTCACCAAAAAAGATGTCCTTTGGTATTCTACCATCATCCATCCTCCTAAGATGTCCTAATCATCTAAGTCTACGAAGACTGAGCATGGAATAAACTGTCACACAACCTGATCTTTCCAATACTTCAGTATTTGTGATTTTGTCTTGCCACTTAATACCAAGAATTCTTCGCAGACACCGCATATGAAAGCTTTTTAAACGTTTCTCTTGATGTGAGTAAGTTGTCCAGGTTTCACTGCCATAAAGAAGAGTACTAAGGACACAGGCTTGATAGACAAGGACTTTTCTTTTGGCAGTAAGCTTCCTTTTCTCCCAGACTCTTTTTCTTAACATGTTCATTGTTGTTGCTGCCTTACCAATCAGGATGTTGATTTCCTGATCTAGGGATAATTTGCTATTTACCACTGATCCTAGATATGTAAAATGGTCTACTATCTCCAGTTCGGTGTCGTCAATAAAGATTGATGGTGCCCCATGTACACCATGTGACATAATCTGTGTCTTCTTTTTGCTAATTGTTAAACCAAATTCAGAACAAGCATTGGAGAATACAGATAGTAGACATTTCAATTCTTCCTCACAGTGTGTCGTAACTGCAGCATCATCTGCAAAAAGCAGCTCTATGATCAGTACCCTCTTAATTTTGATCTTGGCCTTCAATCTCTGAGCATTGTAGAGGCCGCCATCTGAGCGAATGTATATACCACCATCCTGATCACGGAAGGTATATTTCAGTACAAGTGAAAAATATATTCCAAAGAAGGCGGGAGCTAGTACACAACCTTGCTTAACTCCACTCTTGATTTCAAACTCTTCAGAAGTTGCACCATCAAACTGGATTATACCCTTCATGCCTGTGTGGAACGATTCCACAAAAGACAGAAGAGTTGGTAGGCAGCCAATCTTCTTTAGTGCCTTGAACAGACCCTCACGACTAACCAAATCAAATACCTTTGTGAGGTCGATGAAGGCAATAAACAGTGGTTGATTCTGTTCACGGCATCTTTCTTGCATTTCTCGCAATGAGAATATCATATCAATGGTAGACCGGTTCTGTCGAAAGCCACACTGTGATTCGGGGTAGACTTGATCTCCTAGGACTTGAAGTCTGCGCAGAACAATTATGGCAAAAACTTTTCCAATACACATAAGTGAGATTCCCCTATAGTTGTTACAGTCGCTACGATCGCCCTTGTTCTTGTACAGTGTTATGATGCTTGAATCTTTGAAATCCTGTGGAAATCCTGTGGACTTTGTGTATTGTTGGCCTTCATTGCTGTACTCAGATGTTATGGTGAGTGAACAGACGTGAGTTCCAAATGTATAGCTATGCAGACAGATATGCATACACGCACAATTCCAGGAGTGCAGGGCAATTATCAAAAATGACATTTCAGCCACACACGAGGTGTGGGGGAGGGTGTAGAACTGTAGTTTGAGGTAGGCAGGCTAATAACTAAAAATGGAGTGTGAGGAAGACAGGCTGCTACTTAAATCTGGAGTAAGAGGTAGGCATATTATATCTAGAACTTCAGTGTGAGATAGGCAGGCTAGACTCTTGAAATAGAATATGAGGTAGGCAGAATGGTATCTAGAACTGGAGTGTGAGATAGACTGACTGATAAATAGAACTGGAGAGTGAGATAGGCAGGCTGGTGTCTAGAACGGGTGTGTGAGGTAGGCAGGATGGTAAATAGATCTGGAGTGTGAAATAGGCAGACCCGTGTCTAGAACTGGAGTGTGAGGTAGGCAGGATGGTACAGAGTATTGGGGTGTGAGGTAGGCAGGCTGGTAAATAGAACTGGAGTGTGATGTAGGCAGACTAGTACCTCGAACTGGAGTGTGAGGAAGGCAGACTCATGCCTAGAACTGTAGTGTGAGGTTGGCAGGCTCGTGCCTAGAACTGGAGTGTGAGGTTGGCAGGCTGGTACCTAGAACTGGAGTGTGATGTAGGCAGGCTGGTACCTCGAACTGGAGTGTGAGGTAGGCTGGCTGGCAAATGAAATTCATCTTCGGCCTGAAATCCTGATTGGAGACTTCAGTCACAACAGCTCCACCTCGGAGCCAGCACGTCAGAAGCTGTCCGATCATATGAAGTTGTGGGACGCAGAGGTGTTTCCAAGGCACCAGGGTTATATACTGGCCAAGACCTATTGACGCGTCCTCGTCGAGCGTCCTGGGCAACAGGTCCCTTCGGGGTCCTGGCTGAAGTCAATAGGATCGTCGATTCCTCCGAAGTCGGAGAGTGTCTGCCTGTACGGCGAGGAACCACCAGTCTGCACACCAATAAGCCAGACATGGGACAACGGATACTCACGCAAACCTCAGGTCCTGTATGACATCACACTGATGTTGGACAACAGGATGCCTTCATCCGACATACAGGACTTCGCGTTGGAGCTCAAGCCAACGAACACAAGCAAGCAAGCAAGCATATGAAGTTGTCCCCCTTCGCCGAATGTTTCCGCTCTTTATCTCCTTAACACTTCCCAGGGGATGGCTCAGGTCCGTGCGGTAGACTTTCTCAATATAATGCAAACCTCGAAATGCCACACCTTAATTGTGCAAGTCTTCGAAATCCCGCCCCTCATTCGCTCTTTATGCCGTACCCTTACTGTACCGCCTCTCTTTATCATAGCACTGTTAGTTAGTTGGTTAGACGCCAGATCATCCTCACTGCACATCGAACCATTCAGTCCATAGGTGCTAACGACACCAGTTCTGTGTTGGTTTATCAATCTCCTTTGGCTTCCTGCATAGTGTTCTTGTTTGGCCACACCTCTTTTAATTTGCTGTTCTCACAGTCCGACCTTGGATGTAGATTCACAGTTATCACTTCGTTCTCGCAAAAGTATCGTAGAGCATTGAGAATATCAGCCTGGTCCATGGCGCTTCCGCCCTCCACAGTAGCCTTACCTGCGGGCTTGTCAGCCCGCTCATTTCTTTGTACTTCCGCATGCCCTGGCACGAAGATGAAACTAATCTTCGCCATCCGAGACCGCTCAAGAGACTGCAACCACTCTCTTCGGATCCACCCCATCTCTATCCCCTTGAGCATGCTAATTGAGTCACTAGGGAAACATGCTCCGGACAGTAGATATGCCGTACTTATATTCCAGTTAAAGCTGACACGATACATAGTTTAGGACGTAGGACGAAAGAAAATAACAGCCCATCTGCTGCCAAGAACAACCAAAACCATCGGGTGAAATATATTGCTCGGATTAGTTCCAATGCTAGGCAAATAATAAGACATCTAGCCGAGTGGCCAGCTGTCGAATCACTCCCGACATGGCACGACGGCTTTTCTCCAATTTGTCTCACCAGTCGTACGCAAAAATGGGGGTTGCGTGGTCTCGAGGTATGGTGTCCGCCTCGAGTGCTGGAGGTTCTGGGTTCAAGCCCGGGTGAGGACTGGGATTTTTTCACGTGGACTTCTAGTAATAATATTTCCCCTGTTCTCTAGGTAGTGAGATCTGACGCCCGTGTGTATTGTTGCGCACGTAAAAAATCCCTTGGCAGTTGAAAATCGAAAAAGAGTAGCCTAACGGCGCTGCCCGGGCAAAATTTCGAGTTAAAAATCTACCCAAAGTATTTCAGGATCCTCGTGTGCTACGGAGTTCGTGCACTGAGATGAGTTTCTCAAAACTCAGGTTTGAGTTAGGAGGAGAACGGAGCACTTATGGGTTACACTCGTGTGCCGTGATGTTGATCCATCGATTAAACTAAAAAGTAGGCAAAGGCCGGGTATGAATAAATTAAACCCACACTTACCTTACTATCCCATTAGAATTTACAAAGGAATCCTGCACACATTATGTCCACATCTTCAAATTTCCCGGACATCGTACAGAGATTAAACTATTGTATTGATAAGCCGGCTGTCGGACTACAAGTGACAGTTTCACTGCCGTGCCTTTCCCTAGTAGCCACGTTCAGTTTCTTTTGTGAAAAGTGCACAGGTGCGTATTCTGTGCAGGGCACCCTATCGGCTTTTCCCGAAGACTAGTATGACTTTTCATAGTTCGCTTTAATTTAAATGGGTGTAAAGGTAACCCAGAAAACTATCTTCTAAGGCAGTTGAGCAGATATGTGAATTGAGGGTTCCCGAAAGGGGTTTCCCTCTGTTCCCGATCCCAAAGAAGGCATGAGGACATGGGCCACTGTCTGTTTTGTTACAGTGGTATATTGACTCTAGTCCGACTTTGTGAAGACACATGAAAGGTGTACCACAGATGGGAGCTCAAGCGCAATTGAAATAAAACTACTTTTATCGTTTCTTTACTTATGCTGTCTCTCGGGGAGATTTGTTCGCAACAGCATTATCTCCGGCACGCAGATTCTCGTTGGTTGCGGGATCCGCACTATGGCAGGAGGGGAGATTTGTTCGCAACAAACGAGCAATATCTCCGGCGAGCCGATTCTAGACAGTCGTGGGATCCGCACAGATTCAGGCAGGGAGTCTGACAGTAGTACACGCTTTTATGGGTTAAGACACTTACGATGACAGGTGTACACGCTCATACAGTTTTAGACACTTGGTATAAGGTCCTCAGCTGAGGGATATGTTTGAACGTCTCTAAGTCAAATCCCCCGGATGTGAGGACCTGGCCGCCACCCACCTCCTGCTCTTGGAGGTGTGATGTTTGATGACGAGTCGCCAGCATCTGCAGCCTACCTTGTTCCAAACGTACTGGTCATCCATTCCTCTTTAGTAAACAAGACAACGCCGAGAGAGGGATAATGCTGCATGGACAACACATGTTCTCTGAAACCATGTCCAGGCATTGTGCGATAAAATTTTGGCCAAATTCTAGTCTACATACTTTCGTCTGTCAAGACGGCAAGGTGCCACCCATGTAACGGGCACATCAGGCTGTTCTTCTTTTGCTCCGTCCTTAGCCAATCGATCAGCTCTATCGTTTCCGTGTACTCCACAGTGGGATGGTATCCACTGTATGGAGATCTTATGCTGAATTCTAAGTTCAGAAAGTAGTGTCCTTAGTACTGGCAATTTCCCACAGAAGCGCCTCGAGTACTGATTTTGCATCTGTCAATAGCACAACAGGTTGTGTACCATGGCTGGTATTTTGTAATTTCTCTGTTGCTAACGTGATTGCCTCAATTTCAGCATCATAGTTATGGCAGTTCTTTCCTGTTGGTACTCTAGTCGTGTCTTAGTATTATTTGGGTATTCTATGCACACTTCTGCTCCTCCATTTCTGACAGCTTGTGCGCTGACCCATCTGTGTAGACTCGGATCCAGAAATCCTGTGGGCATTCGTCATCGAGGAAGCTGAGAATGGCTGTTCTGCGCTGTACACTGTTCTGTTCTTACTCGTCAAATAATTTTCTCACTTTTGTCTGGATTTGTAACGATATTCTATGCTCATCTTTCAATGGAGTTCGCTCTGGAATAGTTGTCAGGGGGATACCAACTGTGGGCAGATCGGTGGTTTCTCCGCAGAGTCGTTTGGCCTGGTGGATAAAACTGCTTCTTTTCCACACACACACCATAGCTGAGTTTTCATATCTGTTTTTCATAGGGTGTTAGCAAGTGTCTTGTTGTTTGTCCATCAAGAATGATGATGACCATTCATTTTATCCAGTGCGGTAGAAAGTATGGAGCCGTGATTTCTAAGATGGCTGGTAAGGCCTATTTGCAAGTGTGTATAGTAGTGTGGCCGGTCTCTCTGGTCTAGGGGTTACACAACTTTCTCCGTTATCCCGTATACTCTCTAACGTGACGTGACGCGCGCGAGAATCGGTAGCGGTTCTCTCCGCGTCGGTAACATACAGGATATGTGACCCGGTCGCTCCGAAAGCAATGGAAAACTACTGAGCGTAATCTTGCCAAAAAATCAACAATCAGCTGAAAGATGATGATGCTGACAGCGATGTCCTGTAAAGGATATGCGAAAAAAAATAGTAGTGTATGTGCGGCTACAAGACATTCTACCTCCATCAAATCGCTCTGACATCAGCACACGGAGAACACGCGCCACCCCAGGTAGCCGCCAGACACCCCGCTCCAGGTAACACCAACACACGTTCACACATCTACACCCAGGTAGCACCAACACACGTTCACACATCTACACCCAGGTAGCACCAACACACGTTCACACATCTACACCCAGGTAGCACCAACACACGTTCACACATCTACACCCAGGTAGCACCAACACACGTTCACACATCTACACCCAGGTAGCACCAACACACGTTCACACATCTACACCCAGGTAGCACCAACACACGTTCACACATCTACACCCAGGTAGCACCAACACACGTTCACACATCTACACCCAGGTAGCACCAACACACGTTCACACATCTACACCCAGGTAGCACCAACACACGTTCACACATCTACACCCAGGTAGCACCAACACACGTTCACACATCTACACCCAGGTAGCACCAACACACGTTCACACATCTACACCCAGGTAGCACCAACACACGTTCACACATCTACACCCAGGTAACACCAACACACGTTCACACATCTACACCCAGGTAACACCAACACACGTTCACACATCTACACCCAGGTAACACCAACACACGTTCACACATCTACACCCTGGTAACACCAACACACGTTTACACATCTACACCCAGGTAACACCAACACACGTTCACACATCTACACCCAGGTAACACCAACACACGTTCACACATCTACACCCAGGTAACACCAACACACGTTCACACATCTACACCCAGGTAACACCAACACACGTTCACACATCTACACCCAGGTAACACCAACACACGTTCACACATCTACACCCAGGTAGCCGGCAGACACCCCGCTCCAGGTAACATCAATACACGTTCACACATCTACACCCAGGTGGACGACAGACACCCCGCTCCAGGTAACACCAACACACGTTCACACATCTACACCCAGGTGGACGTCAGAAGAGTGACTTCGTGTCATATATGTACTTGTCCTCTCCAGACGTTCAAGCTGTTCTTCATTCCATCCATCCATCATGCGCCATGCCGATAAGCGCAGTCTGTGATGTTTTGCCATCTTATTCGATCACCAGAGTCGTTGATCGGCTCCGTGTTACTGTCTTGACTATGCCATGTGGCAAAGCCATCCAGGTATTTACTTCTCGGTCTTCCCCTTGGTCTCTTCTCTTCTATCTCGCCAGGTGTCACCAAGTTCTCAAATTCATTTCATCTCATAACATGCCCAAAAAACTGTGACTGTCAAGGTCTAATGTCTCTAATCAGTTTAAGATCTTCATTTGTTTCTTGAAGGACTTGTTCGTTGGTTTTTCTGTCTGTCCATGGTATTCTTTGCATTTTCCTCAGAAACCACATTTCCACAGCCATCATATGTTTTTTTCAGTTTGTCTGCTCATTGTCCACGCTTCACATCCATACACAAGTACAGGTTTTATATAGCACTTCAACACTCTTTTTCTCGTTTCAATTGATATCTTTTCAGTGGTCAGTATGTTTTTCATCTTGCAAAAGGCTACTTTCGCAATGGCAATTCTTGTTCTAATTTCTTCAAGGCATCTCCCATCAGATGTTATGACTGTTCCGAGATAACTGTATCTATTTACTTGTTTAAGAATATGCCCATTTACTTGTATATTACATTGTGGTATTTCCTTCCTCCCAGTGACGACCGTAATTTGTGTCTTCGTTCAATTAAATTATAACCCTAGTTGTTCACTGTGTGCAACAACCGCACCTACTAAATTTTGCAGGTCCTGTTCATTGTCTGCAAACAAGGCATTCATTCATCTCCATCTATATTTTCCTTCTCGTTTTTTTTTTTTTTTGGACAATAATTCTGAGTAGAAGTTTGCTGACTTAGTTTATGAGATTGACTATAAAAGGCTGGTGACAGGATTTATGTGGTAGCTTGCAGATGTTTGGTGACTTTGTTCATGAGGTTGACTGTAGAAGGTTGGTGACTGAGATTTATGTGGTAACCTGTAGAAACTTGGTGACTTTGTTTATGAGGTTGACTGTACGACATTCTTAGCATTCAATTGCACCTAGTCTTTTGGGTAGAACTATATATGGAGAATTCAGCGTTTCACGAGGCATCCGCTATTGTATATATCATTCTACAGTTTAGTTCAGGTTTATATCCCATTTCTGCCAGCGCTTCTGTGTCGTCTATAGTTATTCCAACGTGCCCGACTAGTTGTCCTGTTACGTATGTTTGACAGCGTGACTGAGTTTTGTCTGATGTTAGAATGGAGGGTTGTCCTGTCACGTATGTTTGACAGCGTGACTGAGTTTTGTCTGATGTTAGAATGGAGGGTTGTCCTGTCACGTATGTTTGACAGCGTGACTGAGTCATGTCTGATGTTAGAATGGAGGGTTGTCCTGTCACGTATGTTTGACAGCGTGACTGAGTTCTGTCTGATGTTAGAATGGAGGGTTGTAATGTCTTCCTATGTTTTATATCGTCAATGAATTCTTTGCTATTTTAGTTCTCGTACATATAAGTATACACTCTAAAACACACACACGCGCGCACACACACACACACACGCACGCACGCACGCACGCACGCCACACACACACACACACACACACATATATATATATATATGTCTGAGCCCCGTAAGTAAAGTATGAAGTACTGGTCAGACAAGTAATAGATACATTTGTGACGTCACTACAGAACTGTCACAGAACCTGGCCAAGTTTTATTGTGTCGTCAACGGCAACTACAATGACAAACAACAGGCGGGGAAAGATGGCGCCAGCCGCAGCAAGATGGACCTCAAATTGCAGCCTGTAGTCGCGCCATTGCTGTCAGAGGTAAGTGTGCCCACACAACTGTGTACATGCATAACCAACCAGAGGCAATATAACCCACACAATAATAAACAATAAAATCTCGGTTTTCGTTGACTTAGGTTTTAGTCGATTTCGGATTTCGCCGATTTGTTCTGCTAAAAATGTGTCTCGGTTTTCGTCGGTTGTCTCGGATTGTAACAGTTCTAGTGGTTGGCTCTAAAACTGAAACAATGTTATCGTATATCTATCTTTGCCTTATCCAAATGTTACTCTTGTCGACCCCCTGGACACAAGAATTACAACATGTAAACAGGGCATTCATTCAGTGTTGCTTCACCAACAAGAACAATGTCACTCGTTTTCAAAACTGTAATTAACTCAATCCAACTAATACAACACATTCAACAGATCACTTTATACAATAAAGACAGGGCTATCAGAAGATACGACAAGTTGAAAAATGGCAGACGTTCAGAACTTCGTATGAGCTTTCATCACAGACGAGGAAATC
The DNA here is from genome assembly GCA_963921405.1 of Cepaea hortensis. Classification (NCBI taxonomy): domain Eukaryota; kingdom Metazoa; phylum Mollusca; class Gastropoda; order Stylommatophora; family Helicidae; genus Cepaea; species Cepaea hortensis. The sequence continues at coordinate 4,457,870 of OY992884.1, forward strand.
AGTTATCTTTCTGTCAGGTCGAGTGACACATATTTCACATGTTATATTGGCCGACTCTGTCTGGAAGTTTTTCAGGATGTAGACAGTTCGCTAATACTTAAAGTCTGGAATCAGAAACTATGACGACAGATTCAGCTAGCCTCTTGTAAAGATACTGGTTAGATCTTCGATATTGTTCTTATTTAATTACGAACAATGTTCTTGTCCATATGAGCTTCATCCATCCCAAATCAATACACCGTAATAAAGGAATATTGAATGAATTCAATCGTTGACTAATTATAGAAAGTTTAAAGTCTTATAAAGTCTCCTTTCTTCAAATGGACTAAATGTTGTCAAATTTAGCACAATGACGTCGTTCAGATGGATGGACTAATTGTTCATTCCTCATTATTAAAGTCAGACATCCCGACTTCCTTACTGTTGATTCATCAGCATTCATTCTCAACAATACATGTCAATATATAAAATCATTTCCTATAGTTCGTAATATAAACTTTATCTTGATAGAGGTGGCAATGTCGACTCCGTCTTGATGTACGTTTCAAATGGATCATAAAGGTTCCCTTCATATGTTGTTTGTCCATCAAGAATGATGATGAACATTCATTTCATGCAGTGGGGGTGAAAGTGTGGAGCCCTGACTTCTATGATGGCCGATACGGCCTATTTTAGCTCGAAATGTTCTTTGACAATGTGGCCAAAGAATGCTTGAGGTTCCAGGAGGAGGATCTCCTGCAGTGGTTTTATATAGAGCTTCATTGAAGTATAACTTCCCATAGATTCATAGTTGTTGAACTCCCCAATAGTGATTCATATCTATCTAGCATCACAGAAGAAGACAGGGGAGCTGTGAATTAATAAACCTCGGGGTAGTATATGGATCGATTCAACCTAAACATGAAAGAGTCACATCTCTTTTGAAGCATCATTAGACGTAAAGGTTCTGACTTCCTGGACACGGCAGTTAGCTTGGACCAAAGAAATATCCCTTTAGATTCAATGGTCTGGATTGGAGCTCTGGGATGGTCTGTCATCAGGTTGTCATGGCTGTGCCCTCGTTTGGAGTCTAGTTCTTGCGCCCAATAAACACTGTGGAAAAGTAGGTCGTACCAACCTGGTTTTACCTTTACTTCCTTTTCAGTTATAGGTCAGTATAGATGGGTTTTATTTATAATCCCCTACTTAGTATTGGTAAGATACTATCCGCTTCTCTTACAATACAGATACCTATCCGAGGTCATCCCATTAATGATTTGGGAAATTGTTGGTTTGCCCTCGTGTACTTATGTCTGTTCTGTATCTGTAGGGTTAATTAATTTTCTACGTCACAGTTAGTTTGTTAGTCAGTTAGTCAGTTAATCAGTTAGTTAGTTAGTTAGTTAGTTAGTTAGTTAGTTAGTTAGTCGACAGATCATCCTCATTGCACATCGAACCATTCAGTCCATAAGTGCCCAGATCCCCTCCGCAGCAAATCTCGCAGTGTGTAGCGGCTAACGACACCAGTTCTGTGTTGGTTTATCAGTCGTATATGGCTTCCTGCGTGGTGTTCTTGTTTGGCCACCCCTCTTTTAATTTGTTGTTTTCGTAGTCTGACCATGGTTGTAGATTCACAGTCATCACTTGGTTCACACAACAGTCTTACTTCTCGTAGAGCATTCAGAATGTCAGCCTGGTCCACGGCGCGCCCTCCCTCCACCGTAGCATAACCTGCGAGCTTGTCAGCCCGCTCATGTCCTTGTACTCCCTCATGTCCTGGCATGAAGATGAAACTAATATTTGCCAGCCGAGAACGCTCCAGAGGCATCAACCAGTCTCTTCGGATCTCTCTCCCCCCCACCCCCCATCTCTATCCTCTTTAGCATGTTCATTGAGTCGCTAAGGAAACATTCCCTAGTGAATGTCTGTGTCCCGAGCCATGTTATTGCTTTACTTACTGCCATGACTTCCATAGTCAGGCACTTGTGGTCTCAACAAAAGCACCAGTGTCCTCCTTCACAGATCTTCCTCCGGCCTCGGCCGTAAAGGCCCATGAGCTTCTTACATGTCGGACGACCGACCCATCTGTATAGATGACAGCATCACCGTCTAGTGAATTCTCGAAAATCAACGCTTGTATTTCAACCTCCACAGCAGCTGGATTTTCTTGTCTGCATTTTCTATCTAGTTGGATGCAAACTGAAAAGGATGTGCAGAAATCTGTTGACACTTGTACCCACTCCTCGCCCATGGCTTGACCCATCCACGACCTTCATCTTTTTAACCTCCTGTCCGTCACCTTCATAATTTCACTATGCAGTGGATGTTGTGTGTTTGCATTGACTCTGAGGTTGGCACGCGCTCTGCAAATTTGTGTTCTGTCTTTTATGGTTGGAAAATCAAGAAGGTAGCGCATCGCCCTGCATGCTCTATCTCTTGTATATCTAAGAATAATGCGCATAGCTTCGTTCTGTATTCTTTCCATCCTTTCTATCTGCTTACGGCTGAGAGTCAAGATCGCCATCGCATATTCCAAAACAGACATGACCAGCCCCTCGTATAGAAGACAAAGATGGCGCTGCTCACAGTTTTCTGCCGCGATCACCCGCATCGCAGCCAAACTCCGCTTGGCCTTTATTATCAGCTGGTCTATGTGCTCACTATAAGTAAGGCTTCGATTCAAAACGTATCCCCAGGTAATTCATTGCCTGCGTTCTTTCCACCGTCTCTGAAAACAGATTTACAGTTGGAATTGGAGTGTTGACTGTATGATTATTCATCGAGAACCATGTCTCTGTTGCCTTTGTTGGGTTGATCATTGCCCCAGCCTCAACACACCAAGTAGTTATGCGATTGAGTTCGGTTTATAGTTCCACAGCAACCTGATCTCTATCCTTACCGTGACGATACACTAAAACATCGTCAGCATATGACAATATACTGCCCGATCCATTGATCTGCTCGCTGGTGATTCTCACTGTGTAGGCTTTGAACAGAATCAGAGATAATGGTGATCCCTGTGGTAGGCCAAATATATTTTTGGTGGTTCCGAAGTCCAACTGCCACTTCTAAAAACTACTTTCCGTTAGAGGAGGGCTGCAGCGATTCAACTAAAGAGGAAAGGACTTATCTTGAGTTCAAGAATCTGAAGCATTAGATAATCCAATGGTACTCTGTTGTACGCGTCCTCAAGATCAGTCGCTGCAGCAAATCTTTCATTGTCTGTGTGGAAACCTTCATAAACATCATGGGCAAAAACTGCTGCATTGGTCCAGGTTTCTCATTTTGGACGGTACCCACCCAGGGTAGGTGGGAAAACACCTTGCCTCTCTAGTTGGCTTGATATTTTTCTGGCAATTAACTTCTCCAGCAGCTACCCTATTGTATTTTGCATGGTTATTACCCGGTATCCCTGAATTTGTGTGTGGTCTTTGTCAGGTTTCGGCAAGGGAATCAGATAGCTGTGTAACCATTCCTCCTTGATGCTAGCACCCCCTATACTGTTGTTTTACATATCTGCTAGTTTCTCTAGCTCATTGTCGGTACACCAGTTGATACCGTCATATCTTATTCCATCTGGCCCTGGAATTATGTTTTTTGATCGTCGAAGCACAGACTCTATTTCGTTCACTGTCACTATGTCTTCATCCAAATGTTCAGGGCGTTGCACCAGTCTGAGGTGACCTCCTTGGCAAGATTTCGGCCTGTCATGTCTGTCTGGTTGCTTTGCTCTAGGTAGCGTTCGAAGAGGGCTTTGCTCTTGTCCTCGTCAGTCCTCTGCCAGATGAGTTCAGCATCTTGGAAGTCGGAAATTATCTTATTCTTGACTACCCCGCTCATGCTTTTATGTAGTCGCCAGAACAAGTTCAAAGACTTGTCTGTGCTTACGCTTTAACATACCTCAGCCCATTGTTTTCACTCTTGACCACCTTAACCAGTTTTTTTAGATAGCTTACTTTGTATGATCATGGCGATTGTCCCTACTCACTATTGCTAAAGAGTATTCATACTTAACAATCAATCACACAAACATTCAATCCATCATGTCCAGCGTGGTACCAAAGAGCATGATTTCTGTATTTTCAGTAACTATACTTTATGACCGCATACATTGTATATCTTGGTGAATCTCTCACATGTCCATTTAGCAAGTAACACCTTATTGTCATATGATGATCATGTAAAATACATTCCCAACAAAATAATCTTGTGACAACATGGATGGTATGACATGTAATCACTCTCTACAATATTTAATCACAACTAATGACATGTTCTTCATATTTCACATTACCATGCCTGATTACAATCCAATTTAAATATATTGTAGTGTATTGTGCCTCTCCTTGACTACGCCGTTCAGATCTGATTACTATTTTATTCACAACAAGTCACTCATCTCATCATCTATTATCATTATCACCATCATAATCATCATCATCTACATGTCACTATAGTAGTAGTAGTAGTAGTAGTAGTAGTAGTAGTAGTAGTAGTAGTAGTAGTAGTAGTAGTAGTAGTAGTAGTAGTAGTAGTAGTAGTACTAGTAGTAGTAGTAGTAGTAGTAGTAGTAGTAGTAGTAGTAGTACTAGTAGTAGTAGTAGTAGTAGTAGTAGTAGTAGTAGTAGTAGTAGTAGTAGTAGTAGTAGTAGTAGTAGTAGTAGTAGTAGTAGTAGTAGTAGTAGTAGTAGAAGTAGTAGTAGTAGTAGGCCTCTTTCAGTCCTGAAGGACTATAGAGTTGTGCCGCTTGGGAGGTACCTGGCAGCACCGCTGATGACTGTATAGTCCAATTCGAGAATGACAATCTCTGTCACAGTTTCCGCATCTGTGAGACGAGGCAAGTCCCGCAGTAAGTGACTGCCCTTTGAGCCTGTGCCGTCTCTCCTCAGTTTTTTGGATCTGATTGCGCTCAAAGAGCACCAGTCCGTTTCGTACATCTCTTCTCCAGGAGCATCTGTCTGTTGCAACTCTCTCCCACGTGTCTGGATCTATTCCAATGGTTTTCATATCTTGTTTACACACATCCCTATATCGCATTTGGGGTCTTCCGGTTGGCCTCTTTCCTGTGGCTAGTTCTCCGTAAAGGAGATCTTTGGGAATACGTTCGTCCTCCATTCGAGATACGTGGCCCAACCACCGGAGGCGTCTCTGCTTGAGGAGGGTGTGCACTGTGGTAATATCTGCTCTTTCAAGCACCTGTTTGTTTGTTATGTGGTCTTTCCATGTTATGCCCAGGATACGTCTCAGACATCTTATGTGGAAGGAATTCAACTTCCTTTCCTGTCTTGAGTACAGGGTCCAGGATTCAGACCCGTAGAGTAGTGTGCTAACAACACAAGCTTTGTATACTTGAGCTTTTGTACGCTCTGTTAGTCTATTATTCTCCCAAACTCTTTTAGCTAGCCTGGAAAATGTTGTGGCTGCCTTTCCAATGCGTCTGTCGATTTCTGTCTCTAATGAAAGATTATCTGATATTGTCGATCCCAGATACACAAAATCGTGGACGACTTTCAATTCATAATTAGAGATTTTGATTGACGGAGGCGCATCAGCATCTTGTTCCATCACCTGTGTTTTATTTAGGCTAATGGTGAGCCCAAAGTCTTTGCACGCAGCTGCAAAACGATCGATGAGCCTTTGGAGATCTTCTGCTGTATGAGTAGTCAGTGCTGCATCATCTGCAAAAAGTAGTTCTCTTACGCATCTTGGTCTTATTTTGGTCTTTGCCTTGAGTCTTGATGGGTTAAAAAGTTTGCCATCAGATCTTGTGTGGAGGTATATGCCTTCAGTGGCAGTCCCAAATGCTTGCCTTAAGAGAACAGCAAAGAAGATACCAAAGAGTGTAGGAGCAAGCACGCAGCCCTGCTTTACTCCGCTGCTGATGCTGAATGACTGGGATGTTGAGCCGTCAAATAAAATGGTCCCCTGCATGTTTTCGTGGAATGATTTCACGAGACTAAGAAGGGTGGGTGGACATCCAACCTTTTCAAGGACCTTAAAAAGGCCGCTTCTGCTCACGAGGTCAAATGCCTTTGTGAGGTCGATGAAGGACATATATAATGGCTTCCTCTGTTCTCTGCACTTCTCTTGGAGCTGCCGGAGTGAGAAAATCATATCGATGGTGGACCTGTTGGGTCTAAATCCGCACTGCGATTCGGGGTAGATTCTTTCAGCAAGAATGTGTAATCTTTTAAGGATTACTCTGGCAAAAATCTTGCCTGTAATGCTGAGAAGGGAAATGCCGCGATAGTTGTTGCAGTCGCTTCTGTTGCCTTTGTTTTTATAAAGGGTAACGATGTTTGCGTCTTTCATATCTTGTGGTATTGATTTTTCTCTCCAGCAGAGCTGTAATATTGCATACAGTTCTGGGATGATTGTTTCTTTGCTACATTTTAAAATTTCAGGTGGAATACTATCTTTTCCAGGTGCCTTGCCGGATTTGAGAGAGTCTAGTGCTTCGCTGATTTCTGTGAGGCAAGGTTCGTTATCCAAGGCATGCATGGCGGACTGTTGATCGATGGCTTCCAGAGCTTCTTCGCTGACAGTGTTATCCACTGAGTATAGCTCTGAGTAGTGTTCTACCCAGCGATCCATTTGTTTCGCTCGATCTTTTATGATTACCCCCTCAGTTGATCGTAAAGGGGCCATCTTATTTTTTGATGGACCGACAGCTTGCTTGATGCCCTCATACATTCCTCTTATATTTCCAGTGTCTGCACAAGTTTGAATTTGAGCAGAGAGCTGTAGCCAGTACCTGTTCGCACATCTTCTTGCCATCTGTTGTACTCTATTTCTGGCCGTTCGCAATGCCTGCAGTGTTTTCTCTGAAGGTGATGTTTTATACATCGAGAATGCATGTCTCTTTATCTCCAGGACTGGGAGCATCTCTTCAGAGTGTGCTTCAAACCAGTCGGTTGACTTAGTTTGCTTCTTGCCAAATGTTGATAGTGCTGTATTGTAGATGGTGTCGCGAAAATGACTCCATCTCTCGGTGGAATTTCCGTTTGTGGGGCCAGGCAGAGTATCCGCTAGAGCCTGCATGAATTTGTTGACCTTCTCTTTATTTTGGGTGCCACTGGTGTCAATGCGTGGTCTTCCTTCTGTTCGGCTTCTGTAGATTCTCTTGGGCTTTATCTTCACCTTGCTGGAGACGAGTGAATGGTCGGTGTCGCAGTCAGCACCATGATAGCTGCGAGTCATCCGTACATTGCGGAGGTTGCTGCGTGTAGTGAGCACCAGGTCGAGTTGGTGCCAGTTCTTTGATCTGGGGTGCCTCCATGACACCTTGTGTTGAGGTTTCGTGTCAAAGAAGGTGTTGGTCACGCACAGATTATGGTGGCTGCAGAATTCAAAGAGACGTTGTCCATTGTCATTGATCTTCCCAACGCCAAACTGTCCTAGACATGAAGGCCAAGATTCGTGGTCGGAGCCAACCCTGGCATTGAAATCCCCCAGGATAAAAAGATGTTGTTTCTCTGGTGTTTCACTGACTTCTTTGCTAAGGTCGTCATAGAACTTGTCTTTAGATTCTGATGCTGCAGTTAGTGTTGGGGCGTAAACGCTTATAATACTAACTGGGCCTGCCTCTGTCTGTAGTTGGAGCTTCAATATTCTTTCAGTGCCATCACTTGGTGGTATGATGGAATTGAGCAGCTTGTTTCTGATAGCGAAGCCAACTCCATGCTCCCTGGTCTCTCCGCACGGCTTGCCATGCCAGTAGAAAGTGAAGTCCCTCTCCTTGATGCTTCCAGTTTCTTGGAGTCTGGTCTCTTGCAGGGCGACAATGTCTATCCCCAGTCTTAGCAGTTCGTTGTTTATCACTGCAGTTTTGCGGGCATCCACAATCTCATTTAGATCGTCTGAGATGCCAGGGGTCATGGTTCTTACGTTCCATGTTCCCAGCCTTAGGGCCGGTTGTTTTGTTTTTTTCTTGCTGTTAGGTGTATAGATTGCGGTCCATGTGTCAGGATTTCCCCCTAAGCTCCACACACCCTCAGGAGCAGATGAACCGTGGCGAGACAACACCTTATTGACTGGGGGATGCCCAGCTTAGGCGGGCGGTAGCTGTCTAGTGAGATACGATGATCTCTCCCACCGTCGGAAGTAGCCCCTGGCGCCTTGCTCTACGCCAATCGAGCATTAAGACCTATAACCGGCAAATGCTACTTCCCGTGTTGTGTCACCGCTTTACGCGGTGCTGAAGTGACCTCTTCAGGGCACAAGCCTGGGCAATGGAAATCGGAGAACCAGCTGTTGCCCAGTAGCAGGTTCCCCCTCTCCACGTCGCCGATGTTGACCAAGGGAAAGGCAGTAGCCAATGCAACTTGGCATCGGTGCCGTCGCAGGAGTTGCCAGAACTATGTTGTTTACAACATGGAACTGCCTTAGGGACTTCATCTCCGGATTTGTCCTCAGGGTTTACTCCCGAAGCCTTTCCCATATGGGTATACCCGCAAGGCAGCGGAGGTTTGAGATTTAGAGTTCCCTCTCTTAGAAGAGATACCAACCAAGGCTGACGAGCCTCCTCTGCCCGGGAATCAATAAGGAGGGAAGTCTACCATTCTTCCTTCCTGGCATACTGATCGGATGACCGTAGCCATTGTCTCTACTGAGAGATCCTCTGCCCACCGTCACTGTCTTGAAACCATAACCAACAACTATCTGTCGGCTGCTCCCAAGTCCAATCCACCACCTGCTCCCATGGCTTCACGTTACCCTGTTGGGGGGGCTAAACGGGTACTCCACCTTGCCCAAGGGTGTCCCGTAGGCTAGCGGAGGGAAGGAGGCGCCTTACTTCTCCTTTGATAGGGTATACCCCTACCCCGCTACCCGGGGTCACTATATAATCATGTGAATTCATTAAATAATGCCAATACCTGATTATAATAACACCTACAACCCTAATTATAATAGCTACTACTGTCACAGTGGGCTACCCTAATAACTTCTACAACCCACATTAGCACTGCTCTCACAACAACAAATATCCAAACTCATAATAAGTTACACCACTACAAATAAACACAATTAGTTCTGAATAATTGCTAAGTATCGCCTAGCACTCTGGTGCACTAAATGAATCTGTAGAACAGCTCATTTCCCTATAATTTCGACTTACAATTTTGTTCATCCACGCCTGTTCCCCTATGCAAGCGCTGTTTTCAACTAGTAATGCGGAGCAAGCTGTAATACAGAAAACGGTATTAAATAAACCACTTTAAACTTACGGTCCTCGTCTAAAACATGGGCTGTTCACTTGTCATCATCTGGGAAAGCTTCCCATAACCCGACAAGCCTAGATAGGGTAGAACGTCGCACATTTCTCGTCTTCACGAACCGGTCCGGCTGACTACTAACACAAAATGGCCTAGATCTCTTTGTCCCGTTCGAGTTCCGGCCGTTGCCAGGGTCATAAGGCTTTAACAGGCCAAACCAAGTTGCGTCGATCTTGCGCTGTTACATGTATATAATTGACACCTTGCCGTCTTTACAGAGAATACATTGTGCTTCAAAAAGGCATAATAACTACAACGCATGATTGTAGCGAATGTGGTTAATCAGACCAATTCATGATGCAAATGTTCGATCAGAATGGGTGCATGTGAGCACTTGGTCTTGTCCACCATCACGCACGATCTTACGTCTCATGCGCTCACTTATCTGCAATGCGATATATATATATATATATATATATATATATATATATATATATATATATATATATATATATATATATAACTGTCATTTACTGCCAACATAGTACCTTGCTGTGTATGGCAGAGGGGTCTTTGAGCCTGAGGAATAAAGGCCGCCTGGCTAGTGCAGTCGTCGCGAACTGTGCAGGTTAGGATTTTCTTTTTGCCCCCGACAGAAAAAATTCCCATACCTTACCGAGGGTTCGAACCCGGGTCTCCCGAATGACAGCCCTGCGTTCTAGTCACTCGGCCAGCCGCTCCTCGTATATATATATATATATATATATATATATATATATATATATATATATATATATATATATATATATATATATATATATATAAGTCACACACCGAGCGTGTTATTATGCCTTTTTAAAGCACAAACCATTGTCTGTAAAGACGGCAAGGTGCCGGGAATTTGAAACGAAAACTTATATGTCCGTGTGTGTGTATTTGTGTGTGTGTGTGTGTGTGTGTGTGTGTGTGTGTGTCTGCAGAGACATACACACACACCCTTTTTTTTTAAACGACACACACAGAACCCATAGCTGTGTGTACACTATCGAAGGAAAGAATACACGCTGCCTCAATTTAAATAAATTTAAAAGTATAACAACAACTTCAAGTGTATCAAATAGATTACGTCTGTGGTATCTCCGTAGCCCTAATAATAATAGTTAATAGTAATAATGCTAAATGTAATGATGACGATGATAATAATATTAATAACAATCAGAATCAGACAACTATGCGGGATGATTTTTGGATAGTCCATTGTGTTTACAATGTCGGTATTATTGTCTTTGTCTTAGATTAATCAAAATAACTAACGTGTGTATAATAAGTACAATGTAATAGAAGTGGGATATTGCTAGTGATATTTTAATACACATGAGAACACAATTCTTAACAGCTTGAAATTAAACCTCTTGTGTGTTCATTCTCTCTCCCTTGCTCTCTCACTCTCTCTCTCTCTCTCTCTCTCTCTCTCTCTCTCTCTCTCTTCTCTCTCTCTCTCTCTCTCTCTCTCTCTCTCTCTCTCTCCCCCTTCCACTCTTTCTTTCAATCAACATGACTATATTTATAAGATGAATAATCACTCTCGTCTCAGCTACCACTAGTGTACCTGCAGGAGAGCATATCTGGAGTGCTGGAGCGAGTCTTCTATGGAATTGTGAGAGAAGGAGACGACGGCATCATCTACATGAAACAACACAACTTCACCGGAAACTTTCAGATCAAGTTGGTGTTGGATTACATTGTACAAGTTCAACTTTTGTTGTTTCCTCATTCATCTCATCATCTTAACTCATCTTGTTCCACTTGTACATTGCGATGTTGAGGTTAAGCGTAAAGATGAGAGAATGTTCGTTTATAGGTTCATATATCTCATTTCAAATAATCCCTGTGTCCATTGTTTACATGGTCGGCCACTAGTTCTGCTTCCATTTGGTCAGTACATCAATATTTATTGAAATATCCTGCCAGTTGGTAGCCTAATTACATAGCCGAACCATTCAATTTGTCGTTTTCTATTGAAATCTGGCGTCGCTATAATCCCCACTTTAATTTTGATTTATTCATTTATGATTTTCTCTCTTTTTGATACACTGAGTATTCTCTTCAGCGATGTAATTTGTCTTGTGTAGACCTATAAAACTTATATGTTTAAGAGCATGCATCTTTCTCATTGCAACATACGCATGTCTGACCTGGTCACTTAGTAAACAAGCTAACAGAGCATAAATGCCTAGAAATATAATTGTTATAGACGTGTTCTACGATTACTTTGTATACAGACAAGAACATAAGCACCCATACGACAAGAGTTGAATATTGAAGAAGATTGGCTACTAAAGACAATAAAACAAATACAGTTGAAATATTTTGGTTGCTTGAAACATCATGACAATTTGGAGTGAACAATAATGGATGGGTTTAAGCCTGGGCAGGGAGGAAGAGGAAGGCCAAAGAGAAGATTGGTGCAGGATGTAGCAGATGATCTCCACATGGGTGTATCGAATGCGGGTCATCGTGCTTATGACCGGTAAGTTTTCTGGAAGGTTTATCTAGGAGCGAAGTTCTGCAAAGGACATACTACTGAATGCATGAATGAATGACCTGCTTGAAGCTCTTTACTTGTTTCAGGGGGTGTTCTTTTAGATTATTCGTCCGCAAATAGGAATTATTTAATGGTGTAATTTCCTGTTGGTTATTCTGTGTTCTGTTCTTCATGTGGTGTTGTTATAGTCTCTGATTGTTTGTTTTCTTTACATAACCAGGCACCCTGCCTTGACAGACGATAGTTTATTACACTGTGCTTCAAGAACGCATAATAACTACAACCCATGGCGGTAGCGAATGTGTCTGATCAGACCAATTCGCACCGTTTATGATCGTCCACAATAGATGCATGTGAACACATGGTCATTTCCACCATTACGCACTATCTTACGTCTCACACGCTCAATGTGTGACCTAACGGTAATAATTTTCTCTTTTATCGTTTTTCCATTTCTGATCTGAGTCCTCCATGCAACACGATCAGCAGTTTCCGAGGGTCAATACCAGTGCATGTATCAATCATGTCCCGATTACACGCATCGTTGTATCGTAGCAGAGGCCGACTCTGAGATCTCCTACCCGTCTGTAATTCACCAAAAAATATGTACTTTGGCATTCTACCATCATCCTTCCTCATAACGTGTCCTATCCATCTAAGTCTACGAAGACAGAGCATGGAATAAACCGTCACACAACCTTATCTGTTAAATACTTCAGTATTTTGATGCTCTCTTGCCTCTGAATACCAAGTATTCTTCGCAGACACCGCATATGAAAGCTGTTTAAACGTTTTTTCTTGGTGTAAGTTGACTAGGCTTAACCGAACGAACGAACGAACGAACAGGAATAAGCGCCATTAAGAAGGTTACTAAGCACAACAGCTTAATAGACAAGGAATTTTGTTTTGCTTACTTGTTTTGGCAGTAAGCTTCCTGTTGTAACAGACTTTTTATTTAACCTGTTCATTGTTGTTGCTGCCTTACCCATCTTGTTGTTGATTTCCTGATCTAGGGACAATTCCACAATGGGCAGAAGAGTTGGCGGACAGCTGATCTTCTTTAGTGGCTTGAACTGACCCACGCGACTGACCAAATCAAATGCCGCTGTAAGACTGATGACGGCAACAAACAGTGGTTAATTCTGTTTACGGCATTCTTCTTGCATTTGTTGCAATAAGAATATCATGTCAATTGTAGAACAGTTTCGTCGAAAGCCACGCTGTGATTCAGGGTAGATTTGATCTTCCAGGGCTTGAAGTAGGCGTAGAACAATTCTGGCAAATATTTTCCAAACTATACACTGAGGTGAGATACCCCTATAATTGATACATCACTCCGAATACCCTTTGAAATCCTGTGGGACTTGTCCTTCTCGTCAGCATAGCTCTATTAGCTGGCGGATCTGTAGAGTGAGTTTGTCTTGCCCACTCTTGATAACTTCTATTCGAATCACATAAATAGCTGGAACCTTGCCAGACGAAAGTTCTTTAATAGCACTCTTAACTTCTATTATGGTAGGAAGTGTGTCCAGGTGGTAAAGCGTTGTCACGGCCTCTATGGCGTTGAGGGCATCATAGGTTGATTTTGTCTCGCTTGAGTATAGCTCCAAAAAGTGCTCTACCCATCTATCCATCTGCTGTTTCGTATCGGTGATGATTTCTCCAGTCAAGGTTGTCAGTATTGCACTTCTTTTGATTATTGGATCGTAGGCTTTCTTTGTCCCTTTATACATGCTTCTGGTGTTTCCCTTATTCCTGTAGCGAGACTGGGGTGGATGCCGCCAATTTCACTCCTATCGTTGTATTGAGTAAGATCAAATATGTCCCCCGTTTGACGTTTTCCTGATCTTGAACTTTGGTTACTTTAACTTTGAAAAGAACTGGAATTTCACCAATCGTTGATAATGACTTTTGACTGTTAGTTCCAATATGACCGCTGCTAAATAATTTATTTTAACTGAATAGCCACATTAACCACGTGCTATCAGTTTATAATCTTTCACAGCGTCATTTAAATCAGAATAACTATAATCTAAACTTGTTAAAAAGGAAAATTTAATGTAAATATGCAAGGTCGACAACCAAAAGTCGTTGAAACCTAAATTTTTTTTTTCCAAAATACGAAAACCAAACCACTTTAACAGTCTGTGTTTCTCACAAAACGATTACTCTACGCGTCGTGTCTGATATTGTTCGAAAGGCATATCTTTTCCATGTGTAAACTGTTATTTACCGGGAACTAAAAATTGATGAAGCTACTGGGAAAGGAAACAAATGACATACTGTCAACATTCAGACTATGTACTCTACTACGGTGGTCCAGGGTAGTTCATTTCAGACGAAACAGAGTACAACAGCAGTGATTCAGTTAATATCCGTGAGAAATAGTCCAAGGTAATCTTTTTTTTTTTTTTGAAGTTCTCCGTCGAGGAGTAACTACCTAATTTCTTATCCGAACAAGGGTCTTAAACAAGCCACGTGATAGTAGTATGCTGACACTTGCTTCAACTTACGACGTGTAGGGATTCAAAGGAAAGGGTAGAATAATTTGTTTTGTTACTAAACTAAACAAGAGTGGTTTAGTATACAAGACACCTACGGGTTTACTGGTAGGGCTCTAGTTAATGTCAGTTTAACAAACCGAAGCACTTTACAACAAAACAGACTGGTTTCTCCACTATTAATCTGTGTCAGCCGGCTGCTAGATCTTGGCTGTATTCTCCTTCACAATGGAAGCGTTCCTTGAGCAACGATAAATCATGGATGCAATCTGAAATAACTACTCAGATTGTGATATGTACAACGACTGAATTATTAACATGTTCAATGACCGTATTAGTGAGAATTTGACACATGCCCCAGTTGCCAGGTACTAGATCTCCCAACATATAGTATATTTCATACTTCCCAGGGCTCTGGACTGGTCCTGTCTCAACGGGTATCTTGATGTGACCTCAAATTGGCGGACATGCGCAGAGGATGTATAAGTTGATAAAAACATCCTAATTTCCTTCTGCATTGGGACAAATCGACTTTTCTGTCGAATCTTATAATAGCAAATTCCCATGGAATATCAGCATCTCGGGAATCTGTAATTTACATTTAAGAAAACCGTGGCCCTCTATAAGTATAAGAATGGGTAAGATTGCATTCCATCTTTCGTGAGGCACGAAATAATATTCCCACACATATCTGTTTGTTATGCTCCTCGCCTCCCCCTCAATTTCACAAGGGGTGTAAATAGATTAGGGATGATTTGGGAAACCTCGAATCTGCCTTGGTTTCGTTACATCACTTGCATTTTGAATGTACTCGCATAACTTGATCCAATAGTCGTTTGTACACTGCCTGGCAGCCTTTTGCACATTCTTCCTAGCTTGCTTCAGCGAGTGTTTCGTGTTATTCTTCCTTGTTTCTTGAGAGAGATATCTTTTTTTTCATCAATCAACAGCTGTAGTATCTGCAAACCATTACTGCCTCTTATGATCCATAATGCCATACACCACAATCGATGTTTTATAAAGAGTTTCCTTAAGTTTACCGCACTTTCCACTTGCTGTACAATTTTCTGATGTATAAGTGAACGCATCTTCAAGTTGCTTTTGAAGCTCAAAAAACTTAATAGGATGTTTGGTGTTGATTATATTAATCCTGGGGGTAGATTTGTGTTTAGAGGTGTAGATTCTCTTTGGTCTCAGTCTAATCCTTGCAACAACAAAAGAATTATTAGTATCACAATCAGCACTGTGGTAATTTAGAGTTAATGATGTTCCATTTAAATGTTGTTTCCGTGTAATGATGAAGTCCAGCTGATGCCAATATCAGGAACTTGTGTGTTTCCATGTTACCTTATGCCGCATCCTTTGTTTTACAAATAGAGTGTGTAATATGTAGGTCGTTTCTGGTGCAATTCTCCAGCATCCTTTGCCCATTCTTATTCATGAGACCGATGTTGTATTTTCCAAGGCACACTGGCTATTAACTCGAGTCCACACGAGCATTAGAATCACTAAGCATATACATATCGACAGATTTTGGTACTGCCTTGTTCGCAGAGTTCAACCCCTAATAGAATGAATACTTCACATCATGAGAAGAGGTGAGTGTCGGTGCATATTCAGCCATAATTGTGACAAAACCAAAAATGTTGCTAAGAGCAGAGGTTTTTCATTTCCGCCAGCTGGAATGTCAATCATTCCCAGTAGTGAATTCTTTGCTGCAAAGCCCACTCCATGTTAGTAGTAATGTATGCGGTTTTCGATTATCATTTCATGATTAATCCTGAAAAATCCTGCTTCTTTGCTTCATGTGACGTAGGCCGATGACGTCAATATGGCAATCCTGAATTTTCACATTTCGCGGTCTTGGGTACATATATGTTTCCTGTTTTAGTTACGTAGAGGTGGTCGGGCGCCTGTTGGACCAAGTAGAGACAGCAAGAGAACAGACCTCGTAGACGTGTGTGGAGAGACTGATATGGCGAAGGATTGGGAGGAGTTCTGGACGAATATCAAAATTGAGAGGAAAGACCAGGAGAACTGTCATTCAGATGGTAGTTGGAACGATTAGCAGTATGACTATTCTCTGGCTGTTGAACGAGGGGATAGACCACGTGTGGGAATGTCCTGAGTGCACTGATATCGTTTATTTATCAACTCAACTAAATGCAATGTTCCAAACTGGGATAATTAAAGCGCTTCCCTAGTCTCGATGTGTCTGTTGTTATACCCAATATGGTTAATCTTACCTCGAGCTATACACACTTACATTTCTATCTCGAGCCATGCAAAATTACATTCCTATCTCGAGCAATGGGAAATTTCAGTTATATATCGAGCTATGTAAAACTTCATTTCTATCTAGAGCCATGCAAAATTACATTTCTATCTCTGGTCAAGCTGTTCCTACTTCTCTTGTTGCTTTAATTAGGACATTTGGTATTTCCTCTGGTCCGGGTGATTTATTAAATGGGGCTAATCTGATGACTTCTCTAATTTATTCTTCAAACTTATTTTATTCTAGTTCTTAGATGACATCCGAGTAGATTTCTTTGATTCCTTTGGCATCAGATGGGATGTTGAGAAGTTGTTCAAAGTAATTCCTCCATCTTGTTAGGGCTCGTTTGTGTGCATTTATAGGTTCTCCCGTTTGGCTGTTAATTATGTCAGTTGAAACAATGGTTGACACAATGACTGCGGTCATCCGATCAGTATGGTCACTGCCAGGAAGGAAGAATGGTAGACTTCCCTCCTTATTGATTCCCGGGCAGAGGAGGCTCGTCAATCTTGGTATCTTTTCTAAGAGATGGAACTCTAAATCTCAAACCTCGGCTGCCTTGCGGGTATACCCATATGGGAAAGGCTTCAGGAGTAAACCCTGAGGACAAATCCGAAGATGGAGTCCCTAAGGCAGTTGCATGTTGTAAACAACATAGTTCTGGCAACTCCTGCGACAGCACCGTAGTAGTTGCATTGACTACTGCCTTTCCCTTGGTCAACATCGGCGACGTGGGGAGGGGGAAACTTGTTACTGGGCAACAGCTGGTTCTCCGATTTCCATTGCCCAGGCGTGTGCCCTGAAGAGGTCACTTCAGCACCTCGTAAAGCAGTGACACAACACGGGAAGCAGCATTTACCGGTTATATGTCTTAATGCTCGAATGGCGTAGAGCAAGGCGCCAGGGGCTGCTTCCGACCTTGGGAGAGATCATCGTATCTCACTAGACAGCTACCGCCCGCCTAAGCTGGGCATCCCCCAGTCAATAAGGTGTTGTCTCGCCACGGTTCATCTGCTCCTGAGGGTGTGTGGAGCTTAGGGGAAAAATCCTGACACACGAACCGCAATCTATACACCTAGCAACAAGGGGAAAAAAACCAACCCTCCCTAAGGCTGGGAACACGGAACGTAAGAACCATGACCCCTGCCATCTCAGACGTTCGAAATGAGATTGTGGATGCCCGCAAAACTGCAGTGATAAACAACGGACTACTCAGACTGGGAATAGACATTGTCGCCCTGCAAGAGACCCGACTCCAAGAATCTGGAAACATCAAGGAGAGGGACTTCACTTTCTACTGGCATGGCAAGCTGTGCGGAGAGACCAGGGAGCATGGAGTTGGCTTCGCTATCAGAAACAAGCTAATTCCATCATACCACCAAGTGATGGCACTGAAAGAATACTGAAGCTCCACCTCCAGACAGAGGCAGGCCCAGTTAGTATTATAAGAGTTTACTCCCCAACACTAACTGCAGCATCATAATCTAAAGACAAGGTCTATGACGAACTTAGCAAAGAAGTCAGTGAAACACCAGAGAAACAACATCTCTTTATTCTGGGGGTTTTCAATGCCAGGGTTGGCTCCGACCACAAATCTTGGCCTTCATGTCTAGGACAGTTTGGCGTTGGGAAGTCAATGACAATGGACAGCGTCTCTTGGAATTCTGCAGCCATCATAATCTGTGCGTGACCAACACCTTCTTAAACACGAAACCTCAACACAAGGTGTCATGGAGGCACCCTAGATCAAAGAACTGGCACTAACTCGACCTGGTGCTCACCAAACGCAGCAATCCCCGCAATGGACGGCTGACTCGCAGCTATCATAATGTTGACTGCGACACCGACCATTCACTCGTCTCCAGCAAGGTGAAGATAAAGCCCAAGAGAATCTACAGAAGCAGAACAGAAGGAAGACCACGCATTGACACCAGAGGCACCCAAAATAAAGAGAAGGTCAACAAATTCATGCAGGCTCTAGCGGATACTCTGCCTGGCCCCACAGACGGAAATTCACCGAGAGATGGAGTCATTTTCGCGACACCATCTACAATACAGCACTATCAACATTTGGCAAGAGGCAAACTAAGTCAACCAACTGGTTTGAAGCACACTCTGAAGAGATGCTCCCATTCCTGGAGATAAAGAGACACGCATTCTCAATGTATAAAACATCACCTTCAGAGAAAACATTGCAGGCATTGCGAACGGCAAGAAATAGAGTACAACAGATGGCAAGAAGATGTGCGAACAGGTACTGGCTACAGCTCTCTGCTCAAATTCAAACTTGTGCAGACACTGGAAATATAAGAGGAATGTACGAGGGCATCAAGCAAGCTGTCGGTCCATCAATAAATATGATGGCCCCTTTGCGATCAACTGAGGGGGTAATCATAAAAGATAGAGCGAAACAAATGGATCGCTGGGTATAACATTACTCAGAGCTATACTCAGTGGAGAACACTGTCAGCGAAGAAGCTCTGGAAGCCATCGATCAACAATCCACCATGCATGCCCTAGATAACGAACCATGCCTCACAGAAATCAGTGAAGCACTAGACTCTCTCAAATCCGGCAAGGCACCTGGAAAAGATAATATTCCACCTGAAATGTTAAAATTTAGCAAAGAAACAATCATCCCAGAACTGTATGCAATATTTCAGCTCCGCTGGAAAGAAAAATCAGTACCACAAGATATGAAAGACGCAAACATTGTTACCTTTTATAAAAACAAAGGCCCCAGAAGCGACTGCAACAACTATCGCGGCATTTCACTACTCAGCATTACAGGCAAGATGTTTTCTCGAGTAATCCTTAAAAGATTACACATTCTTGCTGAAAAAATCTATCCCGAATCACTGTGCGGATTTAGACCCAACAGGTCCACCATCGATATGATTTTCTCACTCCGGCATCTCCAAGAGAAGTGCAGAGAACAGAGGAAGCCATTATATATTGCCTTAATCGACCTCACAAAGGCATTTGACCTCGTGAGCAGAACTGCCTTTTTAAGATCCTTGAAAATATAGGATGTCCACTCACCCTTCTTAGTCTCGTAAAATCATTTCACGAAAACGTGCAAGGGACCATTTTATTTGACGCCTCAACATCCCAGTAATTCAGCATCAGCAGTGGAGTAAAGCAGGGCTGCGTGCTTGCCCCTACACTTTTTGGTATATTCTTTGCTGTGACAGAGATTGTCACTCTCACATTGGACTATACAGTCACCAGCGGTGCTGTCAGGTACCTCCCAAGCGGCACAACTCTATAGTCCTACAGGACTGAAAGAGGCCTACTACTACTATGTCAGTTAAATCTAAGGGATCTGATCTGCTTCTCATTGTGCTGATCTGTTTGAAGAAGTTTCTAGTTGCCTCCTTGTAGTCTCTATTTAGGATTTCTCCCTATCCCTCCAAGTCGTTTAGTTCTTCTCTCTTTCTTATTATATTCGCGTGTCTTCTTGTTATTCTATATTCAGTGTAACAAACATCATGTCTGCTTTTCACCCACTTATATATATATATATATATATATATATATATATATATATATATATATATATATATATATATATATATATATCCTGGTCAGGTCTTAGTCAGATATGACTGAGCTACCGTATAACAGTAGACGGTACTACCTGGTTTCTGTTAGCGCCGAACGTTCGGCGGCACTTACCAAACCCGACACCCCACATTGTGCCAACGGCTTCGGGCGGAAGAGCGCAATTGGGAGGGTACAAGCCTTACCCTGGTGCGAGGAAATGCAAGCTAAAGACAAAATTGTCATGGCAGGGCAGACCAGGCCCTAAGCCTTGGTTGGCGACTGGTCTAGGATCGAAGCTCCGACAGGCGGACAGTTAGAGCATTGCTTTGCTGATCCGGCAGCTTCTGCAGCTTGTCTTGTTCCAGATGTAGGGGTGTTACCTTTCCTCTGGAGTGAACTAGGCAGGCCGAGAGAGGGATCATGCTGCATGGGCAACACATGATCTCTATATTTTAGCCCAGGCTTTGTGCTATGGAGAGGCAATAACTCCATCCCTGGTCTTAACTGGTCTCGGAATCAAAGCGAGAGGCAACTGTTACGGGTTATAAGTCCTTGTCAGTTGGCGTAGACATGGGGCGCCACGCGTTGCCTCTGACGGTGGGAGACACCTATAGGTGTCACTGATCAGCTACCGCTCGCCTCAAGCTGGGCAGCCCCCGGCCAATTGGGTGCTGATCCGCCACAGCCTGCCTGCTTCAATGGGTGCTTGGGGCTAGGACAAAATCTGAATCGCAGGCTGTAAAACCAATGCACCAGGTACAAACAAAAATATAAATAGAAACCTCAAGCTACGGCTTGCAACCTGGAACGTGAGAACCATGTGTCCAGGATTTTCCACTGACTTGACCAATATTGACGATGTGAGAAAAACGGCTGTGATTGATGCCGAACTCAATCGTCTTAACATTGATATTGCTGGCCTGCAGGAGACTCGCCTCGCTGAGGAAGGGTCACTCAGGGAAAACAACTACACCTTTTTCTGGAGGGGTAAAGGGCAGGCGGAAAGGAGGCAACACGGTGTGGGCTTTGCAGTGAAGAATTCGCTACTGGGAATGATTGAAATTCCAGCAGGAGGAAATGAAAGACTATTATCCCTGCGCTTGGCAACCTCTTGTGGGTTTGCCACCATTATTACTGCATATGCACCGACACTCGATTCCTCTGATGATGTGAAGGATTTGTTCTATGAGGAGTTAGACTCTGTGATCAAGGCAGTTCCAAAATCCGACTACATTTATATGCTCGGTGATTTCAATGCTCGTGTGGGCAAGGACTCGAGTTCATGGCCAGTGTGCCTTGGAAAATACAACATCGGTCGCATGAATGAAAATGGGCAAAGGCTGCTGGAGCATTGCACCAGTAATGACCTATGTATTACAAACTCTTTTTTTAAAACAAAAGAGATGCATAAGGTCACATGGAAACATCCAAGATCCGGCCATTGGCACCAGCTGGACTTCATCATCACACGGAGACAACATCTGAACCATATATCATTGACTCGTAGTTACCACAGTGCTGACTGTGATACGGATCATTCTTTGGTTGTTGCAAGGGTTAGACTGAGACCAAAGAGAATCTACACAGCTAAACACAAATCTAGCCCCAGGATTAATATTATTAACACTCATGATCCTGAAAAGTGCTTTCAGTTTCAACAGCAACTTGAAGACGCTTTCACTGATACACCAGAAAATTGTACAGTAAATGATAAATGGAATAAACTTAAGGAAACTCTTTGTAAAACTGCCGTAAAGGTTTACGGCACTGTGGATCATAAGAGGCAGGACTGGTTTGCGGCCAACAGCGAGACTCTGCAGCCCTTGATTGATAAGAAGAAGAAAGCTCTCTTAAGAAACAAGGAAAGACCAACGCGTAACACTCTGAGTGAGCTAAGGCAAGCTAGGAAGGATGTGCAAAAGGCTGCCAGGCAGTGTGCAAATGATTATTGGATCAAGTTATGTGAGTCCATTCAAATCGCAAGTGATAAGGGAGACATAAGAAGCATGTATGAAGGAATAAAGAAAGCCTGTGGTCCAGTGATCAAAAGAAGTGCACCATTGAAAACCTTGACTGGAGAAGTCATCACTGATAAGAAACAGCAGATGGACAGATGGGTAGAGCACTATTTGGAGCTTTACTCAAGTGAGACCAAACTAGCGGATAATGCCCTCAACGCCATAGAGGCTCTACCAACTCTTGACCACCTGGACACACTTCCCACCATAACAGAAGTTAAGTGTGCTATAAATGAACTTGCATCTGGCAAGGCTCCAGGTAAGGATGGGATTCCAATAGAGGTTATCAGGAGTGGGCAAGACACACTCACTATACAGATCCACCAGCTAATAGAGCTATGCTGGCGTGAAGGACAAGTCCCACAGGATTTCAAAGATTCAAGCATCATAACACTGTACAAGAACAAGGGCGATCGGAGCGACTGCAACAACTATAGGGGTATCTCACTTCTGTGTATTGTTGGAAAAGTATTTGCCAGAATTGTTCTGCGCAGACTTCAAGTCCTAGGAGATCAAGTCTACCCCGAATCACAGTGTGGCTTTCGACAGAACTGGTCTACCACTGATATGATATTCTCATTGCGACAAATGCAAGAAAAATGCCGTGAACAGAATCAACCACTGTTTATTGCCTTCATCGACCTCACAAAGGCATTTGATTTGGTCAGTCGTGAGGGTCTGTTCAAGGCACTAAAGAAGATTGGCTGCCCACCAACTCTTCTGTCCATTGTGGAATCGTTCCACACAGGCATGAAGGGTATAATCAAGTTTGATGGTGCAACTTCTGAAGAATTTGAAATCAAGAGTGGAGTTAAGCAAGGTTGTGTACTAGCTCCCACCCTCTTTGGAATATACTTTTCACTTCTACTGAAATATGCATTTCGTGATCAGGATGGTGGTATATACATTCACTCACGCTCAGATGGCGGCCTCTACAATGCTCAGAGATTGAAGGCTAAGACCAAAATTAGGAGGGTACTGATCAGAGAGTTGCTTTTTGCAGATGATGCTGCAGTTACGACCCACTCTGAGGAAGAATTGCAATGTCTACTATCTGCATTCTCCAATGCTTGTTCTGAATTTGGTTTAACAATTAGCAAAAAGAAGACACAGATTATGTCACAAGGTGCACATGGGGTACCATCAATCTTTATTGACGACGCCGAACTAGAGATAGTAGACCATTTTACATATCTAGGATCGGTGGTAAATAGCAAATTATCCCTAGATCAGGAAATCAACATCCGGATTGGTAAGGCAGCAACAACAATGAACAGGTTAAGAAAAAGAGTCTGGGAGAACAGGAAGCTTACTGCCAAAACAAAAGTCCTTGTCTATCAAGCCTGTGTCCTTAGTACTCTTCTTTATGGCAGTGAAACCTGGACAACTTACTCACACCAAGAGTACAATTTAAACAGCTTTCATATGCGGTGTCTGCGAAGAATTCTTGGTATTAAGTGGCAAGACAAAATCACAAATACTGAAGTATTGGAAAGATCAGGTTGTGTGACAGTTTATTCCATGCTCAGTCTTCGTAGACTTAGATGGATAGGACATCTTAGGCGGATGGATGATGGTAGAATACCAAAGGATATCTTTTTTGGTGAATTACAGATGGGTAAGAGATCTCAGGGTCGGCCTCTACTACGATACAAAGATGTGTGTAAGCGGGACATGATTGATACAGGCATTGATAATGCACATTGGGAGCAAGTCGCCGCTGAACGTGTTGCATGGAGGGCAAATATCAGAAATGGAATAAAGTCAAAGGAGAAAATTATTGCAGAAAAGTCACACACCAAGCGTTTGAGACGTAAGATGGTGCATGATGGTGGAAATGACCACGTGTTCACATGCACCCACTGTGAACGGACATTTACAGCGCAAATTGGCCTTATCAGTCACACTCGCTACCGCCATAGTTAAAAGTTATTATGCCTTTTTAAAGCACAAACTATCGTCTGTCAAGACGGCAAGGTGCCAATGAGTATATATATATATATATATATATATATATATATATATATATATATATATATATATATATATATATATATATATATATATATATGCATTTTACAGCGTTCTTTACCTCGTCATTCCACCAACTTGTTATTTTTTATTAGTGTTGCGTTGTTTCGTGGTTTCACATGTTCTTTTTAGAGTGTGTAAAAGAAGGAGTAGTCGCTGGCAGAACAGATAGATTGCCGGATTCACCTTCGGCAGACCCTGGTTCGAGTACTCGGTAAGGTGCGGATTTTTTTTTCTGTTGGGGGAATAAGAAAACCCTAACCTGCACTGTTCACGGGGGTGACTTAATTAGCCAGGCGACCGTAATTCCTCAGGCTCAAAGACAACCCCCCCCCCCCCCTGCCCCAAACAACCCTACCCCCAGCTGCCATACACTGCAAGGTACTATATTGGCAGTGTATGACAGTATTTAAAATACTTGATTCCAACATCTTCTATTTCTCTTCCACTGTTTTTATTTTCTATAGGTAGTTTTACACAGATTTTATTTAGTTATTTTCCCATAATACCCCCCCCCCCCCCCCCAACTGCGTCTTCTTTGTGATATTGTAAGTTTACTAAATCATACGGTATGTTTTACATGATTTCTTTCTCTTTCTGTTATTTCTTGCTACTATAAAATCAGTTTGACTTTTGGTATCTAGATCGTTCCATTGTGCCATATGTATACTTGTGTCTTTGTGTTTATAAATTGCGATGGCTATAAAGAGGTCGAATCTGCTGTATAGCTCTATCAATGTACATGTATTATAATTTCCTTCATTGTGTTGGTCTCCAAATGCCCCAAGATGTTTTTATATGCTTGTTCTGTTATGTCCTAGTCTTGCATTGAAATCTCCCATAACTATGATGTTGTCATACCTGTCTATTTCATCTAGTACACCATGGATGTCTTCCTTATTCTAATTAACTATATTTGCCATCCGTTTTGTTTGTTGTTGTTGTTGTTGTTGTTTTTGGGCCTCTTTACCTTTCTGTTAATTGGTCCATTGAGGTCTTGCATTTATTTACGTACTATTTTATGCATATGTTCAGTTATACTTTGTCGTTGTGATTCCAATGTAAATATATAAACTCAAAGTAAATATATCAACTTAATGTAAATATATACATTCAGTGTAAATATATCAACTCAAAGTAATTATAACTACTCAATGTACATGTATGATCTCAATATAAATATATCAACTAATTTAAATACATCTACTCAGTGTAACTATATCAACTCATTTAAATTCTACCGAGTGTTATTGCTACACTGAATTTATATCACTGGCAGTCTACATTACATTTATATATGTAGCAGATGTGACATTACATTTATATATGTAGCAGATGTGACATTACATTTATATATGTAGCAGATGTGACATTACATTTATATATGTAGCAGATGTGACATTACATTTATAAAATTAGAAGTTCTGAAACAATATTTATATTTCTAGCGATTGCTACATTACAATTATGTAGAGATATGCTGCTTGATTACATTCTATCTCGAGCTTTGCTACATTACTTTTCCATCTCTAGAGGTTCTTACATTATATTTATCTCGTGAGCAGATGCTAAATTACACGTTGATACATTACATGTCTACTGTCATCATTTGCTACATCACCTTTCTCTAAATGAAATCTGGGGGTACGGATGGTGGAGAACATCGAAGAGCCCTGCATGTTAGTCCGTAGGAATAGTACATGGAGGTTTGTATGACAACTGTAGAGATGTGTATGGTGACGGCTTTACAATTGTTACGTATATTTTCCACAGCCCTGACACTTTCGACCCTAACCAGGCCAAGAATTTAACGCCGGATGATCTGCAAGGAAAAGGCTGTATGGTCGCCTTCACGCGTGTCCAACCATTCATCTTCAATGCGGACTGGGAGAACTGTAGAGAGAATAAAGTACAAGGGGTAATATATTATGTCCAGTTCTGAGTGTCCTGTCATCTAGTGCTTTCAGTAATTGATAATGATCAGGGTGGCGTAGTCAAGGGTCCTCATGCATGCCTGAAGGTACATTTGTGTTGGTTGACCAGGTTTATAGGTCAGGCGGTGGGTCATGTGGTCAGTGTCATGCCACCCGTCTTGGCAACCCACGACTTGACCTGGTACAAATTGAAATGTGGCTCCCTGGAAAACCGGTCAACTTTTAAAATATCTCCTGGATGCGCATTCGACACCATGTCAAATGGGATGCATCTGCATATATACACTATAGGACTGTTACAAGTTCCCCAGCTGTTAAAACCTGCTGCATGGAGCTGTATGCCCCTTCTTCTTCTGTCTCTGTCTTCATCTGTCTCTGTCTTCATCTCTTGCCCACTCCCCTCCCCCCCCCCCCAACACACACACACATACACACACACGCGCGGCTAGCATCTCCACTTCGTCGCTTCTGTGACCATGTCCAGTATATCTCAGCTGGATGGTAGGAGAGACAGGGAGAGCATAGGAATTAGAACGTTGGACAGTTTGACGTAATGGCTTAGTAACCTCAGAAGGTTGTGGACAGACATAATCATTGTTGTCGCCCGGGATGGACTATAAGGAGAAGACATGTAGCAGCTTGTGTAATCTGTGACGTTATTGTCTATGTGTGTTGTCTGAGCTGATTTATAATGTCCTGTATGATGTCTGAGTCGGGTTATAGTGTACTGTATGTTGTCTGGGCTAGGTTATAGTGTTCTGTATGTTGTCTGGGCTGGGTTATAGTGTACTGTATGTTGTCTGGGCTGGGTTATAGTGTTCCGAATGTTGTCTGAGCTGGGTTATAGTGTTATGTGGGTTGTCTGATACGGATTATAGTGTTCTGATTGTTGTCTGAGCTGGGTTATATTGTTCTGTATGTTGTCATAGCTGGGTTTCAGGTGTGTGATCTAGATACCATCAATCGTGAAAGAGAGTGGGTTGAAGTTTCGGAAGACAAGACGGATTGGCACAATGTAATAATAGCACTGGGTCGTAAGTGCAGAGAATGGGCATCGGGCCGCACAGAGTTTGAAGAGAACAGCTGATCCAGAGCAACACACATCAAGGTGACATAGTCATCTACACCGATGGGTTAGTGGTGAGAAACAGACGTAGTGGCTGGGGTTTTATAGCAAAGGCTAATGGTCAAGTCTTGAAAAATGAGAGTCTGGCATATGAGACTACGACCTCCAGCATGAGAATGGAGGTGGAGGCAGTAACAGCGGCATTCCGGTGGCTAGAGGAGACTACTGCAACACACGTTGTGTTCATTACGGATTCAACGAGTATGCTTAGCAAGGTGGAGAAAGGAATGTTTCGTGTGGAATGGCTCTCGTCGCTTCAGAGGTCACAGATTGTGAGAACTGTATGCATATATTGCCCTGGCCATGCGGGTGTACGGGAGAATGAACAGGCTGATAGGCTAGCACGGAATGCACCATTTGGTGGTAGTTTGCCTATGGACAAGGGGGAGGTGGTCGTACGCTTGTGGGACCAGGTGGAGACGGCGGAGGAACAGATTGAGAACCTATATGTGGAAAGAATGAGTTTGCGGGGGATCGGCAGGGGTTCTGGAAGAGCCTCAAAACTGAGAGGGAAGACCATGAGAACATTTAATCAGATAGCGGTGGGAACAATTAGTAGTATGACTCTTCGCTGGCTGTTGGACGACGGGACGGAGCACGTATGGGAATGTCCTGAGTGCAGTTATGTCGATTCTTAATTCAACTCAACTCAATTCAGCTGGGTTATAGTGTTCTCTTTTCGTGACAACCAATGTTTTCTGGGAACGGTCAGTGATGTGATAGGCCCATCTCATTGTGCATTTCTGAATCTTAGCAGGCGACAATCTCAGGTGTCGAACTCAAGAAGTTAGAATACAGTCACTATCTCCAGGCAGAGAATTACCCTAAAGGTTGTCAATCAAAAATGAATGCATGAATAGAACTTACACACTAAACAACGTTACAAGAATAATACAAACATAATTTTATTTATTACGCTCCAAAGGACAACTATACAGACATTTAGCATCAACGACAGCTTATAAAGGTTATGCAGGGATATACAGAAAACCCATAACTAACTGAACGGCTAAACTGTAATAACAAAAATCATGTATGTGTTCGCTAAAAGAGAAAACAAATGTGTATGTATGTAACAACAACAAAACCCCGGAAAGCCTCAGTCACCAGAGTACTGGCTTTCTCTGTAAACAGAAATATACAAACATATAAGTTCAATTCGATCAAACACCTTATTATGATCCCCTAACAAGACACAACAACTTGATACTAATTCCGTTTCCCCACATCAGACAACAACCTCAGACACATCTCGACATTGATTGGGCTCACCCAAATTAGACATATTATCTATGCACTGGCAACCAACAGACACCACATCAATACTTATTAGGTTTCCCTACATCAGACAAAGAACCTGTACCGCCCAATTAGGCCACCATTTCTACAGGATTTCTATCATCATCATCATCATCTATAAATGACCAAATTTCTAAGGCAGCACATGTCTAAGGAGTATCATAATAAGTACATGGCCTAATACTATAATATATTTCATGCTTTAATTCATATCAAGCCACTGACATGACACGGCACAAGACAGTGTTCTCTATAGATGTCTCACTTATTGCTTACCTGTTTTCACACCGTCCAGGCATATAATCAAATCAAATCAAATCAAATCAACTTTATTAGGGTCACAAATTGGGCGCGCAGGCCTGTCTTACATTCGGCCCTTCCAATCACTCGTCTTTCGTTCATCAAGAGCATTATACATTTACATAGGAAGAAAAATAAACATTGTGAAATGAATGTTGTAAACATAAACAAGGCTAATTACCATGTTATGAGGCCCATCTCCCACCTATCCATACATCACCCCACCCACACAACACCCCCACCTACCCTCACACGCGCACACCAAGGGACACATACATACCCCACCAACCGACCCATCCCCCTCCCGCACATCCCCCACCCACACACACTGCCCTCACCTGATCCCCCAACCAAAACACACTCGCCACCCACAAACATTCCCCCACCAACCCACACATCCCACGCCCATCCACATACACATCCTGACCCACACATCCTCTCCCCACCCACACTTCAAACCACCCATCCCCCAGCCACATCTCCCTCTAAAACATATTCCCCACCCACGCACACATCCCCCCACCAACCCACACATCGCACATCCACTCACACATCCCCAAACCATACGCAGCTATAGAACACTATTACGATTGTGAGGTGTAAAATAATTAGACTAGGATGTTGATAATGGTATTCTGTTGGGATGGGTTCATCTCCTTTGTAGCCTGCTTCAGAAAGCCTGGAAATTTGCTCGATTACCCCCACCTGAGGACAAGTATAGATAAAGCAAGTACCCTACACGAATGTTAGATATATAGGAACCACGGAAGAAGATGGCATCCTCTATAATGTAAATGGACTAGTGTGAGTTTTTCCGCCGTCATGTGGTCTCCAGCAGTCTATACCTATGTGGTGTGTGAACAGAACATACACTGGTATCACAGAACAGTCACTGTGTGAGCAGAACATACACTGGTATCACAGAACAGTCACTGTGTGAACAGAACATACACTGGTATCACAGAACAGTCACTGTGTGAGCAGAACATACACTGGTATCACAGAACAGTCACTGTGTGAACAGAACATACACTGGTATCACAGAACAGTCACTGTGTGAGCAGAACATACACTGGTATCACAGAACAGTCACTGTGTGAACAGAACATACACTGGTATCACAGAACAGTCACTGTGTGAGCAGAACATACACTGGTATCACAGAACAGTCACTGTGTGAACAGAACATACACTGGTATCACAGAACAGTCACTGTGTGAGCAGAACATACACTGTTATCACAGAACAGTCACTGTGTGAGCAGAACATACACTGTTATCACAGAACATTCACTGTGTGAACTTTCATCCTATATGGTGCTTCATTTGGATCAGTGTGATAAATTTCGGAAATTGTGAGGTGCCCGGGAAATATATCAAAACGATGCAGTACCTTATTTAGCCGAAGCCAAACCCAGCTTACCACTCTATAGTTAAACATTCTACAATTGTGACATCTGCTGCTACGCACACCATTAACTATTATTCTATGCTGGATATTGGAGTGTTCTGAATCTATCATAACAGAAGTGCACAGTTTTCTTCCTCTCACCATGAAACTCGAAGTATATTAACACATTTTTCTTCTCACGTACAACATATTCGATGTGTTCCATATCTCACTCACAGCCATGATTAAATTATGCTTACCATTATGCACTAAGCGTATTAAAAGGACGCTCCTTGTAGGTTCCGATGGGCTCATGAAATCCCTCCATTAGATTCCTACTTTAAGGCATATATATATATATATATATATATATATATATATATATATATATATATATATATATATATATATATATATATATATTAGCTGACCCGGCCCGGCTTCGCCCAGACCCTGGTGGGGAGCATCTCATTTAATTCATATAAGTAGTCATATAAGTTCTCGTTCCCGTTACCGACTATCTGTCTGTCTGTCTGTCTGTCTGTCTGTCTGACCCGGCCCGGCATCGCCCAGCTCCTGGTGTGGAGCATCTCATTTAATTCATATAAGTAGTCATATAAGCTCCCGTTCCCGTTCCCGAATATCTATCTGTCTGTCTGTCTGTCTATCTGTCTGTCTGTCTGTCTGACCCGGCCCGGCTTCGCCCAGCCACTGATGGTGAGCATCTCATTTAATTCATATAAGTAGTCATATAAGTTCCTGTTCCCGACTGTCTGTCTGTCTGTCTGTCTGTCTGTCCCTCCCTCTCTGTCTGTCATTCTGTCTGTCTGCCTGCCTGCCTGTCTGTCTAATCATTTATTGGTTGCAGTTAGAACAACCTTAGATAAACGAAGACCAACTTACAAAAAGCATTAGAAAGAGCACTTGAAAGATCTTTACATCTTCCCCAACAATTAACTTGGGTAAATGGAGCGGCGGCAGCAGCAGCAGCAGAAGAAGAATACAAAAGAGCAGTAGGAGCTGGGAGGAGGAAGAGGGAGGAGGGAGGAGGAGGGAGGAGGAGGAGGGAGGAAGAGATAGGCGGAGAGAGGAGGAGGAGGGAAGAGGAGGGAGGAGGAGAAAGGAGGAGGAGTAGGGAGGAATAGGAGGGAGGAGGAGGGATTATGAGGAGGAGAGAGGAGGAGGAAGTAGGAGGAGGTAAGAGGAGGGAGGAGGAGGACAGAGGAGGAGGGAGGAGGATGAGGGAGGAGGAGGAGGGGGAGGAGGAGTAGGGAGGAGGAGGAAGAGGGAGGAGGAGGGAGGAGGGGAGGAGGAGGGAGGAGGAAGGAGGAGGAGGAGGGAGAAGGAGGGAGGAGAAGAACGCAGGAGGAGGAGGGGGAGGAGAAGGAGGGAGGAGGAGGGGGAGGAGAAGGAGGGAGGAGGAGGAGGGAGGAGGAGGAGGGAGGAGGAGGAGGGAGGAGGGAGATGGAGGAGGCAGAGGGAAAAGAAGGAGGGAGGAGGATGGAGGAGGAAGAGGGAGAAGGAGGAGGGAGAAGGAGGAGGGAGGAGAAGGAGGGGGAGGAGGAGGAAGGAGGAGGAGGGAGGAGGAGGGAGGAGGGAGATGGAGGAGGAGGAGGCAGGAGGCAGAGGAAAAAGGAGGGGGGAGGAGGGAGGAGGAAGAGGGAGAAGGAGGAGGCAGAAGGAGGAGGGAGGACAAGGAGGGGGAGGAGGAGGGAGGAGGAGGAGGGAGGAGGAGGAGGGAGGAGGAGGTAGAAGGAGGAGGAGGGAGGAGGAGAGAGGATGAGGAGGGAGGAGAAGAAGGGAAGAGGAGGGAGAAGGAGGGAGGAGGAGATGGAGGAGCAGGATGGTGGAAGATGGAGGAGGGAGGAGGAGGGATGAGGGGGGACATATGAGGAGGAGGGAGGAGGAGGAGGGAATAGGAGGAGAGAGTAGGAGGAGATAGGAGGAGAAGGGAGGAGGAAGGAAGAGGAGTGATTAGGAGGAGGTAGGAGGTAGGAGGAGGAAGAGGGAGGAAGAGGGAATAGGAGGAGGAAGGAGGAGGAGGAAGGAGGAGGAGAAAGAGGGAGGAGGAGGATGCAGGAGGCAGAGGGAGGAGGGGGAGGGAAAGAGGAAGAGGGTAGGAGGAGGAGGAGGGGAGAGGAGGAGGATTATAACGCACATGCCTGTAGATAACTGCAGCGAAAAGGTGGGTCTGTCTATCCATCTGACCCGGCGTGGCTTCGCCCAGCTTCTGGCGGGTAGCGTCTCATTAAATTCATACAACAACAAAAAAGTAACTTAAAAGAATATCCTTCCACACACCATCCATTATTTTTAATGAAAACTGTTTTTAATCACCTACATAACTGTAGATAACTTCTTAAGCATAAAAAGATGAGTTACAATGTTATGAATTATGCATTATTTTTATGAAAACTTTGAAAATGCCTTAAAGATTGTATCATTATTTATTATAACTCATATGCCTGTACATAACTATAGACAAAGAGTTTATAAATCTTTGAAAACGATGCAACAATATGACTATAAGTTATACAGAAACGTTATTAAAAGTTATGCCCCTTGAAATAACTTTTCTAGAGTTAAGTCCCCTTGCTATATTGAAATTATAATGAAAAATGAAATATTAAATAATATTAAATAAGTAGCCGATTTTACACTAAAAAAATATCACAGTTGGTAGCGCGGGAATGAGCGGAAGACGTGTAGAAAATTTCATCTCAATCGGATGGACCGTTCGCGAACGCATAAAGGACATACACACACATCCTTTTATATATATATATATATATATATATATATATATATATATATATATATATATATATGCACGTAATGCTTGTTTTGACGAGCAATATCTCCGTGGGTCGCGGGACCCGCACGAGTAAGACGGGGAGTCTGACGGTAGTACACGCTTACACAGGTCCAGACAACACTTGCGATTACAGGTGTACGTGCCCAGTGGTCCGGGCCTGTATAAGACCCTTACCTGTGGGATTTGGCTGAACGCCTCTAAATCACGTGCCAAAGGTTTAGGGTCTGGTCACCGCTTGCCTCCTGAGCCGCCAGCGTCTGCAGCCTACAATGTTCCAGACGTATTGGTTATAAATTCATCTGGATCAAACAAGGTAAGGCCGAGAGAAGGAACATGTCGTTTGGACACCACATGTTCTCTGAAGCTCTGCCCAGGAATTGTGAGATGGAATTTTGGCCAAATTCCAATCCACATACTTTGGTCTGTCAAGACTGCAAGGTGCCACCCAATGCTTGTTTTGAGAGCTATCATGGTGACTACTGATGGTATTGATTTCAGAAGTCATGCTTGTTTGTGTGCTATTATGGTGACTTGTGATGGTGTTAACGTCAGTCGTCATCGTTGTTTGTGTGCTATCATGGTGACTACTGATGGTGTTGACGTCAGACGTCATGGTGGTTTGTGTGCTATCATGGTGACTACTGATGGTGTAGACGTCAGACGTCATGGTTGTGTGTGTGCTATCATGGTGACTATTGATGGTGTTGACGTCAGACGTCATGGTGGTTTGTGTGCTATCATGGTGACTACTGATGGTGTTGACGTCAGACGTCATGGTGGTTTGTGTGCTATCATGGTGACTATTGATGGTGTAGACGTCAGACGTCATGGTTGTGTGTGTGCTATCATGGTGACTATTGATGGTGACGTCAGACGTCATGGTGTTTTGTGAGCTATCATGGTGATTGTTATATTGCTTTCGTTCACTTTGTACTCAAGCGTAGTTCATACACCCGCTGCTAGGTCTAGTGCCCTGGTCTGATTGATGCGTGTGAATTAACCTCACCTATAACCAGCGTCCCTCACCTACAAGTGAAACCGCTCCGACTTCAGAGGTACTTGTAATATACGTACCCAAGTCAAGGACCAGAAGTCAACGATTAGCTGCAACTGACCTATGTATGGGTCGAACCCGCTGCCTTGGCATCAGCACACAGAAAAGGTTCAGAGCAAACGGTCTTATCCATTGAGCCATGCCGACCTCTGTCATGTTGATAGAACTGAGCGTAAATGACAAGAATGCCAGGAATATACGTAGATAGAGTGGAGCTTAAATGACAAGAATGCCAGGAATGTACGTTGATAGAGTGCAGCTTAATTGACAAGAGTGGCAGGAATGTACGTTGATAGAGTGGAGCTTAAATGGCAAGAACGCCAGGACTGTAAGTTCATAGAGTGGAGCTTAAATGACAAGAATGCCAGGAATGTACGTTGATAGAGTGGAGCTTAAATGACACTCATGCCAGGAATGTACGTAGATAGAGTGGAGCTTAAATGACACTCATGCCAGGAATGTACGTAGATAGAGTGGAGCTTAAATGACAAGAATGCCAGGAATGTACGTAGATAGAGCTGAGCTTAAATGACAAGAATGCCAGGAATGTACGTTAATAGAGCTAAACTAAAAAGACAAGAATGCCAGGAATGAACGTTGATAGAGCTGAGCTTAAATGACAAGGATGACATGCATGTATGCTGATAGACTGATGCCATGATGACACCTCTTTGCAGAAACGACCAGCCTACGTCACCACAAATACGTGCAACAAATGGTTCATTACCATGCCTTTGGGGGCGCATGAGGAGTCGACGCTTGTGCAGTACAGTTTCAATCGGCAGGGACCCAAGTCAGTGCAGTGTTTGTGTGTAGATACAGTTCAATAGAACATATGTTTATTTTGTTCAGCAGGAAACGTTAGCAGTAACTGAAGTTATTCTGTCTGAAGTGAACATCTGGCGAAGGGGCACACCGTAGAAATTAGCCGAGTCAAGAACTGACATCACTGCACTCGGGGCATTCCCATAAGCGCTCAGTCCTCATCTTCAACAGCCAGCGAAGAGTTCCAACCCTAATGGTGGCCGACGCAATCTGAGTATATGTCTGCTTTGCTTTATATCTGAGTGAAGACTGTCGACCTCTAACCACCACCGCTGCCACATTCTGTCTAGACAATGATAGTCTATCTTCTTCTGCATCAATCACAAGCTCCCAGAGGGCCTTCACCACATCCGTCCCATCATGAATAAGATCACCCCTTAATAATGTGGACCCGACCAAACTATCCGCCCGCTTACCTCCAACCACACCCGAGTGTCCTGGAGAAAAGATCCAGCGATTGCTCACAAACCACAACCTCCAAATCGATGAAAGCGACACTGCACGAAGCATTCCAGCCTTCACCCTGGCCAGCATTTCCCGTGAATCAGTAATCATCATCATCAGGTGCCGTGCCGACTGACGTTGGCGTTCATGACTCTCTACAGATCTCTGTCTTTGGTTTTCTGGATCAACTCTGTCGTTGATATTCCTCCATGCCACCGTCTCAATCCAACTAGCATCATTTCACGTGGTCTGTCTCTGCCTCTCTTCCCCTCGATCTTTCCAGTTGACACGATGTTCTCCAGCGCCTGTCTTCTCATCACATGACCAAAACAATAGATGTTTGTCTCTTTCTTATTGTTGTATATAATGTTCTAGTTTCGCCAGCCTTTTTAAGTCATTAGTCTTTAGTTACGTTGGCAGTCCAAGGAATTCGCAACATTCGTCTAAGGAACCACATCTCTGCTGCTTCCAATCTCTTCCTAATATGTTCATTTATATTCCAAGATTCACTGCCATACAGCAAAATGGGTTCTATATAGCAAGTCAGCACTCTCTTACATTCAATGATAGCGACTTATTGCATAAGATAGTCTTAATTTTTTTTTAATGCAGCCTTTGATTGCCCTATTCTGCTCTTGATCTCTGTTGTGCATCTTCCATCTGATGTTATAAATGTCCCTATATATTTAAAGAAGAAATTCGCTTAAAAGTCGATAAAGTCGACTTAATTGCACCGGGTTTTATCCCATATAGCTCGGTCTCTTTCCACAGCGCGGAAAGTGTCACACAAAGCACGAGATCCATAGCTATAGCGGCGACCCACACGAGTCTCCAAATAAATTTAATTCGTGAACCGAAGGACGAGGCCCGGAATCGAACCCACAACCTTCGGAGCCCGAGTTAAACGTCTTGACTACTCCGCCACGAAGACTTTAAATGGGTCGTCGCTAGAGCTACGGAGTTCATGCTTTGTACGACGCTTTCCGCGCTGCGGAAAGCGACTGAGCCATATGGGATACAACCCGGTGCAATGAAGTCGACCCTGGCGAGTTTTAAGCGACTTTTTTAAGCTATATATTTAAAACTATCCACTTGGTGAAGAATTTTCCCTTCTATCTCTATTTCACATTTATATTATAACCTCCAAAATATTATTCCTGGCATTTCTTTGATCTCTCTCATTATTACTTCGCTATAGAAGGAGAAGAGATCCGGTGACAAAACACATTCCGTGTCTTACTCCCAACTTTAGTGTTCATAATTTCCTTCTTTATTTCTCATTTTAATTGCTGCTGTTTGGTTCTAATCATAGAAATATAGCAGAACAAAGAAGTTATCTTCAAGGAACACAGAACGAAAGCTTAGCCTTGTTCACAGACAGCATGCAACACCATAGAGAGATATAGACAATAAAATACTGGGCGAGAGAGGAAGCGGTAGATCGAGGACTCGCGTGGGATTATGAAGATCGGCACACGTAGTCAATTAGGAAGTGGATCTATTAATGCATATGTAACTAAATAACAATTTACATTGAACAGTATTATGCACGTGCATATGAAAGTTGAAAATATAAATGTGTGTGACCACGCACACGAGCGAGAGAAAGAGAGATAGAGAGAGAGAGAGAGAGAGAGAGAGAGAGAGAGAGAGAGAGAGAGAGAGAGAGAGTGAGTATGTGTGCGTGCGTGTGTGTTTATGTGTGTGTGTGTCTGTGTGAGTGTGTGTGTGTGGGGGGGGGGGGGCTGGCTGTAACGACCGGGTCTTTGCCGCTGTGATCTGTATGTGGTAACAATATATGTTCCAGGCTTGTCCAGGTGGTGTTGTTCCACAATTCCAGCCCTACCCGTGTCCAGTTATTCCACAATTCCAGCCCTACCCGTGTGAGGACAGGTTACACCAGACCGTAGAAACGTGGCCGCATACACTGCTGTAGCGATTGGCAGTCCGACTCTGTGACTCCAGAACTGTCACCTGATTGTCTGAATGTGCGTGCACACTCAACCCTAGGACGTCTCTTTAGTGGATGCTTAATCTTAGCTTTCCCACCCTTCTCTCTCTCTCTCTCTCTCTCTCTCTCTCTCTCTCTCTCTCTCTCTCTCTCTCTCTCTCTCTCTCTCGCTCTCTCTCTCTCTCTCTTTCTGCGTGTGTATGTATGTGTGTGTGTGTATGTATGTGTGTCTTTGTGTGTGTGTCTGTATGTCTGTCTGTCTGGTAATCTATTTATGAGAAATAAGAATGTTGAAGTGTTGTGTCAAATTCACATGGACAATAAGCAGACACAACTAATATCAGTGGAAATGTGAATCATGATGTTTTAAAATACTTACATTGATAACAACAAGTGCTATATAGAACCTATACCGCTATATGCACGCTAAACATGGAGAATAAGCAGACTTATTGAGAAATATCTAACGGCAGTAGAAATGTGGTTTCTGAGGACATTGCAAATGATCGTGTCCAGGTCGTGTTGTTCCACAACTCCAGCCCTACCAGTATCCATGTCGTGTTGTTCCACAACTCCAGCCCCACCCGTGTCCATGTCGTGTTGTTCCACAACTCCAGCCCTACCAGTATCCATGTCGTGTTGTTCCACAAATCCAGCCCTACCCGTGTCCAGGTCGTGTTGTTCCACAACTCCAGCCCTACCAGTATCCATGTCGTGTTGTTCTACAACTCCAGCCCCACCCGTGTACATGTCCTGTTGTTCCACAACTCCAGCCCCACCCGTGTCCATGTCGTGTTGTTCCACAACTCCAGCCGTACTCGTTTCCAAGTCGTGTTGTTCCACAATCAACTCCAGCCCTACCCGTGTCCAGGTTGTGTTGTTCCACAACTCCAGCCCTACCCGTGTCCAGGTCGTCTTGTTCCACAACTCCAGCCCCACCCGTGTCCATGTCTTGTTGTTCCACAACTCTAGCCGTACCCGTGCCGTTGTTCTACAACTCCAGCCCTACCCGTGCCGTTGTTCCACAACTCCAGCCGTACTCGTTTCCAAGTCGTGTTGTTCCACAATCAACTCCAGCCCTACCCGTGTCCAGGTTGTGTTGTTCCACAACTCCAGCCCTACTCGTGTCCAGGTCGCCTTGTTCCACAACTCCAGCCCTACCAGTATCCATGTCGTGTTGTTCCACAACTCCAGCCCCACCCGTGTCCATGTCGTGTTGTTCCACAACTCCAGCCCTACCAGTATCCATGTCGTGTTGTTCCACAAATCCAGCCCTACCCGTGTCCAGGTCGTGTTGTTCCACAACTCCAGCCCTACCAGTATCCATGTCGTGTTGTTCTACAACTCCAGCCCCACCCGTGTACATGTCCTGTTGTTCCACAACTCCAGCCCCACCCGTGTCCATGTCGTGTTGTTCCACAACTCCAGCCGTACTCGTTTCCAAGTCGTGTTGTTCCACAATCAACTCCAGCCCTACCCGTGTCCAGGTTGTGTTGTTCCACAACTCCAGCCCTACCCGTGTCCAGGTCGTCTTGTTCCACAACTCCAGCCCCACCCGTGTCCATGTCTTGTTGTTCCACAACTCTAGCCGTACCCGTGCCGTTGTTCTACAACTCCAGCCCTACCCGTGCCGTTGTTCCACAACTCCAGCCGTACTCGTTTCCAAGTCGTGTTGTTCCACAATCAACTCCAGCCCTACCCGTGTCCAGGTTGTGTTGTTCCACAACTCCAGCCCTACTCGTGTCCAGGTCGCCTTGTTCCACAACTCCAGCCCTACCCGTGTCCAGGTCGTGTTGTTCCACAACTCCAGCCCTACTCGTGTCCAGGTCGCCTTGTTCCACAACTCCAGCCCTACCCGTGTCCAGGTTGTGTTGTTCCACAACTCCAGCCCTACCCGTGTCCAGGTCGTCTTGTTCCACAACTCCAGCCCCACCCGTGTCCATGTCTTGTTGTTCCACAACTCTAGCCGTACCCGTGCCGTTGTTCTACAACTCCAGCCCTACCCGTGCCGTTGTTCCACAACTCCAGCCGTACTCGTTTCCAAGTCGTGTTGTTCCACAATCAACTCCAGCCCTACCCGTGTCCAGGTTGTGTTGTTCCACAACTCCAGCCCTACTCGTGTCCAGGTCGTCTTGTTCCACAACTCAAGCCCTACTCGTGTCCAGGTCGTCTTGTTCCACAACTCCAGCCCTACTCGTGTCCAGGTCGTCTTGTTCCACAACCCCAGCCCTACTCGTGTCCAGGTCGTGTTGTTCCACAACTCCAGCCCTACTCGTGTCCAGGTCGTCTTGTTCCACAACTCCAGCCCTACTCGTGTCCAGGTCGTCTTACAACTCCAGCCCTACTCGTGTCCAGGTCGTGTTGTTCCACAACTCCAGCCCTACTCGTGTCCAGGTCGTCTTACAACTCCAGCCCTACTCGTGTCCAGGTCGTCTTGTTCCACAACTCCAGCCCTACTCGTGTCCAGGTCGTCTTACAACTCCAGCCCTACTCGTGTCCAGGTCGTGTTGTTCCACAACTCTAGCCCTACCCGTGTCCAGGTCGTCTTGTTCCACAACTCCAGCCCTACCCGTGTGAGGACAGGTTACACAAGGCAATAGAAGCCTGGCCAGACACACCGCTGCAGGGTTTGGCAGTCCGACTCTGTGACTCCAGGATTGTCACGTGACTGTCTGAATAAACGTGTACAGTCAACCCCAGGATGGTTCTCTTTAGTGGATGCTTATTTTTAGGTTTCCTGTCTGTCTGTCTGTGTTTGTTTATCTGTCTGTCTGTGTATCTATTTATGAGACAAATAATGTCAGAGTGCTCTGTCAAGTTCACGGTCATGTCCATGTGATACAATAAGCAGACACTTTGAGACACATCTAGTATCAGGTGAAATATGAATCATGATGTTCAATAAATGTGTACTGATAGAAACAAGTTGTATGTAGAATATGTGCTATATGCATGTGACATTTGGACCATAAGCTGCCATATTGAGAAATATCTACGGGTAGTAGAAATGTGGTTTCGGAGGACAATTCAAATGATACCATGTACACATAGAAACACTAATAAGTCCCACAGATAGAAGAGAACATTGTAAATGTAGGTTCATTACACGCCGGTAGTCTAGATATTATTGGCAGTTTGTGAGGCTAAATGAACCAGAACTCTTTATGACACCTAGCAAAATGTACAGGAAATGTGATAGGCACAGACAGAGGAATGAAACAAGGAAGGCTGCAGTACAAGACATCACTGGGACAACAACACAGAGGGGTGGCACATGGACGAATACAGCACAAGGCATCACTGGGACAACAACACAGAGGGGTGGCACATGGACGAATACAGCACAAGGCATCACTGGGACAACACAGAGCTGACTAAAGACTGGTGATTGTGACAGTGATGTTATTGATCAGTAATCATCATCATCCTAATAGACTACAATGGCTGGGGAATATAGAAAGAATGGAAGATAATAGGGAAACAAAACTCGCTTACACTCAGGAAATAAATGACCGTAGACCCCGAGGTAGACCAAGAAGGCGGTGGAGAGATACTACATGTACAGACCTACAAGCACTTGGAATCAACGACTGGCAAGAGAAGGTCCACCAGAGAGACGAATGGAGACGGATTGTATTTGCAGCAAAGAACCTCAATGGCTCGGAGCGCTGAAGAAGAAGAAGAATCATCATCATCACCGACTACTTTTGCCCTCAAACCTCGTTGGGAGGAATAGTTGGCACTCCAGCACCCCACTGG
The DNA here is from genome assembly GCA_963921405.1 of Cepaea hortensis. Classification (NCBI taxonomy): domain Eukaryota; kingdom Metazoa; phylum Mollusca; class Gastropoda; order Stylommatophora; family Helicidae; genus Cepaea; species Cepaea hortensis. The sequence continues at coordinate 4,498,876 of OY992884.1, forward strand.
ATAAAGTCATCCCGTTTGATTGTACAATGTATGTGATGTCGACAATATATTCTCTACTCGGGCGTCCCCTTGCTCTCGTGGCAGATGTTCTTTGATGTAAGCCAGTGCTGGTAATTGATGTTGCTGCATTCTAAAAAGATGGCCGAAACATTTAAACTTCAGACAATTCATTTGGGTATTTGTTCCACCACCCTGTTGTTAACGAAAACTCTTTCAATACTTAATCCATACCGACTATATGCCACCATAATTCATTTACTGGTATAATTGTTCAGTGTAATTGTTCAGTATAATTGTTTAACTATAATTGTTCACTATATATGTGTGTGCGTGTGGGAGCGAGAGAGAGAGAGAGAGAGAGAGAGAGAGAGAGAGAGAGAGAGAGAGAGAGAGAGAGAGAAAGTGGGTGTCAGAGAGAGGGAGAGAGTGAATGCGTGTGTGCGCACGTGCATGCGTGTGTGTGGAGAGAGTGATTGAGCGATAAATGGTGGGGGAATGTGTCAGTGCATGCATTCGTACGTGTATGTGTGAGAGTGAGTGAGGGAGTGTGTGCGTGCGTGCATGCGTTCATGTGCATGCGTTCATGTGTATGTGTATGTGTGAGAGAGTGTGATTGAGAGAGTGAGTGTGTGTGTGTGTGTGTGTGTGTGTGTGTGTGTGTGTGTGTGAAGGATTGTGAGTTAGAGAATGAGACAGTGGGAGAGTTGATGTGTTTGTGTGTGTGTGTGTGAGCGTGCGCATGCGTGTGAGTGTGTGCATATGAAAGAATACATATAGAGAGAGAGAGAGAGAGAGAGAGAGAGAGAGAGAGAGAGAGAGAGAGAGAGAGAGCTGAGCAGATGCATGTCATGTAACACGCATGTTATGTAACACGCGAATCCATATGTTTGTGTAATCTCATCTGTCATATTATCAGTTAAATACCATTTGATTTTATCATGCATAATATAAACTCATGTTCATTACTGTAGTTTGAGTGAGAGAGTCAGTGAGTGTGAATAAGATACAGAACGAGTGAGCGTGAGAGTGAATGAGTGAGCGGGAGAGTGAATGAGTGAGCGGAAGAGTGAATGAGTGAACGGGAGAGTGAATGAGCGGGAGAGTGAATGCGTGAGAGTGAATGAATGAGCGGAAGAGTGAATGTGTGTGTGTGTGTGTGTGTGTGTGTGAGAGAGAGAGAGAGAGAGAGAGAGAGAGAGAGAGAGAGAGAGAGAGAGAGAGAGAGAGCATCACTATTTTTACGTCACATACATTTATGTACACATTTTTCTACATGTTTAACATTTTTTTGAGACTGCTCATGACAAGTGTCAGTGTATGTGTGTGAGTAAAGTGTGGGAGTTTGTTCATACTAGTTTCAATACTAACGTGAGTTATTTTGTATGTGTCTAGATGTGAGGAAGTGTGAGTGTATGTGGAGGATGTGTGTGAGTGTGGGGATGTGGGTGGGGGTATGCGTTTGGATGGGTTGGGGTGTGTGGGTTTTGGTGGGTAGTGGTATATGTGGGTGTTGGTGGGATGTGTGGGGGTGAAAGTAGGGGTGTTGGAATGGGTGTGGGGGATGTGTGTATGGGTGGAGGATATGTGTATGGGACGGATGCAGGAGATGTGTGTTTATGTGGGTGGAGATGTGTGGATGGTTTGAGGAAGTATGTGTGGGAGGCGGGGTTGTGTGGTTAGGGGATTGTGTTGGGTGGATTGGGGATGCAAGGGCGGGTGGGGAGAAGTGTATGGTGTGTGGGTTTGAGATATGTGTGCGGTGTGTTGGTGGGGGATGTGTGAATGATGTGTGGGTGGCGGGTATGTTTGTGGTGGTATGGGTGGAGGATAGTGTGTGGTGTGGGGGATGTGCGTAATGGGTGCGGGAAATGTGCGTATGGGTGGGATATATGTGTGGGTGAGTAGGGGATTGTGGTGGTTGGGGGAAGTATGTGGGGGAGTGTGGGTGGGAGATGTGTGTGTGTGGATGGGGAATGTGTGGATGGGGGTGTGTGAATGGCTTAGGGATGTGTAGGTGGGTAAGGGAGTTGTATGTGTCGGGGTGGGATGTGTGAGTGGGTGGAGGATGTGTGTGGGGGTAGGGGTATTGTGATCGAGAGATGTTTGGTTGGAGGTGGGTGGGTGAGGGTGTGTGGGTGCGTAGTGGAGGATGTATGCGTGAGTGAGTGTGTGTTGGTGGACGGGTAGGGAATGCGTGTGTGGGTGGTGAGAGGTGTGTGGTGTGTTGGTTGGGGATATTGTGTGGGTGAGGTTTGTATGTGTGGGTGGGGGATTTTTGTGGTGTGTGAGTGGGGGTATGTGGGGTGGATGGGTAAGGGTATCTGTGTGGGTGTGGGTGGGAATATTGTGTGGTATCTGGGTGAGGGATATGTGTGTGGTGTGTAAGTGGGGATGTGTTGGTGAGGGATATGTGTGTGTGTGGTGCGTGGGTTGGGAATATTGCGTGGTAGGGGGTGTATGTGATGTGCGGGTGGGGGATTGTGTGGTGGGGGATTAGGTTAAGGCATGTGTGGGTGGGTGGAAGTTGTATGTGTGGGTGGTGGGGTGTGTGTGAGTGGATTGGGGATGTATGGGTTGTTAGGGAGATGTGTGTGTGTGGGGGGGGGGGGGTAGGGACATGTCAGTTGGTGGGGATGTGTGTGTATGGTTTTGGGATGTGGATGTGGGTTGGTGGGGGATTGTGTGCATGGGTGGGGAATATGTTGTCGATGGAGATGTGGCTGGGGGATGGGTGGTTTGAGGTGTGGGTGGGGAGAGGATGTGTGGGGTAGGATGTGTATGTGGATGGGCGTGGAATGTATGGGTTGGTGGGGGAATGTTTGTGGGTGGCGAGTGTATTTTGGTTGGGGGATCAGGTGAGGGCAGTGTGTGTGGGTGGGGGATGTGCGGGAGGGGGATGGATAGGTTGGTGGGATATATATGTGTCCCTTGGTGTGCGTGTGTGTCGGTAGGTGGGGGTGTGTATGTGTCCCTTGGTTTGCGTGTGTGTGGGTAGGTGGGGGTGTTGTGTGGGTGGGGTGATGTATGGATAGGTGAGAGATGGGCTTCATAACATGGTTATTAGCCTTGTTTATGTTTACAACATTCATTTCACAATGTTTATTTTTCTTCCTATGCTCTTGATGAACGAAAGACGAGTGATTGGAAGGGCCGAATGTAAGACGGCCCAATTTGTGACTCTAATAAAGTTGATTTGATTTGATTTGATTTGATTTAAGTGTTCTGTCGATGTTGGTAGACTGGCACATGGATGTGAATTGGTAACCGCAATGCACAGGATCTGCAACAATTAGTAGACGCTGTGGTTGTACACAGTGAGCAGCTGGGGTTGGAATTAAATTGTAGGAAGACACAGGTTATGGTCGTCACTAGGAAGAACGAAGTACCACAATGTAATATACAAGTAAATGGGAATATTCTTTAACAAGTGAATCGGTTCAATTATCTCGGAACAGTCATAACATCTGATGGCAGATGCCTTGAAGAGATTAGAACAAGAATCGCCATTGCGAAAGTAGCCTTTAGCAAGATGAAAAACATTCTGACCAATAAAATGATGTCAATTGAAATGAGAAAAAGAGTGTTGAGGGGATACATATAGAGCCTGTTCTTTTGTATGGATGTGAAACTTGGACAATGTGCAGTCAAGCTGAAAAACATCTGATGGCTGCAGAAATGTGGTTTCTGAGGAAAATGCAAAGAATACCATGGACAGATAGAAAAACCAATGACCAAGTACTACAAGAGACAAATGAAAATCGTAGATTAATTAGAGAAATTTGACGTAGACAGTCAAAATTTTTTGGACATGTTATGAGAAGAAATGGACTGGAGAACTTGGTGACAGCTGGCAAGATCGAGGGGAACAGACCAAGAGGAAGACCGAGAGGAAAATACCTGGATGGCTTGGCCACATGGCATGGACGAGACAGGAACACTGAGCTGATCCACGACTCTGGTGATCGAGTGAAATGGCGAATCATGACCGCCCACGCTTTCCGGCATGGCACATGATTGATTGAATTGGATTTAGCGTACAGAGCGACAGGTTCTTTTACTGCTGGGGCGAGAATAGGTGTGGTTGTATACTTAATATCTGGAATTGGAGCATAGCATGTTCTATGATATACACAATGTATATAGATGAATGGAATAGTATCTACAATAGCTGAAATTGGACAATAACTTGTGTCATTTCTGTTTCAGGTACCCGCTGGAGAACGCTCCCAGTAACTATGTTTGTAACTGTGATAATACAAGCAACTGAGGGGGAACAATGCGAAAACACAATAGACTGAGGGAGACACCTGAGATAACACAGCCAACTGAGGGAGACACCTGAGATAACACAACCAACTGAGGGAGACATCTGAGATAACACTGGCAGTTGAGGGAGACATCTGAGATAACACTGGCAGTTGAGGGAGACACCTGAGATAACACTGACAGTTGACGGAGACATCTGAGATAACACTGGCAGTTGAGGGAGACATCTGAGATAACACTGGCAGTTGAGGGAGACATCTGAGATAACACTGGCAGTTGAGGGAGACACCTGAGATAACACTGGCAGTTGAGGGAGACATCTGAGATAACACTGGCAGTTGAGGGAGACATCTTAGATAACACTGGCAGTTGAGGGAGACATCTGAGATAACACTGGCAGCTGAGAGAGACAATTGATGAAATACAAAAAAATAATAGAGATAACTGATAAAACACAGCTGACCGAGGGAGACAACTGATACAAAATACAAAGAAAAAAGTCGCTTAAAAGTCGACAGGGTCGACTTCATTGCACCGTGTTTTATCCCATATGGCTCGGTCTCTTTCCGCAGAACGGAAAGCGTCACACAAAGCACGAACTCCGTAGCTTTTAGCGACGAACCACAGGAGTCTGCGAAACATTTAACTCGTAAACCGAAGGGCGCGGCCCGGATTCGAACCCACAACCTTCGGAACATGAGTCAAACGGCTTGACCACTTCGCCACAGAGACTCCCCCCCCCCCCCCAAAAAAAAAAAAAGACAATAGAAAAGAAATCGCAACGTGGATACATAACTGGTGAAATAGTTAATATAGATATTCACAGACACGTATGTTCAAACGATTAAAGAACAAGTAAAGATTACAATAACATCAAATAAAAAAACACCAATAAGTACACCTTTGTATTATCAAACTGTTTGTTAGACTTATCACTGAGTGTTGTACAAGTGCATTGTTGTATCATCAAACTGTTTGTTAGACTATCACTGAGTGTTGTACAAGTGCATTGTTGTATCATCAAACTGTTTGTTAGACTATCACTGAGTGTTGTACAAGTGCATTGTTGTATTATCAAACTGTTTGTTAGACTATCACTGAGTATTGTACAAGTGCATTGTTGTATCATCAAACTGTTTGTTAGACTATCACTGAGTGTTGTACAAGTGCATTGTTGTATCATCAACCTGTTTGTTAGACTATCAATGAGTGTTGTACAAGTGCATTGTTGTATCATCAAACTGTTTGTTAGACTATCACCGGGTGTTGTACAAGTATATTGCTGTATTTTCAAATCGGTTGCTAGGTTCTAACTGAGTGTTGCACAAGTAGAATGTTGTATTTTCAAATCAGGTTCTCACCGAATGTTGCAAGTTCACAAATAAAACAAGACATTCTATCATCATTTCATATTGTTTGTTTATTTATTTACCTGTTATTTTTTAAAGTCAATAACATAGTGTATTTAATAATGAGCTGCCACACTGGCGAAGTTAACAGGGAACTGCGCTGGTTATGTCGTGGGCACGGTCGGACGCTGGTTCGATTCCTGGACTCGTCACCTGCCAAGGTGAGGGAAAGATTAGCCACATCTTATCCGAGCATTCAGAAACAGATGTTAGTGGACTTCACGTCTATGAACCCTGGACATGTTAGTGGGCTTCACGTCTATGAACCCTGGACTCGTCACCTGTCAAAGTTAGGGACATATTGGCCAACTCTTGCTCGAGCATTCAGAGAGAGAGAGATGTTAGGCTTTACTTCACAGACCCATAGAATCTTCACCTGCCAAGGTGAGGGAAATAATTTTCTTTTAATGTTGCATATCCCTTGCAGGATGTTGCAGTCATCACCAGCATCTTTCAGCTGCTGTTGATATATTAGGCAAATTTTACGTTCAGTAGTTTGCTATTGCTTTCTGAACGAAAGATTGGCCACCTCTAATCCGAGCATTCACTACAAAGAATTTACATCGTAAACTATCTAGTGTTCATTGTCTTCGTTGATCCTTGCCCTTGGTGGTTTCTGGGGGAATGTCTGCCACGATGTTATCTTCCCCACATATAGGCATCGACAAAATAAGTACTCCATCTATGAACACATGAGTTTTTTTGTTTTTTTTTAAAGTTTTTAAAAATGTTCTATTTATTTATTTATTTTTTTTATTTATTTATTTAGTGTGTGTGTGTGTGTGTGTGTGTGTGTGTGTGTGTGTGTGTGTGTGTGTGTGTGTGTGTGTATACATCCCTCATTCTCTCTACTCCAGCCCTTGCACATTTCAACTCCCACACTAAATAACAGAGCAGGCAACAGCAAGCAACTTAACACATTGCCCATCTTCTTCTTCTTCTTCAACGTTCCGAGCCATTGAGGTTCTTTGCTGCAAATACAATCCGTCTCCATTCGTCTCTCTGGTGGACCTTCTCTTGCCAGTCGTTGATTCCAAGTGCTTGTAGGTCTGTATATATATTATCTCTCCACCGTCTTCTTGGTCTACCACGGGATCCTCGGTCATTTATTTCCTGAGTGTAAGCGAGTTTTGTTTCCCTATTATCTTCCATTCTTTCTATATGCCCCAGCCATGTAGTCTATTAGCCTTCACGATACCAGTGATTAGCGGGGACTTAAACAGATCATAAATGTCTTTGTTACTTCTTCTTTTCCACTCTCCACTTTGTGTATCCCTAATGGGTCCAAAGATGCGTCTTAAGACTTTGTTCTCAAAGGTTTGTAACAAGGCTTCGTCTCCTTTCGTTGTACTCCAGGTTTCAGAGCCATACAGCACAACTGGTCTGATCAGTGTTTTGTATATTGTGATTTTGGTGTTACGAGATAGCGCCTTTGATTTTAGTAGATGTTGTAGTGCATAGTATATCTTATTTCCAGAGTTGATTCTAGTTTGTATTTCTTCCCTTTTGATGTTGGAGCAGTTGAAGATTGTACCCAGTTATTTGTATGTTTCCGTTCTTTTAATGGTCGTATTATCTATTTGTATGTGGCCAGAGTTTTTAGCCATTCCGTCTCTCGAAATTACCATATATTCTGTCTTATGTTGGTTGATAACCAGCCCCTTCTGTTGGGCTTTTTCCTTTAAGTGAGTCAATATTTCCAATGTCTTTTGTTCACTTTGCCTTATAATATCTATATCATCTGCATAACCAAGCAGCTTGGATGTTCCTCCAATATAACACATTGCCCATGTTTTTTTTGTTTTTTTTGTGACTTATGGGTAACACATTTCCCATAAGTCACACACACACACAAAATCCAACCTGTGTACCAACACGTGATATCAAACAGAAAATAAAACGTTAGATTTTCACAAAGTGACCCTTAAAAGGATGTCCATAGAAACGAGAAAAAATAAATGCTGATATGCTAGACAGCACATGTCCCCGTTTATGGCTGTGAAGCTTGCACAATGAGCAGTGTCACATTTCACTACAAAGAATTTACATCGTAAACTATCTAGTGTTCATTGTCTTCATTGATCCTTGCCCTTGGTGGTTTCTGGGGGAATGTCTGCCACGATGTTATCTTCCCCACATATAGGCATCGACAAAATAAGTACTCCATCTATGAACACATGAGTTTTTTTTGTTTTTTTTAAAGTTTTTAAAAATGTTCTATTTATTTATTTATTTATTTATTTATTTTATTTATTTATTTAGTGTGTGTGTGTGTGTGTGTGTGTGTGTGTGTGTGTGTGTGTGTGTGTGTGTGTGTGTGTGTGTGTGTGTGTGTGTGTGTGTGTGTGTGTGTGTGTGAATTGCTGCCGTATTTATGATAGTGAGTGTTCTGTGCTCTGTTTGCACGACGAACTGTTTTATTTTTTTGATTAGAAAATTGGACAGTTTATGTACTGACGACACAATAGCCTCGACCTCACGTTGTCACGATGAACATTTTATCTCTGGTGGCAGAGTTTCTCGCTGACCTGACGTACTGTATGCATGACAGGCTCCGTTTCTTGAATCAAACATCCTCCAGTTCCTGTCGATGATGCGTCTCCCCTAAGAGTATAATGTAAGTCGAGATTAGGGAGAATTAAAATGGGATGACTAAAAAATGCTCGCACGGCTGGGTCCACACAACTCTGTTGGGCCTTCCCTTCTGCATCAACCCAGACAACACTGATGTGATGGTTGACCAACATTTTTTGGGACTATAATACAGAACCGCGTGATGTGTACCAGATTGCTCACATCTCTCGTCATCTGAAACGTAAAGTGTCGCCACTTGTCAGGCACAATTTCATTAGGGAAACCCAATCCAGAGAGTACAACTAATAGTGCTTCGGCCACAGCTTCTATTTTACTGTGTTTGAAAGGTACGGATTCTGGCCATCATGTGCAAACATCAACAGTCGTCCAGATGTCCCTGAAATCCCTGTTGGACATCACTTAAAATGAGCTAATTATGTCAATAGCACCCTTTTGAAATGGCCTGAATTTCATATCTGTTGTTTGCACAGGATCTGCTGTATAGCTCGCTATGTTTACTAAATCCTTGCCAATAAAACTGGGACAAGACTATATGCTGTGTACACACTTTTCCCATGTGACCTGTAAATGAAATATCATGAGCTGTTCTCATAATCGGCTATCTATACGCTGAACGTACCACACCTTGGCCGGGTATGGTCTTCTCTTCTGAAAAACAATGAGTGAGACTATTCTTCTTCCATTTGAAGCCCCACCTATCATTCTTTGATGGCTTCATTGGCACCTTGCCGTCTTGACAGACGATAGTTTGTGCTTTAAAAAGGCATAATAACTTTTACCTATGGCGGTAGCGAATGTGACTGATAAGGCCAATTTGCGCTGTAAATGTCCGTTCACAGTGGGTGTGTGTGAACACGTGGTAATTTCTACCATCATGCACCATCTTACGTCTCAAACGCTCGGTGTGTGACTTATCTGCAATAATTTTCTCCTTTGTCTTTATTCCATTTCTGACGTTTGCCCTCCATGCAACACGTTCAGCGGCGACTTGCTCCCAATGTGCATTATCAATGCCTGTATCAATCATGTCCCGCTTACACACATCTTTGTATCGTAGAAGAGGCCGACTCTGAGATCTCTTACCCATCTGTAATTCACCAGATAAGATGTCCTTTGGTATTCTACCATCATCCATCCTCCTAAGATGTCATATCCATCTAAGTCTACGAAGACTGAGCATGGAATAAACTGTCACACAACCTGATCTTTCCAATACTTCAGTATTTGTGATTTTGTCTTGCCACTTAATACCAAGAATTCTTCGCAAACACCGCATATGAAAGCTGTTTAAATGTTTCTCTTGGTGTGAGTAAGTTGTCCAGGTTTCACTGCCATAAAGAAGAGTACTAAGGACACAGGCTTGATAGACAAGGACTTCTGTTTTTGCAGTAAGTTTCCTATTCTCCCAGACTCTTTTTCTTAACCTGTTCATTGTTGTTGCTGCCTTACCAATCCGGATGTTGATTTCCTGATCTAGGGATAATTTGCTATTTACCACCGATCCTAGATATGTAAAATGGTCTACCATCTCTAGTTCGGCGTCGTCAATAAATATTGATGGTACCTCATGTGCACCTTGTGACATAATCTGTGTCTTCGTTTTGCTAATTGTTAAACCAAATTCAGAACAAGCATTGGAGAATGCAGATAGTAGACATTACAATTCTTCCTCAGAGTGGGTCGTAACTGCAGCATCATCTGCAAAAAGCAACTCTCTGATCAGTACCCTCCTAATTTTGGTCTTGGCCTTCAATCTCTGAGCATTGTAAAGGCCGCCATCTGAGCGTGAGTGAATGTATATACCATCATCCTGATCACGAAAGACATATTTCAGTAGAAGTGAAAAGTATATTCCAAAGAGGGTGGGAGCTGGTACACAAACTTGCTTAACTCCACTCTTGATTTCAAATTCTTCAGAAGTTGCAACATCAAACTTGATTATACCCTTCATGCTTGTGTGGAACGATTCCACAATGGACAGAAGAGTTGGTGGGCAGCCAATCTTCTTTAGTGCCTTGAACAGACCCTCACGACTGACCAAATCAAATGCCTTTGTGAGGTCGATGAAGGCAATAAACAGTGGTTGATTCTGTTCACGGCATTTTTCTTGCATTTGTCGCAATGAGAATATCATATCAATGGTAGACCGGTTCTGTCGAAAGCCACACTGTGATTCGGGGTAGACTTGATCTCCTAGTACTTGAAGTCTGCGCAGAAAAATTCTGGCAAATTCTTTTCCAACAATACACAGAAGTGAGATACCCCTATAGTTGTTGCAGTCGCTCCCATCGCCCTTGTTCTTGTACAGTGTTATGATGTTTGAATCTTTGAAATCCTGTGGGACTTGTCCTTCTGGCCAGCATAGCTCTATTAGCTGGTGGATCTGTAGAGTGAGTGTGTCTTGCCCACTCCCGATAACCTCTATTGGAATCTCATCCTTACCTGGAGCCTTGCCAGATGCAAGTTCATTTATAGCACACTTAACTTCTGTTATGGTGGGAAGTGTGTCCAGGTGGTCAAGAGTTGGTAGAGCCACTATGACGTTGAGGGCATCATCCGCTAGTTTGGTTTCACTTGAGTAAAGCTCCAAATAGTGCTCTACCCATCTGTCCATCTGCTGTTTCTTATCAGTGATGATTTCTCCAGTCAAGGTTTTCAATGGTGCACTTCTTTTGATCACTGGACCAGAGGCTTTCTTTATTCCGTCATGCATGCTTCTTATGTTTCCCTTATCACTTGCGATTTGAATGGACTCACATAACTTGATCCAATAATCATTTGCACACTGCCTGGCAGCCTTTTGCACATCCTTCCTAGCTTGCCTTAGCTCACTCAGAGTGTTACGCGTTGGTCTTTCCTTTTTTCTTAAGAGAGCTTTCTTCTTCTAATCAATCAAGGGCTGCAGAGTCTCGCTGTTTGCCGCAAACCAGTCCTGCCTCTTATGATCCACACTACCGTAAACCCCTACGGCAGTTTTATAAAGAGTTTCCTTAATTTGACCCCACTTTTCATTTACTGTACAATTTTCTGGTGTATTAGTGAAAGCGTCTTCAAGTTGCTGTTGAAACTGAAAGCACTTTTCAGGATCGTGAGTGTTAATAATATTAATCCTGGGGCTAGATTTGTGTTTAGCTGTGTAGATTCTCTTTGGTCTCAGTCTAACCCTTGCAACAACCAAAGAATGATCCGAATCACAGTCAGCACTGTGGTAACCTCGAGTCAATGTTACATGATTCAGATGTTGTCTCCGTGTGATGATGAAGTCCAGCTAGTGCCAATGGCCGGATCTTGGATGTTTCCATGTGACCTTGTGCATCTCTTTTGTTTTAAAAAAGGAGTTTGTAATGCATAGGTCATTATTGATGCAATGCTTCAGCAGCCTTTGTCCATTTTCATTCATGCGACCGATGTTGTATTTTCCAAGGCACACTGGCCATGAACTCGAGTCCTTGCCCACACGAGCATTGAAATCACCGAGCATATAAATGTAGTCAGATTTTGGAACTGCATTGATCACAGAGTCTAACTCTTCATAGAACGAATCCTTCACATCATCAGAGGTATCGAGTGTCGATGCATATGCAGTAATAATGGTGGCAAAACCAAAAAAGGTTGCCAAGCGCAGGGATTATAGTCTTTCATTTCCTCCTGCTGGAATTTCAATCATTCCCAGTAGCGAATTCTTTCACTGTAAAGCCCACACCGTGTTGCCTTTTTTCTGTCTGCCCTCTAACCTTCAAAATAAAGGTGTAATTGTTTTCCCTGAGTGACCCTTCCTCAACGAGGCGAGTCTCCTGCAGGCCAGCAATATCAATGTTAAGACGATTGAGTTCGGCATCAATCACAGCCGTTTTTCTCACATCGTCAATATTGATCAAGCCAGTGAAAAGTCCTGGACACATGGTTCTTACGTTCCAGGTTGCAAGCCGTAGCTTGAGGTTTATATTTTTATTTTTGTTTGTACCTGGTGCATTGGTTTTACAGCCTGCGAATCAGATTTTGTCCTAACCCCAAGCACCCATTGAAGCAGGCAGGCTGTGGCGGATCAGCACCCAATTGGCCGGGGGCTGCCCAGCTTGAGGCGGGCGGTAGCTGATCAGTGACACCTGTAGGTGTCTCCCGCCGTCAGAGGCAACGCGTGGCTCCCCATGTCTACGCCAATTAACAGGGACTTATAATCCGTAACAGTTGCCTCTCACTTTGATTCCGAGACCAGTTAAGACCAGGGATGGAGTTATTGTCTCTCCATAGCACAAAGCCTGGGCTAAAATATAGAGATCATGTGTTGCCCATGCAGCATGATCCCTCTCTCGGCCTGCCTAGTTTACTCTAGAGGAACGGTAACACCCCTTCATCTGGAACAAGACAAGCTGCAGAAGCTGCCGGATCAGCAAAGCAATGCTCTAACTATCCGCCTGTCGGAGCTTCGATCCTAGACCAGCCGCCAACCAAGGCTTAAGGCCTGGTCTGCCCTGCCATGACATCTTGTCTATAGCTTGCATTTCCTCACACCAGGGTAAGGCTTGTACCCTCCCAATTGCGCTCTTACGCCCGAAGCCGTTGGCACAATGTGGGGTGTCGGGTTTGGTAAGCGCCACCAACGTTCGGCACTAACAAGAAAGCAGATAGTACCATCTACTGTTATACGGTAGCTAAGTCATATCTGACTAAGACCTAACACTTATTGATGGCTTATATTCTGAAGTACTCTACACCTGAAAACGTTTGTCAAGAGTGATGTCTTGTTTTTGACAGTCAATAAAGCTCTGTTTGTGATAAGTTTTCTTCTGATCCGCTGTGCTATCCTTAGTCTCGGTATGGTTGCCCACGTCAAGTGTCGCTCTTCCTCACCTATTGTATCTAATCTTGTTTGTCGTCTGGTAACTACTGCGTTGTTTCTCACGCCATATATGTGGTACCAGTTATAAATTTCATCCTCTGTACATGCTTTGACTGGTGGTACATTTCCAATAATTAAGTCTGCGACAGGGGAGTCAAGGGCACACGCTGTCACTCTGCCTGTGATGTATGGTGTTCTCACTGTGGTCTCAGCTATTGGGCTAAGTTTCAACTGTCCCGTTGAATGGTATACACTTGGCCGTTTTAACTATGTAAGAATATAGGTGTAGAAGACTATTACTTACACCAATTGTCGTACACCCTGAATCACTAAGAGGTATAGCTGGATTATCATTGAATAACCCATGGTGCAGCTTCAGACTACCTCCTATGTGCACCAATTACCTTGCTGGGAATGGATGACCACACATTGAGAGACTTGGCTGTTTTTGTCAAACAGAGGCACTCAACGTGTTTACGCTGCACGTGGAATAGACTCCCCAACCGGTTGACTCTGCATTGGAATAGTCTCCTCAACATGTTTAATATACACATGGAATAGTCTCCCAACCTGTTTACTCTGCACGTGTAATGGTCTTGTTAAACTCTTTACTCTGCTCGTGAAATAGTCTCCTCAACGTATTTACTCTGCACATGTAACAGTCTCCTCAGCGTGTTTACTCAACACGTATAATAGTCTCCTCCACCTGCTTGCTCTGCAAGTGGAATAGTCTCATCTACCTGTTTACTCTACACGTGGAGTAATCTCCTCCAACAGTTTACTCTGCATGTAGAGTAAATATCACTAGAATAGTCTCCTCAACCTGTTCACACTCCACGTAGAATAGTCTCCTCAACCTGTTCACACTCCACGTAGAATAGTCTCCTCAACCAGTTCACACTCCACGTAGAATAGTCTCTTCAACCTGTTCACACTCCACGTAGAATAGTCTCCTCAACCAGTTCACACTCCACGTAGATTAGTCTCCTCAACCTGTTCACACTCCACGTAGAATAGTCTCCTCAACCTGTCCACACTCCACGTAGAATAGTCTCCTCAACATGTGCACACTCCACGTTGAATAGTCTCCTCAACCTGTTCACACTCCACGTAGAATAGTCTCCTTAACCCGTTCACACTCCACGAAGAATAGTCTCTTCAACCTGTTCACACTCCACGTAGAATAGTCTCCTCAACCTGTCCACACTCCACGTAGAATAGTCTCCTCAACCTGTCCACACTCCACGTAGAATAGTCCCCTCAACCTGTCCACACTCCACGTAGAGTAGTCTCCTCAACATGTTCACACTCCACGTAGAATAGTCTCCTCAACCTGTTCACACTCCACGTAGAATAGTCTCCTCAACCTGTTCACACTCCACGTAGAATAGTCTCCTCAACCTGTGCACACTCCACATAGAATAGTCTCCTCAACCTGTCCACACTCCACGTAGAATAGTCTCCTCAACCATTTCACACTTTACATCGAATAGTCTCATCAACCTGTTTACACGCCACGTATAATAGTCTCCTCAACCTGTTCACACTCCACGTAGAATAGTCTCCTCAACCAGTTCACACTCCACGTAGAATAGTCTCCTCAACCTGTTCACACTCCACGTAGAATAGTCTCCTCAACTTGTCCACACTCCACGTAGAATAGTCACCTCAACATGTGCACACTCCACGTAGAATAGACTCCTCAACCTGTTCACACTCCACGTAGAATATTCTCCTCAACCTGTCCACACTCCACGTAGAATAGTGTCCTCAACCTGTGCACACTCCACGTAGAATAGTCTCCTCAACCTGTTCACACTCCACGTAGAATAGTCTCCTCAACCTGTATACACTCCACGTAGAATAGTCTCATCAACCTGTTCACACTCCACGTAGAATAGTCTCCTCAACCTGTCCACACTCCACGTAGAGTAGTCTCCTCAACCTGTTCACACTCCACATAGAATAGTCTCCTCAACCTGGTCACACTCCACGTAGAATAGTCTCCTCAACCTGTTCACACTCCAGGTAGAATAGTCTCCTCAACCTGTTTACATTCCACGTAGAATAGTCTCCTCAACCAGTTGACACTCCACGTAGAATAGTCTCCTCAACCTGTTCACACTCCAGGTAGAATAGTCTCCTCAACCTGTGCACTCCACGTAGAATAGTCTCCCCAACCTGTCCACACTCCAAGTAGAATAGTCTCCTCAACCAGCTTACACTACACGTAGAATAGTCTCCCCAACCTGTTCACACTCCACGTAGAATAGTCACTTCAACCTGTAAACACTCCACGTAGAATAGTCTCCTCAATCTGTCCACACTCCATGTAGAATAGTCTACTTAACCTGTTCACACTCCACGTAGAATAGTCTCCTCAACCTGTCCACACTCCACATAGAATAGTCTCCTCAACCTGTTCACACTCCACGTAGAATAGTCTCCTCAAATTGTTTACACGCCACGTAGAATAGTCTGCTCAACCTGTTCACACTCCACGTAGAATAGTCTCCTCAACATGTTCACACTCCACGTAGAATAGTCTCCTCAACCCGTTCACACATCACGTAGAATAGTCTCCTCAACCTGTTCACACTCCACGTAGAATAGTCTCCTCAACCTGTCCACACTCCACGTAGAATAGTCTCCTCAACCTGTTCACACTCCACGTAGAATAGTCTCCTCAACCTGTCCACACTCCACGTAAAGTAGTCTCCTCAACCTTTTCACAATCCACGTAGAATAGTCTCCTCAACCTGTTCACACTCCACGTAGAATAGTCTCCTCAACCTGTTCACACTGCACGTAGAATAGTCTCCTCAACCTGTCCACACTCCACATAGAATAGTCTCCTCAACCTGTTCACAATCCACGTAGAATAGTCTCCTCAAATTGTTTACACGCCACGTAGAATAGTCTGCTCAACCTGTTCACACTCCACGTAGAATAGTCTCCCCAACCTGTTCACACTCCACGTAGAATAGTCTCCTCAACCTGTGCACACTCTAAGTAGAATAATCTGCCCAACCTGTCCACACTCCACGTAGAATAGTCTCCTCAACCTGTGCAGACTCCACGTAGAATAGTCTCCTCAACCTGTGCACACTCCACGTAGAATAGTCTCCTCAACCTGTTCACACTCCACGTAGAATAGTCTCCTCAACCTGTTCACACTCCACGTAGAATAGTTTCCTCAACCTGTCCACACTCCACGTAGAATAGTCTCCTCAACCTGTCCACACTCCACGTAGAATAGTCTCCTCAACCTGTTCACACTCCACGTAGAATAGTCTCCTCAACCTGTCCACACTCCACGTAGAATAGTCTTCTCAACCTTTGCACGCTCCACGTAGAATAATCTCCTCAACCTGTTCACACTCCACGTAGAATAGTATCCTCAACCTGTTCACACTCCACGTAGAATAGTTTCCTCAACCTGTCCACACTCCACATAGAATAGTCTCCTCAACCTGTCCACACTCCAAGTAGAATAGTCTCCTCAACCATTTCACACTCCACATCGAATAGTCTCCCCAACCTGTTCACACTCCACGTAGAATAGTCTCCTCAACCTGTCCACACTCCACGTAGAATAGTCTCCTCAACCTGTCCACACTCCACGTAGAATAGTCACCTCAACATGTGCACACTCCACGTAGAATAGTCTCCTTAACCTGTTCACACTCCACGTAGAATAGTCTCCTCAACCTGTCCACACTCCACGTAGATTAGTCTCCTCAACCTGTGCACACTCCACGTAGAATAGTCTCCTCAACCTGTGCACACTCCACGTCGAATAGTCTCCTCAACCTGTTCACACTCCACGTAGAATAGTCACCTCAACCTGTTCACACTCCACGTAGAATAGTTTCCTCAACCTGTCCACACTCCACGTAGAATAGGCTCCTCAACCTGTCCACACTCCACGTAGAATAGTCTCCTCAACCTGTTCACACTCCACGTAGAATAGTCTCCTCAACCTGTCCACATTCCACGTAGAATAGTCTCCTCAACCTGTCCACACTCCACGTAGAATAGTCTTCTCAATCTGTGCACACTCCACGTAGAATAGTCTCCTCAACCTGTTCACACTCCACGTAGAATAGTCTCCTCAACCTGTTCACACTCCACGTAGAATAGTCTCCTCAGCCTGTCCACACTCCACGTAGAATAGTCACCTCAACATGTCCACACTCCACGTAGAATAGTCTCCTCAACCTGTGCAAATTCCACGTAGAATAGTCTCCTACACCTGTTCACACTCCTCGTAGAATAGTCTCCTTAACCTGTTATTACTCCACGTGGAATAGTCTCCTCAACCTGTTCACACTCCAAGTAGAATAGTCTCCTCAACCTGTTTACACGCCACGTAGAATAGTCTCCTCAACCTGTTCACACTCCACGTAGAATAGTCTCCTCAACCTGTTCACACTCCACGCAGAATAGTCTCCTCAATTTGTCCACACTCCACGTAGAATAGTCTCCTCAACATGTGCACACTCCACGTAGAATAGACTCCTCAACCTGTTCACACTCCACGTAGAATATTCTCCTCAACCTGTCCACACTCCACGTAGAATAGTGTCCTCAACCTGTGCACACTCCACGTAGAATAGTCTCCTCAACCCGTTCACACTCCACGTAGAATAGTCTCCTCAACCTGTTCACACTCCACGTAGAATAGTCTCCTCAACCTGTATACACTCCACGTAGAATAGTCTCATCAACCTGTTCACACTCCACGTAGAATAGTCTCCTCAACCTGTCCACACTCCACGTAGAGTAGTCTCCTCAACCTGTTCACACTCCACATAGAATAGTCTCCTCAACCTTTTCACACTCCACGTAGAATAGTCTCCTCAACCTGTTCACACTCCAGGTAGAATAGTCTCCTCAACCTGTTTACATTCCACGTAGAATAGTCTCCTCAACCAGTTGACACTCCACGTAGAATAGTCTCCTCAACCTGTTCACACTCCAGGTAGAATAGTCTCCTCAACCTGTGCACTCCACGTAGAATAGTCTCCCCAACCTGTCCACACTCCAAGTAGAATAGTCTCCTCAACCAGCTCACACTACACGTAGAATAGTCTCCTCAACCTGTTCACACTCCACGTAGAATAGTCTCCTCAACCTGTCCACACTCCACGTAGAATAGTCTCCTCAACCTGTTCACACTCCACGTAGAATAGTCTCCTCAACCTGTCCACACTCCACGTAAAGTAGTCTCCTCAACCTTTTCACAATCCACGTAGAATAGTCTCCTCAACCTGTTCACACTCCACGTAGAATAGTCTCCTCAACCTGTTCACACTGCACGTAGAATAGTCTCCTCAACCTGTCCACACTCCACATAGAATAGTCTCCTCAACCTGTTCACAATCCACGTAGAATAGTCTCCTCAAATTGTTTACACGCCACGTAGAATAGTCTGCTCAACCTGTTCACACTCCACGTAGAATAGTCTCCCCAACCTGTTCACACTCCACGTAGAATAGTCTCCTCAACCTGTGCACACTCTAAGTAGAATAATCTGCCCAACCTGTCCACACTCCACGTAGAATAGTCTCCTCAACCTGTGCAGACTCCACGTAGAATAGTCTCCTCAACCTGTGCACACTCCACGTAGAATAGTCTCCTCAACCTGTTCACACTCCACGTAGAATAGTCTCCTCAACCTGTTCACACTCCACGTAGAATAGTTTCCTCAACCTGTCCACACTCCACGTAGAATAGTCTCCTCAACCTGTCCACACTCCACGTAGAATAGTCTCCTCAACCTGTTCACACTCCACGTAGAATAGTCTCCTCAACCTGTCCACACTCCACGTAGAATAGTCTTCTCAACCTTTGCACGCTCCACGTAGAATAATCTCCTCAACCTGTTCACACTCCACGTAGAATAGTATCCTCAACCTGTTCACACTCCACGTAGAATAGTTTCCTCAACCTGTCCACACTCCACATAGAATAGTCTCCTCAACCTGTCCACACTCCAAGTAGAATAGTCTCCTCAACCATTTCACACTCCACATCGAATAGTCTCCCCAACCTGTTCACACTCCACGTAGAATAGTCTCCTCAACCTGTCCACACTCCACGTAGAATAGTCTCCTCAACCTGTCCACACTCCACGTAGAATAGTCACCTCAACATGTGCACACTCCACGTAGAATAGTCTCCTTAACCTGTTCACACTCCACGTAGAATAGTCTCCTCAACCTGTCCACACTCCACGTAGATTAGTCTCCTCAACCTGTGCACACTCCACGTAGAATAGTCTCCTCAACCTGTGCACACTCCACGTCGAATAGTCTCCTCAACCTGTTCACACTCCACGTAGAATAGTCACCTCAACCTGTTCACACTCCACGTAGAATAGTTTCCTCAACCTGTCCACACTCCACGTAGAATAGTCTCCTCAACCTGTCCACACTCCACGTAGAATAGTCTCCTCAACCTGTTCACACTCCACGTAGAATAGTCTCCTCAACCTGTCCACATTCCACGTAGAATAGTCTCCTCAACCTGTCCACACTCCACGTAGAATAGTCTTCTCAATCTGTGCACACTCCACGTAGAATAGTCTCCTCAACCTGTTCACACTCCACGTAGAATAGTCTCCTCAACCTGTTCACACTCCACGTAGAATAGTCTCCTCAGCCTGTCCACACTCCACGTAGAATAGTCACCTCAACATGTCCACACTCCACGTAGAATAGTCTCCTCAACCTGTGCAAATTCCACGTAGAATAGTCTCCTACATCTGTTCACACTCCTCGTAGAATAGTCTCCTTAACCTGTTATTACTCCACGTGGAATAGTCTCCTCAACCTGTTCACACTCCAAGTAGAATAGTCTCCTCAACCTGTTTACACGCCACGTAGAATAGTCTCCTCAACCTGTTCACACTCCACGTAGAATAGTCTCCTCAACCTGTTCACACTCCACGCAGAATAGTCTCCTCAATTTGTCCACACTCCACGTAGAATAGTCTCATCAACATGTGCACACTCCACGTAGAATAGACTCCTCAACCTGTTCACACTCCACGTAGAATATTCTCCTCAACCTGTCCACACTCCACGTAGAATAGTGTCCTCAACCTGTGCACACTCCACGTAGAATAGTCTCCTCAACCCGTTCACACTCCACGTAGAATAGTCTCCTCAACCTGTTCACACTCCACGTAGAATAGTCTCCTCAACCTGTATACACTCCACGTAGAATAGTCTCATCAACCTGTTCACACTCCACGTAGAATAGTCTCCTCAACCTGTCCACACTCCACGTAGAGTAGTCTCCTCAACCTGTTCACACTCCACATAGAATAGTCTCCTCAACCTTTTCACACTCCACGTAGAATAGTCTCCTCAACCTGTTCACACTCCAGGTAGAATAGTCTCCTCAACCTGTTTACATTCCACGTAGAATAGTCTCCTCAACCAGTTGACACTCCACGTAGAATAGTCTCCTCAACCTGTTCACACTCCAGGTAGAATAGTCTCCTCAACCTGTGCACTCCACGTAGAATAGTCTCCCCAACCTGTCCACACTCCAAGTAGAATAGTCTCCTCAACCAGCTCACACTACACGTAGAATAGTCTCCCCAACCTGTTCACACTCCACGTAGAATAGTCACTTCAACCTGTAAACACTCCACGTAGAATAGTCTCCTCAATCTGTCCACACTCCATGTAGAATAGTCTACTTAACCTGTTCACACTCCACGTAGAATAGTCTCCTCAACCTGTCCACACTCCACATAGAATAGTCTCCTCAACCTGTTCACACTCCACGTAGAATAGTCTCCTCAAATTGTTTACACGCCACGTAGAATAGTCTGCTCAACCTGTTCACACTCCACGTAGAATAGTCTCCTCAACATGTTCACACTCCACGTAGAATAGTCTCCTCAACCCGTTCACACATCACGTAGAATAGTCTCCTCAACCTGTTCACACTCCACGTAGAATAGTCTCCTCAACCTGTCCACACTCCACGTAGAATAGTCTCCTCAACCTGTTCACACTCCACGTAGAATAGTCTCCTCAACCTGTCCACACTCCACGTAAAGTAGTCTCCTCAACCTTTTCACACTCCACGTAGAATAGTCTCCTCAACCTGTTCACACTCCACGTAGAATAGTCTCCTCAACCTGTTCACACTCCACGTAGAATAGTCTCCTCAACCTGTTCACACTCCACGTAGAATAGTCTCCTCAACCAGTTGACACTCCACGTAGAATAGTCTCCTCAACCTGTTCACACTCCACGTAGAATAGTCTCCTCAACCTGTGCACTACACGTAGAATATTCTCCTCAACCTGTCCACACTCCACGTAGAATAGTCTCCTCAACCAGTTCACACTCTACGTAGAATAGTCTCCCCAACCTGTTCACACTCCACGTAGAATAGTCTCTTCAACCTGTAAACACTCCACGTAGAATAGTCTCCTCAAATTGTTTACACGCCACGTAGAATAGTCTGCTCAACCTGTTCACACTCCAAGTAGAATAGTCTCCACAACCTGTCCACACTCCACGTAGAATAGTCTCCTCAACCAGTTCACATTCCACGTAGAATAGTCTACTTAACCTGTTCACACTCCACGTAGAATAGTCTCCTCAACCTGTTCACACTGCACGTAGAATAGTCTCCTCAACCTGTCCACACTCCACATAGAATAGTCTCCTCAACCTGTTCACACTCCACGTAGAATAGTCTCCTCAAATTGTTTACACGCCACGTAGAATAGTCTGCTCAACCTGTTCACACTCCACGTAGAATAGTCTCCCCAACCTGTTCACACTCCACGTAGAATAGTCTCCTCAACCTGTGCACACTCTAAGTAGAATAATCTGCCCAACCTGTCCACACTCCACGTAGAATAGTCTCCTCAACCTGTGCACACTCCAAGTAGAATAGTCTCCTCAACCTGTGCACACTCCACGTAGAATAGTCTCCTCAACCTGTTCACACTCCACGTAGAATAGTCTCCTCAACCTGTTCACACTCCACGTAGAATAGTTTCCTCAACCTGTCCACACTCCACGTAGAATAGTCTCCTCAACCTGTCCACACTCCACGTAGAATAGTCTCCTCAACCTGTTCACACTCCACGTAGAATAGTCTCCTCAACCTGTCCACACTCCACGTAGAATAGTCTTCTCAACCTGTGCACGCTCCACGTAGAATAATCTCCTCAACCTGTTCACACTCCACGTAGAATAGTCTCCTCAACCTGTTCACACTCCACGTAGAATAGTTTCCTCAACCTGTCCACACTCCACATAGAATAGTCTCCTCAACCTGTCCACACTCCAAGTAGAATAGTCTCCTCAACCATTTCACACTCCACATCGAATAGTCTCCCCAACCTGTTCACACTCCACGTAGAATAGTCTCCTCAACCTGTCCACACTCCACGTAGAATAGTCTCCTCAACCTGTCCACACTCCACGTAGAATAGTCTCCTCAACATGTGCACACTCCACGTAGAATAGTCTCCTCAACCTGTTCACACTCCACGTAGAATAGTCTCCTCAACCTGTCCACACTCCACGTAGATTAGTCTCCTCAACATGTGCACACTCCACGTAGAATAGTCTCCTCAACCTGTGCACACTCCACGTCGAATAGTCTCCTCAACCTGTTCACACTCCACGTACAATAGTCACCTCAACCTGTTCACACTCCACGTAGAATAGTTTCCTCAACCTGTCCACACTCCACGTAGAATAGTCTCCTCAACCTGTCCACACTCCACGTAGAATAGTCTCCTCAACCTGTTCACACTCCACGTAGAATAGTCTCCTCAACCTGTCCACACTCCACGTAGAATAGTCTCCTCAACCTGTCCACACTCCACGTAGAATAGTCTCCTCAACCTGTGCAAATTCCACGTAGAATAGTCTCCTACACCTGTTCACACTCCTCGTAGAATAGTCTCCTTAACCTGTTATTACTCCACGTAGAATAGTCTCCTCAACCTGTTCACACTCCAAGTAGAATAGTCTCCTCAACCTGTTTACACGCCACGTAGAATAGTCTCCTCAACCTGTTCACACTCCACGTAGAATATTCCCCTCAACCTGTTCACACTCTACGTAGAATAGTCTCCTCAACCTGTCCACACTCCACGTAGAATAGTCTCCTCAACCTGTTCATACTCCACGTAGAATAGTCTCCTCAACCTGTTTACACGCCACGTATAATAGTCTCCTCAACCTGTTCACACTCCACGTAGAATAGTCTCCTCAACAAGTTCACACTCCACGTAGAATAGTCTCCTCAAACTGTTCACACTCCAATTAGAATAGTCTCCTCAACCTGTGCACACTCCACGTAGAATAGTCTCCTCAACCTGTCCACACTCCACGTAGAATAGTCTCCTCAACCACTTCACACTCCACATAGAATAGTCTCCCCAACCTGTTCACACTCCACGTAGAATAGTCTCCTCAACCTGTCCACACTCCACGTAGAATAGTCTCCTCAACCAGTTCACACTCCACGTAGAATAGTCTCCTCAACCTGTTAACACTCCACGTAGAATAGTCTCCTCAACCAGTTCACACTCCACGTAGAATAGTCTCCTCAACCTGTTCACACTCCACGTAGAATAGTCTCCTCAACCTGTCCACACTCCACGTAGAATAGTCTCCTCAACCAGTTCACACTCCACGTAGAATAGTCTCCTCAACCTGTTCACACTCCACGTAGAATGGTCTCCTCAACCTGTTCACATTCCACTTAGAATAGCTTCTTCAACCTGTTCACACTCCACGTAGAATGATCTGCTTAATGTGTTGACTCTGCACGTGTAATAGACTCCTCCGCATGTTTACTCTGCACGTAGAATAGTTTCATTAACGTGTTTACTCTAATCACGGTATAGTCTCCACCACGCTACTGCACGTGGAATAGCCTCCTCAACGTGCTGATTCTGCACGTTGAATAGTCTCATCCATCTTTTACTCTGCACGTGGAAATGTCTGCTCAACCTCTTTACTCTGCACGTGTAATAATCTCCCCCACCTGTTTACTCTCCACGTGCAATAGTCTCCTCCACATGTTTACTCTACACGTGGAATAGACGCCTCAACCTGTTTACTCTGCACGTTGAATACTCTCCTCCACCTGTTTACTCTGCACGTGGTATAGTCTCCTCCCCCTGTTTACTCTTGCACGTGGTATAGTCTCCTCAACATGTTACTCTGGACCTGTAATAGTCTCATCCACCTGTTTACTCTGCACGTGTAAGTCTCCTCCATGCATATATTACAGACATTGTGTACATTAGTCGTATATGTATTTAAATGTATATTAATAAAGTAAACAGCTAATATTTTGCAGGAGTTTCGCTTGGCTATTGTTGCTACGTCCCAGGTCACAGATTATGTATGAACTTGACAGCTGTCACTAATGCTGCTATACAATTCGTGTGTGCTGGAGATCGTCTACTACGCAACTCCTTATGACCGCAATATACCCAGGTCTTATTATACAGCGTAGATTAATATTACATCAAACGATCTTTGGAGCTCTTGACAACGTTTGTCATTTTCATTTCAAGCATTAAGAGAAACACTTGCATATGATGAAGTAATTTCAGAGAGCACTGTGATGAACATAAGCCAGTATTACATAATTACACCCCGTGTCCGCCTGGTCTCTTTATAATCTGTCTGTCTTTGCTGATTGTCTTATTCGGAGAGAAAACTGGACAACATGCAGCCTCTCAGATTATGTGTGTTTCTGGCCTTCATTGCTGTACTCAGATGTTATGGTGAGTGAACGAACGTAAGTTCAAAAATGAAACAGACATCCATACACGCACAATTCTAGCCTAAGAAGGCCTCGGCTGCCTGAATAATGGTACATGGAACGTGAGACAGGTTAGTTTTACCCTACTGATGACAGGTCGATGACGGTAATCCTGCTCAGTACGAGAGGAACCGCAGGTTCAGACATTTGGTTCACGTGCAAAGGAATTGACGGAAGGGCCGTTTGCACGAGACTCTAGGCTACCATTTGTTTGTAAGAGTCACTATATTACAGAGTTTCCGGCTTGGGTCAAGATGGCGGGATGGGTTTTCTTCTAGCTTGACTAAAGACGGTTGATCGGCGGCTTGACAATCCGCCATCATAAAACTCCCAGCTGTTACAGAATCAGATTTCTGGCTCCATATGTTCGACGCTTCGCACAAACATAGAGAGCCAAGACTTCTGCCCTATGCGCCACCTTAGGCACGAGAGGAAAGACAAGGGGTAATTATGAATACACGAGGGGCGGGGGAAGAGTTTTGAACGTGAGTGTGAGGTAGGCAGGCTGATACCTGTAACTTGCTGTCAGCTCTGGTCCATCTCTACGAGTGAACTCGTGAAGGCGATGCGCTACATACATTTCGTCATCTCCAGCACGATGCCCTGATTGTAGACTTCAGACACTACAACTCCGCCGCGGGACCAAGCACGCCAGGAGCCTTCCGATCATCAGAAGTAGTCCCCATTACCCAAATGTTTCGGCGCCTTTATCTCCTTTACACTTTCCAGAGGCCGGCCCAACCAGGTCACGACTCCGACTGTCGTTTTCCTGTTGTGCTTTCGCAACCTTTCATCCATTGCCGAGACGTTCTTGTGGTTTTCCTGTTGTGCTTTCGCAACCTTTCATCCATTGCCGAGACGTTCTTGTCGTTTTCCTGTTGTGCTTTCGCAACCTTTCATCCATTGCCGAGACGTTCTTGTCGTTTTCCTGTTGTGCTTTCGCAACCTTTCATCCATTGCCGAGACGTTCTTGTCGTTTTCCTGTTGTGCTTTCGCAACCTTTCATCCATTGCCGAGACGTTCTTGTTGTTTTCCTGTTGTGCTTTCGCAACCTTTCATCCATTGCCGAGACGTTCTTGTCGTTTTCCTGTTGTGCTTTCGCAACCTTTCATCCATTGCCGAGACGTTCTTGTTGTTTTCCTGTTGTGCTTTCGCAACCTTTCATCCATTGCCGAGACGTTCTTGTGGTTTTCCTGTTGTGCTTTCGCAACCTTTCATCCATTGCCGAGACGTTCTTGTCGTTTTCCTGTTGTGCTTTCGCAACCTTTCATCCATTGCCGAGACGTTCTTGTCGTTTTCCTGTTGTGCTTTCGCAACCTTTCATCCATTGCCGAGACGTTCTTGTCGTTTTCCTGTTGTGCTTTCGCAACCTTTCATCCATTGCCGAGACGTTCTTGTTGTTTTCCTGTTGTGCTTTCGCAACCTTTCATCCATTGCCGAGACGTTCTTGTCGTTTTCCTGTTGTGCTTTCGCAACCTTTCATCCATTGCCGAGACGTTCTTGTTGTTTTCCTGTTGTGCTTTCGCAACCTTTCATCCATTGCCGAGACGTTCTTGTCGTTTTCCTGTTGTGCTTTCGCAACCTTTCATCCATTGCCGAGACGTTCTTGTCGTTTTCCTGTTGTGCTTTCGCAACCTTTCATCCATTGCCGAGACGTTCTTGTCGTTTTCCTGTTGTGCTTTCGCAACCTTTCATTCATTGCCGAGACGTTCTTGTCGTTTTCCTGTTGTGCTTTCGCAACCTTTCATCCATTGCCGAGACGTTCTTGTTGTTTTCCTGTTGTGCTTTCGCAACCTTTCATCCATTGCCGAGACGTTCTTGTCGTTTTCCTGTTGTGCTTTCGCAACCTTTCATCCATTGCCGAGACGTTCTTGTCGTTTTCCTGTTGTGCTTTCGCAACCTTTCATCCATTGCCGAGACGTTCTTGTCGTTTTCCTGTTGTGCTTTCGCAACCTTTCATCCATTGCCGAGACGTTCTTGTCGTTTTCCTGTTGTGCTTTCGCAACCTTTCATCCATTGCCGAGACGTTCTTGTTGTTTTCCTGTTGTGCTTTCGCAACCTTTCATCCATTGCCGAGACGTTCTTGTCGTTTTCCTGTTGTGCTTTCGCAACCTTTCATCCATTGCCGAGACGTTCTTGTTGTTTTCCTGTTGTGCTTTCGCA
This sequence comes from Cepaea hortensis, assembly GCA_963921405.1. Lineage (NCBI taxonomy): Eukaryota > Metazoa > Mollusca > Gastropoda > Stylommatophora > Helicidae > Cepaea > Cepaea hortensis. The sequence continues at coordinate 4,525,981 of OY992884.1, forward strand.
ACCTTTCATCCATTGCCGAGACGTTCTTGTCGTTTTCCTGTTGTGCTTTCGCAACCTTTCATCCATTGCCGAGACGTTCTTGTCGTTTTCCTGTTGTGCTTTCGCAACCTTTCATCCATTGCCGAGACGTTCTTGTCGTTTTCCTGTTGTGCTTTCGCAACCTTTCATTCATTGCCGAGACGTTATTGTCGTTTTCCTGTTGTGCTTTCGCAACCTTTCATCCATTGCCGAGACGTTCTTGTTGTTTTCCTGTTGTGCTTTCGCAACCTTTCATCCATTGCCGAGACGTTCTTGTCGTTTTCCTGTTGTGCTTTCGCAACCTTTCATCCATTGCCGAGACGTTCTTGTCGTTTTCCTGTTGTGCTTTCGCAACCTTTCATCCATTGCCGAGACGTTCTTGTCGTTTTCCTGTTGTGCTTTCGCAACCTTTCATCCATTGCCGAGACGTTCTTGTCGTTTTCCTGTTGTGCTTTCGCAACCTTTCATCCATTGCCGAGACGTTCTTGTTGTTTTCCTGTTGTGCTTTCGCAACCTTTCATCCATTGCCGAGACGTTCTTGTTGTTTTCCTGTTGTGCTTTCGCAACCTTTCATCCATTGCCGAGACGTTCTTGTTGTTTTCCTGTTGTGCTTTCGCAACCTTTCATCCATTGCCGAGACGTTCTTGTCGTTTTCCTGTTGTGCTTTCGCAACCTTTCATTCATTGCCGAGACGTTCTTGTCGTTTTCCTGTTGTGCTTTCGCAACCTTTCATCCATTGCCGAGACGTTCTTGTCGTTTTCCTGTTGTGCTTTCGCAACCTTTCATCCATTGCCGAGACGTTCTTGTCGTTTTCCTGTTGTGCTTTCGCAACCTTTCATCCATTGCCGAGACGTTCTTGTCGTTTTCCTGTTGTGCTTTCGCAACCTTTCATCCATTGCCGAGACGTTCTTGTCGTTTTCCTGTTGTGCTTTCGCAACCTTTCATCCATTGCCGAGACGTTCTTGTCGTTTTCCTGTTGTGCTTTCGCAACCTTTCATCCATTGCCGAGACGTTCTTGTCGTTTTCCTGTTGTGCTTTCGCAACCTTTCATCCATTGCCGAGACGTTCTTGTCGTTTTCCTGTTGTGCTTTCGCAACCTTTCATCCATTGCCGAGACGTTCTTGTCGTTTTCCTGTTGTGCTTTCGCAACCTTTCATCCATTGCCGAGACGTTCTTGTCGTTTTCCTGTTGTGCTTTCGCAACCTTTCATCCATTGCCGAGACGTTCTTGTCGTTTTCCTGTTGTGCTTTCGCAACCTTTCATCCATTGCCGAGACGTTCTTGTCGTTTTCCTGTTGTGCTTTCGCAACCTTTCATCCATTGCCGAGACGTTCTTGTCGTTTTCCTGTTGTGCTTTCGCAACCTTTCATCCATTGCCGAGACGTTCTTGTTGTTTTCCTGTTGTGCTTTCGCAACCTTTCATCCATTGCCGAGACGTTCTTGTCGTTTTCCTGTTGTGCTTTCGCAACCTTTCATCCATTGCCGAGACGTTCTTGTTGTTTTCCTGTTGTGCTTTCGCAACCTTTCATCCATTGCCGAGACGTTCTTGTTGTTTTCCTGTTGTGCTTTCGCAACCTTTCATCCATTGCCGAGACGTTCTTGTCGTTTTCCTGTTGTGCTTTCGCAACCTTTCATTCATTGCCGAGACGTTCTTGTCGTTTTCCTGTTGTGCTTTCGCAACCTTTCATCCATTGCCGAGACGTTCTTGTCGTTTTCCTGTTGTGCTTTCGCAACCTTTCATCCATTGCCGAGACGTTCTTGTCGTTTTCCTGTTGTGCTTTCGCAACCTTTCATCCATTGCCGAGACGTTCTTGTCGTTTTCCTGTTGTGCTTTCGCAACCTTTCATCCATTGCCGAGACGTTCTTGTCGTTTTCCTGTTGTGCTTTCGCAACCTTTCATCCATTGCCGAGACGTTCTTGTCGTTTTCCTGTTGTGCTTTCGCAACCTTTCATCCATTGCCGAGACGTTCTTGTCGTTTTCCTGTTGTGCTTTCGCAACCTTTCATCCATTGCCGAGACGTTCTTGTCGTTTTCCTGTTGTGCTTTCGCAACCTTTCATCCATTGCCGAGACGTTCTTGTCGTTTTCCTGTTGTGCTTTCGCAACCTTTCATCCATTGCCGAGACGTTCTTGTCGTTTTCCGCACTGACCCCACAAATACGCGATGTGCCTGCACCGCCTACACGCTTGTGTGCCCTCGAGGAGGCGAACATCATGTAACGATGCCTTGTGACCTGCCACAAATATCACGATCCTGTTTCGTCCACGACGAGAATCCAGCTTCTTCACTCAGCGTTTGCTTCTGTTGTCGCTTCTTTTTTACAATTAACAATGGTGACTTATTGCAGCATCTCCAGTAGATGCACATGCCTGATGTAAATGGCTGGTAGACTCATTTACCTATCGGCACTACAGGTAAACTCATGTTCCTGTAACCTGTACTTTCGTATAAATGTGAAGCGTGGACAATGAGCAGACAAGCCGGAAAAAAAAAAACATCTGGTGGTTGTGGAAATGTGATTTCTGAGGCAAATGCAAAGACAACCATGGACAGACAGAAAAACCAATGATTAATTTCTAGAAGAATAAAATGAAAACCGTAATTTGATTAGAGAAATTAGACATAGTGTCACAATATGTTTGGTCAGGCTTTGAGGAGAAATGAAAAGGAAAATTTGGTGACAACTGGCAAGGTCGAGGAGAAGAGAACACGGTGAGGACAAGAAGTAAATATGTGGATGGCTTGGACACATTGTATGGTCGAGACAGGAACACAGAGCTGATCCACGACTCTGGTGATCGAGTGAGATGGCAAAACATGACCGCCCACGCTTACCGGCATGACATATGATAATGATCATCTCTTTGGAATTGCAATAAATACAGAATTACATAATTCAGGATGTATATTTCCTGTATCATATATTCTTTTCCTTCTTTCGTTTGCTTGAATTATGTCTATAACTGAAATGTTGTCTCTTGTATGAATTTAACTGTCTGTTTTGGTTCGCTCAGCGGTCAATAAAGTTTATCCTCCACTGTTGTCTCTCTAGGCCAGAAGGTTTACCTAGATATATTACATTTTAGGCAGTCTTGGAGTATGTGCTCTGCTGTCTGCGACGCCAAACCATATGTGCACATGACTGATTCACCAATCTTGAATTTTGTATACATGTGGTTGCGTAATCTGTTATGTCATGTTCTGAGGCGCAGAATAATGACTTGTTCTGGTTTGTCAATAACGTGGTAGTCGTCTTGAGCAGGTTTTGGTGGCTTTCTGGCTGATTTGATCATTCTTTTCATTTGGTGGTAGGGTAATGGGCATATCAGGCAGTTTGTTCCCCTTTGAAAATGAAGTCCATTCGTTCATGCGTTCATTCGTTCTTCTTTGGCTCCTTCCTTAGCCAATTGATTAGCTCTGTCGTTTCCGGGTACTCCTCAGTGGGATGGTATCCACTGTATGGTGACCTTGCGCTGGCTGCTAAGTTCAGAAAGTAGTGTCCTTAGTACTGGCTGTTTCCCAGACAGGAGCTCTTAGAGTACTGATTTTCCATCTGTCAATAGCACCATAGGTTGTGTATCATGGCTGGTATTTAGTAATGTATCTGTTGCTATCTTGATTGGGCGGCACCACGGGTATACTCATGTAACAAGCGGCACCGCGGTTATGCTCATGTAACTAGCGGCACCTCGGGTATACTTATGTAACACATGGCACCTCGGGTATACTCACGTAACTAGCAGCACCTCGGGTAAACTCACGTAACACACGGCACCTCGGGTATACTCATGTAACACACGGCACCTCGAGTAAACTCATGTAACACACGGCACCTCGGGTATACTATTGTAACACATGGCACCTCGGGTATACTCATGTAACACACGGCACCTCGGGTATACTCATGTAACACACGGCACCGCGGGTATACTCATGTAACACACGGCACCTCGGGTATACTCATGTAACACACGGCACCTCGGGTAAGCTCATGTAACACACGGCACCTCGGGTATACTCATGTAACACACGGCACCTCGGGTATACTCATGTAACACACGGCACCTCGGGTATACTCATGTAACAAGCGGCACCGCGGTTATACTCATGTAACTGGCGGCACCTCGGGTATACTTATGTAACACATGTCACCTCGGGTATACTCACGTAACTAGCAGCACCTCGGGTAAACTCATGTAACACACGGCACCTCGGGTATACTCATGTAGCACACGGCACCTCGAGTAAACTCATGTAACACACGGCACCTCGGGTATACTATTGTAACACATGGCACCTCGGGTATACTCATGTAACACACGGCACCTCGGGTAAACTCATATAACACACGGCACCTCGGGTATACTCATGTAACACACGGCACCTCGGGTATACTCATGTAACACACGGCACCTCGGGTAAACTCATGTAACACACGGCACCTCGGGTATACTCATGTAACACACGGCACCACGGGTATACTCATGTAACACACGGCACCTCGGGTATACTCATGTAACTAGCAGCACCTCGGGTATACTCATGTAACACACGGCACCTCGGGTATACTCATGTAACACTCGACTTTTAAGCGACTTTAAACACACGGCACCTCGGATATACGAATGTAATACATGGCACCTCGGGTATACTTATGTAACACACGGCACCTCGGGTATACTCATGTAACACACGGCACCTCGGGTATACTCATGTAACACACGGCACCGCGGGTATACTCATGTAACACACGGCACCTCGGGTATACTCATGTAACACACGGCACCTCGGGTATACTCATGTAACATACGGCACCTCGGGTATACTCATGTATCACACGGCACCTCGGGTATATTCATGTAACTAGCGGCACCACAGGTATACTCATTTAACAAGCGGCACCACAGGTATACTCATGTAATTAGCGGCACCTCGGGTATACTCATGTAACTAGCTGCACCACGGGTATACTCATTTAACTAGCGTCATCTCAGGTATACTCATTTAACTAGCGACACATCGGGTTAGCTCATTTAACTAGCGGCACCACGGGTATACTCATTTGATTGATTGATTGAGTGATTGATTGATTGATTTAGGAACCGATATTACAGCATTTGGGTCATTCCCATAAGTGCTCCGTCCCCATCCTAAACAGCCAGCGAAGAGTTCCACCACCAATAGTACCATTAGCAATCTGATTATATGTCCGTCTCGCCTTTCCTCTGAGCGTCGAGCGTCGGCCAGATCCCCTCGTCACTCCTCGCTGTCTCATTCTTGCCAGACCATGGTGATCCATTTGCTCCTCCGAGATGTACACGTGCTCTCACAAGGCCGCAACCAGGTCTGCCTTGTCATGCATCAATACTCCATCAAGTTTTGCAGAGCCAGCCAATCTGTCCGCCTGTTCATTCCCCAGCACACCAGCATGCCCCGGAGAAAAGATCCAGGCGATGCGTGCCACCCGTGACCTCCGAAGCGAAGCAAGCCACTCTGCTCGAAGCTTGCCTGTCCTCACCTTCTTCAGCATGCTTTCTGAATCATTTACAATCACGATGTGTGAGTGTGTGTGTGTGTGTGTGTGTGTCGTATTCTCCATCCAGCGGAAAGCTGCACTGACCGCCTCCACCTCCATTCTTAAGCTAGATGTTGTGCTATCATATACCAGGCTCTCCTGCACCAAACGTCGACCATTAGCTTTTGCTAAGAACCCCCAGGCACTTCTCCTACCTCTCAACACTGACCCATCTGTGTAGATAATCACATCACCCGAGCGAGCATTATCCTGAATTAGTTGCTGGATTTCCACTTCCGTGGCCCCTGCTGGCCACTCCCTGCACTCCCGGCTCAATGTGATTATAACTCTGCACAAGTCTGACTGCCCCGCCGGCACTCTGACCCACTCCTCTCCTTGTCTAATGTTCTCCAAGAGGCACACCTCCCAGAATGACCCGCATAGCTTCGTTCTGTATGCGCTCTAATTTCACCAGCTGACTCTTTGAGACATTGAGCAGTCCTAGTCCATAAACAATCACTGAGAGAATCAAATGGTGGTATAGTGTGAAAAGCATTCTCTGCTCTGTGTCCATTGCAGCCATAGTTTTAAGTGCATTGAGTCCCTTTTGAAACTGTATCACAACCGTCTCCACATGATCCTTGAAGGACAGAGCTCCTGTCAAATGAGATTCCCAGATACTTTAGTTTGTTCTGTTTACGCTTAGACCATCTATCGTGAGGCTTGGGACATCAGCTCTCACAATCCTGTTGTCCAGAGAGCACCACAAAACATCAGCCTTTTCCAGGTGGATGACAGCACCCTTTTCAGTGCACCAGTCAATCACTTTGTCTACTGTCACCTGTAACTCCTGGGCTGTTTATACCCTATCTCTTCCCTGCCTATATGCAAGAATATCATCTGCAAATGTTAGTATCCTTCCAACCCCTGGTGCTTCTAGGTTTGCAATTTTGCTCGTATACACGTTAAAGAGCACCGGGGAGATTGCAGATCCCTGTGGCATTCCCGGGGTTAAAATATGTGGCTCTGAGGTCCATGCACCCAGACGGAGAGCAACCCGACGAGAATGCAGGACGGCTGCTATCCAGTTCACCAACCAGAGATTGACCCCCTTCTCCATCAGTGAGTCATCAAAATATCATATAGAACTCTATTGTACGCATCCTCGAGATCAAGCGCTGCCGCCATCCTTTCCTGTCTACTCTGGAACCCCTCATAAACGTCTAAGGTAAAAGTGGCTGCATTTGACCAGGTATCTTTTCCTGGCCTGTAGCTCCCAAAGCCTCTTGGAAGAAGCTTCCCCCTTTCCAAAAACTCTTGCAGCTTGACAGCGACTATCTTCTCTAGAACCTTCCCAAATGTATTTTGAAGGGTGACGATCATAAAGCCGCTTAGCTTTAAATGATCCTTAAATGGTTTTGGGATAGGGATGAGATAGCTGTGCACATAATTCTGCGGTACTGATGTTGTCCTAATGCTCTGGTTAAAGCAGTCGGTCATCTCCTTCAGGTCTGCATCGCTCAAAGCCTTCATGTGGCCATACCTAACTCCATCGGGCCCTGGTGCCGTGTCGTTTGCCTTTTTCAAAATATGTTTAATATCTTCAACCCGTATGATGTCTTCATAATGCATATTCTTCATGGTGCCAGATAATTCCTCTCTAACTGCATCCCTGGTGTCCGCATCATTATGATTGGTCTGCTCTAAAACATCTCTGGAGAAATGCCTCCCCTTTCTCTTTGTCTGCGCGCACACCATCCTCTCTATCAATTGTTCCCACTGTCACATGCCGATCGTTTCTCTGCATTTGTCTGTGCAGTTTCCAGAATTTTCGCAGTGATTTATACCACCTATCTCCTTCATGAAACATTCCCATTTTTCGTTTTTGGCCTCTGCAGCACAGCGCTTGAAGACCTCCACCTTGTCTTTCTTGACATTTTCCGCTGTGTCCACTTCCTCTCGTGAGTTTCGGGGTGTCTGTCGCACTTTCATTAGCTGCTTCACTGTAGCTCTCTATCTGCTTTCCAAGCATGCTCTACTTATGAGGTCCACCATATGGGCTGAAAAAAAAAGAGTTTTAACAGTCCTGTTGCAAGCCCCATGTCTGAGGCGTCCAAGAAGGCTATCGGTCCACTCATACCGGAAGGTCTTGCGCGCTCCCCCAGCCTTAAATGTCCTGGATTTACAGATCAGGAATAAGCATGGCATGTGATCACTCCCATGATCATTCAAAACAGTCCACTTTACATCAAGGACTGATGACTGGGAGACAAGTGCCAAGTCAATAGCTGTGTCTGCATCACCAGGCCTCATTGCTATTCTAGTTGGCCTACCATCATTTATGCATACCACTTCAGAGTCCACCATGGTATCCGTACTGGCAATTCTCTGTCGGTGGTCTCTACTACTGTCCCAATCTTTGCTCCTCGCATAAGTCTCCATATATGAGTAGCCTATCACCTGGTAATTCTTCCAATTCCTTAAGCCAGTCCCAGTGTTCCTTTCTGAAGAAAAAAAAACAGTCCACTGTGGCATATACATTTATGTTGTTCCAACTTAAGCCACCAATCTCCATTTGTATACCCTGGACCTCTCTTGCACTGTGATTCCACTGGCTCAAGTCAAGTACCACAAGCTTCACTCCTTCCTTCACCAGCAGTTTGCCCATGTCTTTTCTGCCCAGTAGGGTTTATATAACTGGCGTACCCAGGGCAATGGTATTTGTCTGTATTTAGCTCCTGGAGCATGAGGACATCAGAATCATATATTAGCCTCTACAATACAGGACCTCTCTGTCTGGCACTACGATAATTCCAGTATCCCACTCTTACATGGTTTAAACCTAATCTCTCCAATTTTCGTCTTGTTCTCCTGGCGCCTGCCCTCCTATTTCGATGCATTCTTCTCACACCATTTCCTCGTCTTCTCATCCTCACTCTCTCTACGCTAGCTTCTAAAAGATGTGTCAAGCGCAGAGCACGTGCTCCGTAGCTCCGGCGACGATTCCCGTGTTGAATTAATTCCATAAGCAAAGTTTGGATATTGCAGGAAATAACCGGTCGCCCTAGCATTGCCTGCTTGCTAGGGAAGAGGCAGGGGATGTCCCTCAGGAGTCCATACGCCTGGTGCCGCCCCGCACGTCTGCCAGACCTCTAACGTTCACGACCAGTTTACCCATGGCCATCCAGTTCCTTAGCACCCTGGTCCACCTTGAACTTGGTTTATGTTTGGTGTTTTCCGTCTCCTAGGTGGACCGCTGTCCAAAGCTAACGAGTTCCACCTACCCTGGGGAGGGTTAGAGCGCCTTTGACTCCTTGGCAGGCACGTCTCCGAGCATATGAGGTATTTACTAAGGAATTAAGATCCCACCCTAAGATCCTGCTTCGCCCTCTGTGCCCACCGCCAGTTGGTCCACGGCAGCTTATTGGGTATTCGCAGCTAACCTCTATATCTAGAGGCCGTTCCACGATCCGCCACCTGTGGACGCGCTGGGTTGGGGATGGTCGCCCCACCTTTACCCAGATACTCATTTAACTAGCGGCACCACGGGTATACTCATTTAACTAGCGTCACATCGGATGGTCAATAAATACCTACATCTGCGCTTTGTTTTCTACACACAAACTTTTGATTAAGTGAGACATCTCGGCAGTCATAACATCTGATGGTAGATAACTTAAAGAGATTTGAACATGAATCGTCATGGCGAAGGCAGCCTTTTACAAGATGAAAACTATATTGACCAATAAAAAATATGTCATTTGCAACGAGAAGAAGAATGTTGAAGTGCTACAAAGAACCTGTACTTTTGTATGGATGTGACGCGTGGACAATGAACAGATAAGCTGAGAAACATCAGCTGGCTGTGGAGATGTGGTTTCTGAGGAAAATACAAGGAATAGCATGGACAGACAGAAAATCCTACGACCAAGTCCTACAAGAAGCATATAGAAACCATAAACTGAATCGAGAAATTAAACGTAGACGGTCACAATATTTGGAGGAATTCGTTCTTTATCCTCTCCAAACTTTACATCTGCTTATGGCTGAGGGTCAGGATCGTCATCGCATACTCAAAACCGCAAAGTACTTGACCTTCGCAAAGAAGAAAACTGGTAATGCAGAGAAGTAAATACCTGGGTGGCTTGGCCACGTGGTATGGTCCAGTGAAGAGCACTAAGCTGATACACGACTCTGGTGATCGTGTGAGATGGCGAGACATGATCGGCCACTTTTATGGGCATGGTACATTATATTGATGATGACTACTCATGTAGCTCACGGCAAGTCGTGTATACTCATGTAACAAAACTCAGGGCGGTCAGGGGAACAGATAACTTCAGTCTTGATACTTTATGGACAGATAGAAGTGCCTCAGGACAGTTTTGGTTGAGTCCGACATTGACAGGCAGGACCCACATAAAGGCACGCTGCAGTACAACTACATTGTTGAGTCACGTGTGTTGGCAGTGCTGTGTGCTGTCATGTTTGTATAACAATGTACAAGAAACTCTATCTAATTCAGTTCTCTAGGACATCAGCTCATCGAGAACACACGATACCATAGGAGCTACCAGACACCCAGTTCCAGGTAACACCGACACAAGTGCATCGTTCACACATCTACACCCAGGTAACACCGACACACGTACATCGTTCACACACCTACACCCAGGTAACATCGACACACGTACATCGTTCACACATCTACACCAAGGTAACACCGACACACGTACATCGTTCACACATCTACACCCAGGTAACACCGACAAACGTACATCGTTCACACATCTACACACAGGTAACACCGTCAAACGTATATCGTTCACACATCTACACCCAGGTAACACCGACAGAAGTACATTGTTCACACATCTACACCCAGGTAACACCGACACACGTACATCATTTATACATCTACACCCAGGTAGACACTATAAATGTGAGTTCGTGGCATGTCTGTACCTCTCCTGCCCACACTCCCACGCTGTTCTTTATTCATCTCCATCTATAATGTCCTGGATGGCGCAGGCAGAATTATATATAAGCCAGGTGTGTGACATAGAGAGCATCATTTATGAAAAAGAGTGGTTAAAGGTACCGAAATACATGTAGGGCTACTAAAGTAATAGTAACACTGGGTGGTGACTGCAGAGAATGAGCAGCGGGCCGCACAGAGCGTGCGGTGTAACGAATGATCCAGAGCAACACACATCAAGGTGACATAGTGATCTATACTGATGGGTCATTGGTGAGAAACAGAGGTAGTGGTTGGGGATTCATTACGAAGGCAAATGGAAGATGTTTGAGAGAATTTAAAAGAAAAAAAAAAGGGGGGGGGCGTGGAGGGGGGTGGGTGGGTTGGGTGGGTTATATAGCATACGAGATATCAACTTCGGGTTTCAAGATGGTGACAGACGGTCGTGTTGTATTTGTGATCGTTAACTTTCTCGCCTAGGAGATGGATTTATTCATCTCTTGCGTGTAGTTGTGTGCTAGGATGTAAAACCAGGAGTTTCTACTCAAGATCTGCGCGAATGCTACGGAGTTCGTGCATCGAGCGAAGCAATCCTTGAGTGAATTTTTCGCAGCGTGTGTGGTTTCTGTGGTGTTCGGGTTTTTCAACATGGCGGAACAACGTGTGTTCTCCGAGCGGTTGGCAGTCAACCTAATAAGACGGCGTGGGCGCCGGGCAGGTTGCAAGCGACAAGGTAAGCGTGGTGGTTTAAGACGTTTTAGACTCAAGTGTAACCGTCTGTGCCTCAGGAATATCCTTATTCTGTATTGGAACTGCGCCAGCGTAAAACAACGGGGTCCTATTTTAGAAAATATGGTTTACAGGAATGACATTGTAGCGCTCCGGGAGACAAGACTGGGTGATCAGCTACTCAGAATTGCCGGCTTCAAATGTTTCTACAACAGACGACATTTGGGAATGGCTATTCTCATTCGCGACATCATGGTGGCGTCAGAGCTAGACATATCCAGTTGGGACAGTGACGATATACAAATACAGGCGGTAAGAGTTCAATCCAGTCTACAATTTGGGCTGGTTAATGTTTATGCCCGCAACGCGAGTCCATATCACTCGTCCCAGAAGTGGCAGTGCTTAAGTGACATATTAGGTCAAGAGAGAAGTGTTATTTTCTGTGGTTATTTCAACGCTAAAGGCAGACCATGGGGAAATATTTCCTCCAACACACAAGGGGAGGAGCTCGAGACTACACTTGAAACCATTGACTTGGTTTTATCAACAGTGGCTGTGTCACCAGGACAGCAAGCCGTCCAGGGGATGAGGACAGTGCTATTGATCTGGCGCTGGTTTCTCCTTCACTCACTACAGTGTGTAGATGGAGTATCCTAGGACACCATGGCAGCGACCACCACCCTGGCAGCATATTGGTGGAGAAAGGCAGAACCAGGCAGCACAAGTTAACGGTCAAGACGTTCCAGTATGACAGTACAGGGCAAGATGTGGTGAGTGAAATAAGACGTGACAAGCGCAGCAAGCTTCAGGGCAGGAAAAAAAGCTGGGAGCAGCCACCATTGTGGAATCTTGAGGTGAAGAAGGCGGGGTTGGATAAACATGGTGCTGTAAGGAGATGGCAAAATGCCAAGACGAACAGAGCTGGCCATCCCAGTCCCTGCATGCACTTAGAAAGAGAGTATGCTATTTAAAAAAAAAAAAAATGGACAAGGTGGTTAAAAGTGAAAAATGGGCAGAGGTGTGTCAAAGAGTATGCACAGACAAGTCACTGAAATTGTTCCGGCTACTACATAAAAGTATGAATGGAGTAGTCAAAAATAAGAGCATTTCTGACTTCCAACGTGCTGACCTCATCTGGCAGAGGACTGACGAGGGCAAGGGCAAAGCCCTCTTTGGACGCTATTTAGAGCATAGCAACCAGACAGACATGAGAGGCCGAAATCTTACCAAGGAGGTCACGTCAGACAGGTGCAAGGCCCCGAATACTTCGGTTGAAGACACAGTGACAGTGAAAGAAATCAAGACTGTGCTTCGACGATCAAAAACAGTGCTCCAGGGCCAGATGGCATAAGATACGACGACATCAATATGTATACCGACAACGAGCTAGAGGAAATAGCAGACATGTACAACAACAGTATAGGGAGTGCTAGCATCAAGGAGGAGTGGTTACAAAGCTATCTGATTCCCTTGCCGAAGCCTGGCAAAGACCACACAAAAATTCAGGGATATCGAGTTACAACCATGCAAAATACAATAGGCAAGCTGCTGGAGAAGTTAATTGCCAGGAAAATATCAAGCCAGCTAGAGAGGCAAAGTGTTTTCCCACCTACCCTGGGTGGGTACCTTCCAAAAAGAGAAACCTGGACCAATGCAGCAGTTTTTGTCCATGATGTCTATGAAGGTTTCCACTCAGGCATTGAAACCTTTGCTGCAGTGATCTTGAGGACGCGTACAACAGAGTACCATTGGATATTTTAATGCTTCAGCTTCTTGAACTCAAAATAAGTCCATTCCTCCTTAGTTAGATCGCTGTAGCCCCCTTCCAAAGGAAAGCAGTTTTTAGATGTGGCAGTTGGACGTCGGAACCAACAACAATATATCCTGGCCTACAACATGGATCACCATTATCGCCGGTACTATTCAACACCTACACTGTGAGAATCACCAGTGAGCAGATCACTGGACCTGGTAAGCCACTGTCATATGCCGACGATGTTTTAGTGTATCGCCAGGGTAAGGATAGTGACCAGGTTGCTGTGGAACTACAAACCGAACTCAATCGCATAAGTACTTGGTGTGTTGAGGCTGGGGCAATTGTCAACTTAACAAAGGCAACAGTGACTTGGTTCTCGTTGAATAATCATATTGTCAACACTCTAACAACAATTGTAAATCTGTGTTCAGAGACGGTGGAAAGAACGCAGGCAATAAATTACCTGGGATACGGTTTGATCGAAGTCTTGCTTATAATGAGCACATAAACCAGGTGATAACAAAGGCCAAGCGGGAGTGGGCTGCGATGCGGGTGATGGCGGCAGCAAATTGTGAGCAGCGCCATCTATGTCTTCTATACGAAGGGCTGGTCATGTCTGTTTTTGAGTATGCGATGGCAATCCTGCTCTCAGCCGTAAGCAGATAGAAAGGATGGGAAGGATACAGAATTAAGCTAAGAGCATTATTCTTGGATGTACAAGAGATACAGCATGCAGGGCGATGCGCTACCTTCTTGATTGTCCAACCATTGAAAACAGAATACAAGTCTGCAGAGCTCGCGCCTACCTTAGATTTATCGCAAACACACAACATCCACTGCATAGTGAAATTATGAAGGTGAAGGGCAGCAGGTTAAAAAGAGGACGGTCGTGGATGGGTCAAGCCGAAGACATTCTTCAACAGGTGTGTTCACTTGAGGACTTAGAACCTGGCGAGGAGTGGGTACAAGTGCCAACAGATTTCTGCACATCCTTTTCAGTTTGCATCCAACTAGATAGAAAATGCAGACAAGAAAACCCGGCAGTTGTGGAGACGGAAGTACAAGCTTTGATTTTCGAGAATTCGCTAGACGGTTATGCTGTCATTTACACAGATGGGTCGGTCGTCCGACATGTGAGAAGCTCATGGGCCTTTACGGCTCAGGCTGGAGGGAGAATTGTGAAGGAGGACTCTGGTGCTTCTGCTGAGACCACAAGTAGCCTGACTATGGATGTCATGGCATTAAGTAAAGCAATAACATGGCTCGAGACACAGACATTCACTAGGACATGTTTCCTTAGCGACTTGATGAACATGCTCAAGACGATAGCTATTGGGGGGGGGGGGGGGAATCCGAAGATATCTGTTGTAAAGCAGCAGAGAAGTGCGTGGGCATTTACAGCCCGTTCAGCGGGCCGAACCGTTCAAGAATCCAGTGGTGCCCACTCTATGACCACGAGCAGCATGACGATGGAGGTGATGGCAGTTACACAGGCTTTCATATGGCTGGAATCACAGCTTTATACCAACGTGTGTGTACTAAGTGATTCAATGAGTATGATTCAGAAGGTCGAAGCTGGATCTGGTTATTGATTTATATAGCAACGTATTAGATTGTACGTGGCTGTAAAAATTGACTCGTATTGAAGTCATAGAGATTAACACTTAGATATCTTTTATAATAATTTTTATCGCCTTAATACTCTGAGTGAGGGGGTCTTCACTCCCCGCTTTAAACAGAGATGATTATTTTGGATAACAGTTGGTACTTAGCTTGTGAAGTAGTTTTTTCAAGTTAATTATTTGTTGAATGTTCTTTAATTCGTTTTGTTCCTTGTTTGCATTATATTCGTTGGTCTAATTAGTTATATCGTTATAATATTGTCATTTACTTATCCATTTGTATTATTGATATTTTGTAAGTTAATGTAATTGTGATTTTTTTAAATGATCTTGTATTTTTGCTTAACTTTGACTAATTTACACTTTCTTCATGGATGAAATGTCTGTGAAGTGGCAACACTGGCTCAATAAGTCAGGAATACGCCTTGGACACTTAAAACATTTGCAGCTTATTTAACAAGCTACCAGAGTTATCTTCTATTCTTAATCAAACTTTTCATTTATTCGGCCTTAGTGAAAGTAGACTTAATGATACAATTTCAGATGAGGACATCTCTATTAAAGGGTACAAAGTTTTTATAAGGGATCCCTGTAGGAAACAAGAGACAGGCATAATAACCTATGTTTCTAATTTACTAAATGTTCACCGTAGGCTAGACTTTGAAACTTGCGAAATAGAATGCATCTGGTTAGAGCTAAAACTTCAAAACCGCACACCCCTGATAATTGGCTACCTTTATCGAAATCCCAGTGCTGGACACGTCTGGTACGAAAACTTCACTACCATGATGGATGTGGTTTTCGCTTCTGGGAAGGAAATTATACTACTCGGAGACTTTAACATTGACACCAACAAATCCAACATAATATGGGAAAATATAATTGCATCATACAATTTCCAACAAATAGTACAACAAGCTACTAGAGTAACAAAGTCATCTTCAACAGTCATAGATCACATTTATGTAACTTGCTCAGACAACATCATAGAATGCACCGTACCCAATTGTGCAATGAGCGATCACTACCCAATATGCTGCACGTGGTCTAAAAAAGGAATTAAAATTCCTAAACATAAACACATAAGTGTAAAATATAGAAGTTACAAAAATTTCAACCAAAACGCATTTTTACAGGACTTGCTCAGTTCACCTCTAGACAATGTTTATCAGCTTCCTGACCCGGATGATGCTCTGGAATTCTGGATGAAAATCTTTATTGATGTTTTTGATAGACATGTGCCAGTCAAGGAAGTTAGAGTAACACACCACGTCAAGCCACCTTGGATCACCCAGGAAATACTTAAAATTATGAGAGACAGAGATAAAGCACATAAAAAGCGGGATCTCGGTGCATACCGTACACTTAGAAACAAAGTTCAATATAACATACGACGGGAAAAGAAACATTACTTTAAGAACTTAGTAATGGATAAAACAAATAGTAAGGATATATGGAAAGCAATTAACACCTTGACAAACAAGTATAACTTCCGAAATTCTTTACCATCAAATCATATTACATGCGACCAATTCAGTAATTTTTTTCAAAATGACATAGATCAGTTGAAGGCTTCAATACTTAATTATCCTTGCAACTTATCTTTATTGTCATCGTTTTGCGAGAATAGATGCCCCCGAGATATTCTTTCCGACATACCGCTAATGACAATCACTGAAGTATTCGCTTCCCTCAGTAACCTAAAAAACACAACCTCATCTGGGTTAGATGGAATCAGCAACCGGATTCTCCGTTGTGCTGCGCCAGTGATCTGTACATCACTAACCTATGTATATAATCAGTGTCTAACCAAAGGCCACTTTCCATCAGCTCTCAAAATCGCTAAAGTGTACCCTCTTCTTAAATCTGGTTCATTGGACAATGGTCTCCCGAACAATTACAGACCCATTTCCTTACTATCATCACTATCTAAGCCACTAGAAAAACACATCCATTAAGTAACATTACAGTATTTAGTTCGCAACAAGCTTATTGTTGACAGCCAATCAGGATTTCGACCAAAATATTCTTGCCATACGACCCTAACAAACATGATAGAAAATTGACACCAGAATATAAACAACAACAGTCTATGTGGAACTGTGTTTATTGATTTCAAGAAAGCATTTGATATGATAGACCATGTTATTTTAATTAAAAGACTCGAGACAATGAAAATAGGCCTTAATGTAGTCACTCTAATATCATCTTTCTATCAAACAGAAAGCAAGTAGTATCACATAATAAATCTCTGTCTCAAACCACTACCTTCAATATTGGAGTACCGCAAGGCTCTATTCTTGGCCCTCTATTATTTGCCATATATATTAACGATCTACCTTTGCATCTTTGGTCGTCCTGCGATCTATTTGCAGATGACTGTACGGTGTACACAAACGCTGAAGACTGTATTTTACTGGAGTCGTCTTTACAACAAGAATTAAATAATGTAATAAAGTGGAGCTATTCAAATCGTATGCAAATTAACATCACTAAAACAAAAGCAATGTTATTAACAACTAGACAAAGACTTCAAACTCTAAGCTCACACACATCACTTCAACTTCACATCGATAACATGCCAGTAGAAAGTGTAATTGAGCACAAAACATTAGGCCTAATCATTGATAGAAACATAACCTTTAATTCCCACGTTCAAGCGCTTATTAAACAAACAGCGAAAAAAGTTTACCAACTCGCCAAGATTAAAAACTTCCTTGATGAGGACACAAGGAAGTTTTTCTATACTTCTCATATACAGACACACTTTGACTACTGCTCTACAATCTGGGACGGTTGTTCTAATTCAAACACCAAGCGACTTTACTCACTCCAGAAACGGGCCATGAGTCTAATTTATAGCAAACATTTATCTGACAATCCTAGCCTGTATAAACGCCTTCAGTTACTACCATTCCGCAAACGCCTGCATTTCAATAAAGCTAAACTAATTCACAAAATCCTGCATCGGAATGCCCCAAATTACCTTTGGCCATTGTTTAAATATAATGCTAGACACAGTAAACGTTTAAATATACTACACATTCCGAAGACTAGGATTGACTTATACAAAACAAGCTTAACGTACTCTGCAGCTCAGCTGTGGAACAATCTTCCACAAGAAATCAAAGACATCACCAATCCCTATTCATATAATCGCAAATTATTCGAACACTATCTCAATACGGATTACCTTCCCCCTTAATAATTGAGATAATAATAATAATAACAAAACCCTAGTATAACAGCCAATCCTCTTTTTGTAGGCCAGTATATTCCACATGGCTAATAACAAGTGTCAGACCATTATCTAGTATTACTTTGACGTGCAGTTTTGATGTTTGCATTTTGCCCATGCCTTTATAATGCATATCTTTTATATTGTTGCTGTTCTTTGTTATCCTTGAATGATGTGTGAATGAAATAATGTATGAAAGAGAGTGATAGAAGGGCAGAATGTTAGACGGGCCTGCGTGCCCAATTCTTAACCCTTTGAAAATAAAGTTTGTTCGTTCGTTCGTTCGTTCGTTCGTAGACAGTGGACTGAGTCGCTGCGGAAGTCTGTTGTCCGTAAAGTCACCTTCATCTTCGTCCCAGGATATGCAGGAGTCGAGGGAAATGAACGAGCTGATAAACTGGCTGGCTCTGACCCCCTGTAGATGGCCAGCCCATGGATCGTGGAGATGTTATTAACGTCCTCATAGATATGGCGAGAACAGAGGACTTTGACGTCAGTCAATCCACATCGATGTCCAGAATGAAAGACTTGGGAGTAAGAATCGGCACAGCCAGACGCGAGAGGTACATCGGGAAAACAAAGCGCCTCGTCAACCAACACAGAACTGGCACTATTAGCCACCGGACGCTGATGCAAATGCTGGGGGGAGGATCTGAGCACCTATGGACATGTCCGGAGTGAAATGAAGATACCCCAACTGATAACTGATAACTGAATGGTTGCTGTCTCTGGAGCGGTCTCGGCTGGCAAAGATGACTGTGAATCTACAACCATAGCCAGAGTGCGAGAACAGCAAATTAAAAGAGGGGTGGCCAAACAAGAACACTACACAGGAAGCCAAAGAAGATTGATAAACCAACACAGAACTGGCGTCGTTAGCCGCTACACGCTGCGGGATGTGCTGAGGAGGGGTTCCGGGCACGTATGGACTGAATGGTTCGATGATCTGCCGACTAACTAACTAATTAACCAACCAACCAACCAACCAACCAACCAACCAAACAAAAAACCAACCAACCAACCAACCAACCAACCAACCAACCAACCAACAAACGAACGAACGAACGAACGAACTAACTAACTAACTAACTAACTAACTAACTAACTAACTAACTAACTATAGCATACGAGATATCGATCTCCAGCATGAGAATGGAAGTGGAAGCAGTCACAGCAGCCTTCCCATGGTTGGAGGTGACATTTACTCCACACATTGCATTCATTGCGGACTCACGCGGAGTATGCTTATTAGCTGGAGAAATGAATTTTCGTGTAGAATGGCTTGCCTCTCTTTAGAGGTCACAGATTGTGAGAATTGTATGGACCTTTTGCCCTGATCATGTGAAGCTCCGGGGAAATGAAGGGCTGATAGCCAGGCAGGGAACGCACTTCTCTGTGGTTAGCAAATTGCACATGCTTTACAGGACGCTGTAGACAACACAAGCAGTTTTGCTGTTGTGATCTCTTAGGCAGTTTTACATTCAGTTGTTTGCCAGTACTTTCTGATCGACCGGCACCCATACCATGTCGGAAAAACCAACACAACACGGTATGCTGCCAAATCGCGTGCAGCTGTGTTTCGAAATCTGGCATGCGGGAGAATGAACAGCGTCCGTAACCCATTCTTGGTGGTAAGTTGCCTATGGACAAAAGAGAGGTGGTCGGGCGCCTGTGGGAGTAAGTGTAGAAGGCGGAGAACAGACTGGGAACCTGTATGTGTAGAGAATAATATTTCGGGGGATCGGCAGGGGGTTTGGACAAAACATAGAGTACAGATCAGGAGCATTTTCAAATCAGATGGCAGTTGGAACGATTAGCGGTAATACTCTTCGCTGGCTGTTGTTCGAGGGATGGAGTGCGCGTAGGAATGTGCTGAGTGCAGTGATGTCGGTTCTTAGCTCCACGCAACACAAACTCAACCCCATCTATATATTCCTTCTTGTGTTTCTGACAATAATTCTGAGAAGAGGTTTGGTGGCCGCGCTCCGTGGCTACGAGCTTTCCGACGCGATTCATAGGCCCGTTTACCGGCGTTCGAAACACCGCTGCGACCGATTTGGCAGAAGACCGCGTTGCGCTGGGTTTTAACGAGTTAGTAAAGGAGCGGGTCGTTTAGAAAGCAATGGGAAACTACTGAACGTACAGGTGACAAGACATCAACAACAGCAGTTAAATGCTGATGTTTACAGCGATGTCCTTTAAATAGGATATGCATAAAATTTAAAAAAAAAAACAGGTTTGTTGAATGAAATAGACCCCTCGAGATTCTTAGCATGCAATAGGTCCTGGTCTTTGGGTGGGAACTATATATTGTCATAACACTCCCTGGGGTGAGGAGAACCAGCTATCACACATTACTAACGGGATGTCTTCAGCCTTGAGACAAAGGTGACCTCCATCTACAGAAAACCTCCAACCTTAGGATCACTATTTCGCTCGCTATCAACCAAGGGACGTTACCCCTTTCAAACCTCGTCCTGAATACATGACACAACTCTGGTATCTAACTATGACAACAAGATGGTGTATTATACAAAATGAATGAGGATGATGATGATGACTCCGAGAAAGGCCTCGCTGCATCTAGGTGAGATAAGACATGGCAATACTAGAGTAGCCTCAAGGAGGAAGTGTCATCACAGTAACATGTTCCAAGTACCATGCGTGCAGGGCTTGCACAGTTGACTGAGTTGTATTCAACACAACCCCGTTTCCAGTAGGTGTCTGGACAATTTTAAAGGGCGAGCAATCGCTCTGGACTGGGTAGAGGAATTTAGTGGTTCTTTCCCCTCGACCAGTAAATTTCACCAGGCTACGAAATATCACAAGGCGAACCGAATGATTTCGTGACATATATGCAAATTTTAGCGTGTTTTCGAGGTGCGCATCCGCTATTGTAAATATCACTCTACAGTTTGCTCAGGTTAATATTCCAATTCTCTGAGTGCTTCTGTGACATCTGTTATTCCATCTTGCCCAACTGGTTGTCCATACTTGGAATGTTTGATAACGTCACTGAGTGTGTTATTTTAATGTTTGAATGGAGGGTCCATTTGAGATGCTCTCTTCTGTTAGTTTTCGTACATATACGCACACACACCAAAATACAACCACATCCACGCACACAAATTTATGCCTGACACAGGTAAGTAAAGTATGAAGTACTGGTCAGACAACTAACATATACGTTTGTGACTTATATCCAGAACTGTCACGGAACCTGGGCGAGTTTTACTGTGTCCTTAACGGCAACTACAATGACAAGCAACAGGTGAAGAAAGAAGGGACCAGCCATAGCAAGATGGTCGTCAGATTCCAGCCTGTATACGCTCCTTTGCTGTCAGGGGTAAGTGTACACACACAACTGTATACTCGCATTACCACCACATATTATATAACACACACCACTGAATACATGCATCACCAACTGCAGGCTATACTACCCACACATTTCAGTCGTTGACTAATGCATGAACATAAGAACCAACTCTCTCTCTCTCTGTCTCTCTCTCTCTCTCTCTCTCTCTCTCTCTCTCTCTCTCTCTCTCTCTCTCTCTTCTCTCTATCAACATAACTATATTACAAGAGACATAATCACTCTCGTCTCAGCTACCACTCGTGTACCTGCAAGAGGTCGTGTCCGGAGTGCTGGAGAGAGCTTACTATGGGATTATGAGTGAAGGCGACGACGGCATCATCTACATGAAACAAACCAACTTCACCGGACACTCTCAGATCAAGTTGGTGTTGTATCACATTGTACAAGCTCTACTCTTGTCGTTTCCTCATTCATCGCATCATCTCATTTCATTTTATTCCGCTTGTATCTTGTGGTGTTGAGGTGAAGCATAATCAGTGTGAGAGTGTCGGTTTATTTTCTTCATATATCGAATTTCATATATTCATATATTCACTGTGTCCATTGTTTACATGGTCTGCCATTTCGTCTGTTTCCATTTGGTCTGTACAACATTGCTTGTTGTGGCATACTGTTAGTTGGTAGCCTAGATATATGGCCGAACCATTTCACTTGCCGTTTTCTTATTAAATCTAGCGCCGCTGCAAACCCCACTTTAGTCGTGATTTATTCATTTCTTATTTTCTCTCTTCTTGACACATTGACTATTTTTATCAGGAATATAATTTCTCGTGTATGTATCTTTTCTTTTGTTCTGTTATTATCCAGATTTGACATTGGCAGCATATAGTTGGTAGTTAGATTGTCTTATAGAATGCTTTTATGGTATCTATTAATACGTGTTTTTTCTTTAGTATTAGTGACTTTTGTCAAATGAGTTGTTTTGCTTTATTGCATCTATTTTGGACCTCGTGTTCTGATGTACCATTTGATGACGTTATACTTCGTAAGTACCTGAAGCTCTTTACATGTTTCAGGGGGTTCCCTCTTAGATGCATCTATGTTTGTTTTTTTATTCTTTGGATATAGTCATTACCTCTGTTTTACTTGTACTAATGTTCATGTTGTGTTCTTTACACACTTCTATTTAGACTATTCATGTGGTCTTGTAATTGTGCTTCTGATTTTGCTATATGTGATAGATCGTCAGCTATTATGAGTTCTTTATGGTGTAATTTACTGTTGCTTATTCTCTGGTCTGTTCTTCATGCGGCGTTGTTACGGTCTCTCTTTGACCGTTTCTTTACATATGATGTCATTATATAGGTAATGAACAAGAGAGGGGATAACAATACAAGTAAGAGACTATGCCCACCGCACACGAAATGCGTGCCTCAAGGGCATCTCCTTCTTTGTGCTTATGTGACATAGGCCCGTGACGTCAAAATCAGTAGCCTTTATTTTGAGTGATATTACTCATCAATAAATAGTCGACTGCTTTTTGCAGTGTTACTTCCCTTTTTGATTATATTTTTAAAAAAAAATAACATTTAAAGTTTACGGTTATTATTGGTTGTACTGGGCGGGGCTTAAACACTGTAATCATATGATTGACGGTGTGTTGGTGTTACATTGCTCTTCCTTCTCGGTTTCTTCATCCTTTTTCTCTTCTTCTTTGTTTATCTGTATTGGGTACGGCGTAAACACTTTCATAATTCCATTGGCGGTGTCTAAGAGTTAGGGTTGGAGTGCGTTTCTCGAGGTAATCTAGATAAAAACGTTAGTTCCATATTTGGCGTTGGACGCATTACTAGATAAAGGTTTCCGTTCTTTTTTAAGGGGTGAGTGAGTGGAGGAAAGGCTAGATATGTGAAGCCGATCAATGTTGAGGGGTAGGCGTTTAGCGGGATGGCTAGATAATACGTATGTTCCCTTTTAAGGGAAGGTGTGATCGATTGGAGGAGTTGCTAGATAAAGATACCCGTTCATTGTTAAGGGGTGGGTGAGTGGAGGAAAGGCTAGATAATTGCTTACGACAATTGTTAAAGAAATAGCGAGTTGCGGAGTAGCTATATAAATACATCAGTGTTTTTGTTAAGTGAAAGGTTGGTCCAGAGAAGGAGTGGCTAAAAATGGCGTAATTTGTTTTTAATGGGTGGAAGAGAGGAGGAGTCTCAAGATAAGTGCTTCCGATTGTTGATAAGGTGTAGTCGAGTGGCTAGTTGATGTGTGAGGTGGAAGTAACAGCGGATCTATCTTGTCCATCCATCTAGTAGGATTTACCCCACTGGCTGCATCGTGATTATAGCGCTGTCATATTATTTGAACTCCCGATTATACCCGTCTGCATTTTACTAATGTGTACAAAACTAAACGTATCAAAAGTATGCAATAACCACTATATGCGTCTAAATGACAGTCTGCGTGGGATAAAAATGCAATAAAAATCGACACATATTGCACATACTTTTAGATAGGAAATTGCGACCCGTATCCCTGAGTGCAGACTCAGCTGTCTGTGTGCGTGCGTCAGTTTTTCCTTGTTAAGACTGTGGTGGAGTGGCATGGTGATTTGTGTTGATGGCCGTTGTCATGTGTTGAAGTACATATGTTCCTACAGCGAGGTGCAGTTATTATATGGAGATGACAAGTTCGAAGCCTGGTCGGGGATAGTTTTCGTCACTAAGGGATCGTTACTACCACCGATCTTCGATGTTAAGGGTTACGATTTCTGGCCTTCTAACTGCCGGGCCCAGGAATCTAACCCGCGATGGCCGCCGTGTAGCAGAACGGAAGACTTTATCTCTAACAAGGAACGGAAGTATTTATCCAGTCTCTCCTCCACACGCCAACCCTTAACATTGTACGGAAGCATGTATGTAGCCTTTCCTCCACTCACCCTCCCCTTAATAACGAAAGGAGATTTTTAGTTAGCCACTCCTCCACTCTACCACTCTGTCCCTTAAAAAAAAAGAACGGGTATATTTATCTAGATACTCAGCCACTCGCTCAGAGATTAACAATGGTCTGAAAAACGTATCTAATCTTTCCACACACACACACACACACACACACACACACACACACACACACACACACACAACACACACACACACCTTAACAACGAATGGGGACATTTATCTAGCAACTCGTTGACTCGACCACACTGTCCCTTACAAAGGAACGAATTTATTTATCTAGCTACTTCGCCACTCACCCACCCTTAACAATGTTCGGAAGCATTTGTATAGCCTTTCCTCTACTCACCTACACATTAACATCGAATGTAAACTTTTATCTAGCCAATCCGCCACTCTCCCACCCCTTAACACTGATCGGAAGCAAATATCTAGCCTGCCCTCCAAACATCAATCCCTTAACAAAGTACGGAAGACTTTATCGAACAACTCCTCCACTGAACCACCCACTCCCTCATTAAGAGAAGGACTTATGTATCTAGCCACTCTGTCACTCGACAACCCCTTAACAGTGATGTAAAGCACTTATCTAGCCTGCTTCCCTTCACTCACGCCTTAATAACGAACGGGAACCATTATCTAGCAATGTTTCCGTCTCTTACCATGGAACGGACTATTTATCTAGCTACTCCACCATTCGACCAACCCGAGGAAACACACTGTAACCCTAAACTTTACACACCCCTAATGGAATGATATAGTGTTTACGCCCGGCCCAATATAGATAAACAAAGAATAAGAGAAATAGGATGAAGAAACAGATGAGGAAGAGCACTGTAACACTATCACATCTTCAATCATATGATGATAGTGCGTAAGTCCCGCCCATTTCAATCAATAGTAACCATAATCTTTACGGTTTAAATTTTTTTTTTTAAATTAATTCTGAAAAAATGGGAGATAACACTGCAAAAACATTTGACTATTTATTCACGAGTTATATCAATTAAAAATTTAGGATACTGAATTTGACGTCACGAGCCTACGTCACATAATCATAAAGGAGGATGTGCCCTGGGGTTGCGCAACTCATTTGCGGTGGTTAACGTCCCTGACTTACTACAGGCAGGACACAACATTATCGTACTCAGGATCTTGCCGTGAAATGTTCTTAGTGTCCTCCATTTGTTCTCACTATGTATTCACTTTCTTGAATAAGCTTCTAATAAGTTCTTAGATGTGTTCTCCCTGCGTATAGTTTAAGGATGCCCTACGTTGTATTTCTATCTACTCTATCAACTGCCTATTCCTGGTCAAGAAAGGCTATGTAGAGTGCTTAAATCCAATTGATTTTTCTGTAAATTGTCTCAGAGTAAAGATGTTATCTTTTATTGTAGGGCGTAATCTTTCCTAAAGAATTTCGTAAAATATTTTCAGTGATGACCCACAAGGGAAATGCCTCTGTAATTTGTGTGCACTCTCTTTTACTGCCTTTCTTTTCTCCACACTGGACTACCTGGTCCCACTCCCAAAGCCAGTCTTGGATCACTCAACACTAAACGGATATAGAATTATCACCGTGTAAAGTAACTTTGGCAAAGTCCTCGAGAAGATAGTAGCATGCAAGTTGCAGCACCAGCCACAATGACAGATATATACTGCTCCCAAAGGACATGGAGGTACTGGTCTGGGAAGGACACATGGGCCAGTGCGGCAACATTTGCATCCGAAGCCTTTGAGGACATCCAAATAAACAAGAGACGGTGGTGGTGACGGTGGCGGTGGAACTTGACCTAGAAGATGCTTACAGCAGAGTCAGGTATGATCGTTTGATATACTCTTTTGAACATGAAGGTGTGCCCTTGGATTGTCAAATTGATTGCTGTGGTAGTTATGATCGTAACGTCGCACTTCGCATGCATTAATTGACTTCCGACATCTGTAATAATACACTTGGGTTGCCACGAGGATCTGCCTTGTCCCCAGTTCTCTTTAATGTCGCAACAATTGAGTCACCAGGAATTGGTAGAAGCTTGACATTCGCAGATGATGTGCTCGGGTACAAACAGGGAAGAGACAGGTGAAGAATGATTGAAGACTTTCAGTCGGCAGTAAACAGTGTGGAGGAGTGGTGCATGGACTCAGAGGACATAATAAATCCAGACTAGGCATAGATTGTGTGGTATTCCTTGAATAACCGAATCGTGAAGGCAGATGTCCTATGTATCACATTAAATAGATATTCTCTCAGGAGAGAGAGAGAGAGAGAGAGAGAGAGAGAGAGAAGGAGAGAGAGAGTGAGAGAGAGAGAGAGAGAGAGAGACAGAGAGAGAGAGAGAGAACGAACGAACGAACAGACTTTATTTTCAAAGGGTAACAAATTGGGCACGCAGGCCCGTCTTACATTCGGCCCTTCCAATCATTCATCTTTCTTTCATCAACAGTGCATAGGAAAAAAACATTGTCACATGAATTTTGTAAACATAAACAATGCATATTACTATGTTATGAGACACATCCACCACCCACCCACACATCCCCCATTCACTCCAACTTCCCCACCCAACCACACACACATACAATACATTCCCCCACCCATCCACCACATACCTACACCTACACATCTCCCCACCCACACACACCTCTCACCCACCACACATCCCATCCACCCACACCCCAAGCACACATACATTCAATAACCCACACATCCCCCACCTACACACATCTCCCCACCCACTCACATATCCTCTACCCATCCCATTTCCCACCAACAATCACTCACCCAGTATCCTCCTCCACCCACACACCTCCAACCACCCAACCAAACACACATTCCTCAGCCACACACATGTCTCCCCGTCAACTCACATATTCCGCACCTACCCACACACAAATTCCGCACTCACCCACATAATCTCCCATCTCCCACCCACACATCCTCTACCCAACCATCCCCCAACCAAACATCCCTTAACCACACACCCTTACTCATATACAATCACCCACCCACACATCCTCTACCCACCCACACATCATCCACCCAACCACACATCCTCCATCCACCCATTCCCCAGCCACACATCCCTTAACCACACACCCCTACCCATATACACACACATCCCCACCCACGCACAATCTCCCCACCCATACAAACATCCCTCACACACATCCCCACCCACCAACACATTCCCCATTCACAAACACACACCTCCCATCCACGCACACACAACCCATACATTCATCATCTCACACATCCCTAGGCACACGTACTTATCCCTCAACCACTAACACCCACACATCCCTTACCCACTAATCAACACATACATCTCCTATCTACCCACCCACACTCACACATCCCAACCACCCATCTAAGCACACATCCCCCACCCTAACACACATCCTTCACCCACCCACAAACCCAACCACACCTTCACCCACCCACACAAACATCATTTAACCACACCCAGCTCCCCTCCCACACAATACCACACCCACACACATCCCAAAGACACATCCCTCACCCACACACACATCTATCCACACATCTCCTATCCATCCACACATCCCCCAACTACAATCACCCTCACTACCCACACATACATCCTTCATTCAGCCACACACACCCCCACCCAGCCAGACATATCGCCCACCCACACACACATCTCCAAATCCATCACCCACACATATCACGCACCCCTCCCCCAACCCACACACCCCCCACACACATTCACCCACACATCTCTCACCCACACACACTCCCCACCCATCCACCCAAACATCCCACACCCATACACATCCCTCACCCACACACACATCCCCAAACCCACAACCACCCCCACCTGCACACATCTCCCACCCACCACATATCCCCACACCCACATCTCCCCACCCACACATATACCCCCACCCATCCCATAACCCACCATCAATCATCCACCAACATATCCTCCTCCACCCACTCACCCACAACCATCTACACAAACACACATCCCCATCCACAAACACATCTCCCCATATACCCATACATCTCGCACGCACCCACACACATCCCCCACCCACCCACACACAATCCCCCACCCACCCACACAAACCCACCCCTCCCATCCACACATCCTGAGCCCACCCACACACATAACGAATCCACCCACACACACATCCCCCGATCACCCAACCTACTATTATGATCAAACTCCCACACTTTACACACACATACAGTGACGATTGTCGTGAGCATTGTCGCAAAATTGTAAAGAAAATGGAGAAAAATTGTACATATACATTTTGTAACTTAAAAATTAGTGATGCAATTCAACTCTCTCTCTCTCTCTCTCTCTCTCTCTCTCTCTCTCTCTCTCTCTCTCTCTCTCTCTCTCTCTCTCTCTCTCTCTCTCTCTCTCTCACTAACGCTCTCACTCAAATTACAGTAATGATATATTATACATGATAAAATCAAGTGTCATACATACAAAATGATAATGTGAAAGATGAAAATACACAAAAAATATGGAATGGCATGTTACAGGACATGCGAGCACTGAATTCTCTCTCTCTCTCTCTCTCTCTCTCTCTCTCTCTCTCTCTCTCTCTCTCTCTCTCTCTCTTACACAGGCACACACACATTCCCCACACACACACACATATCCCTCACATACACACCCATATATACATCCTCACATCTAGACAAATACTTGATGCCTCACATGATCACTGAAGCTAATAAGAACAAACTCCCACACTTTACACACAATTGAGACACTGACGATTGTCGTGAGAATTCTCGCAATTGCAAGAAGTGGAGAAAAAATTATACAAATACATTATGTAGCGTAAAAATTAGTGATGCAATTCAACTCTTTTTTTTTCTCCCCCCCCTCTCTCTCTCTCTCTCTCTCTCTCTCTCTCTCTCTCTCTCTCTCTCTCTCTCTCTCTCTCTCTCTCTCTCTCTCTTGCGCTCTCTTTACATACACACACTCTCACACTCATTCACTCTCTCTCTCTCTCTTACTTACACTCACTAACTCTCTCACTTGCTTTACAGTAATTTACGTGAATTCATTTTATGCATGTTAAAATCAAGTGCATCAAAATGATAATATGAAAAAAATGAGAATACACAAAACATATGGATCAGCATGTTAGATACATTTAAGACTCAGACATAAATAAGATGGACTATGGTCCATAAGATAACTATGGATCAGCATGTTAGAGTACATTTAAGTACTTCTCAATCAACTTATGTCTTTTGAGAATCATGTGTAGACTTTGGTGGTGAAGGCTGGAAAGGGACTTAAAGTGTTGAGGGCGATGGCAGAAATCGGTATAGAGCAGAGGGTGCTTTACTTGCTCTTTCGGCGGTTAATAAGAGAGGGTAATAGTACCGGAGGACATATCGGACAAGCACAAGTTAATAGTACCTGAGGACATATCGGACTGACACAAGGTAGTAGTACAAGAAGACATATCGGACTGGCACAATGTAATAGTACCGGAGGACATATCGGACTGGCACGAGGTAATAGTAACACTGGGTCGTGAATGCTAGATGTTGGTATTTATATAGTAATCAATGGCCGCATTAAATGTGTATCCCTTGCATGGCATTTATATCTCCATCAGTGGTTATTTTGTAATTATGTCTTGAACAGTTGTGAGATCACATGTATATAACCAGCAGTTGTTGCGTTCGGTTTATATCGCGGTCATTTGCTTCACTACATTTCCGTCCCCAGCAGGAATAACATTACATTTAGCGAATTAGACATGTACCGTAGAGTTTTATCTGATAAGATGTAAGTTATGTTAGCCTTTACAGTTTATCTGATAAGATGTTAATGGTGTCAGCCGTACATTTTGATCTGATAATATGTAAGCGGTGCCCGCTGTAAGTTGTATCTGCAGAGATGTAAGTGGTGTCGTGTCAGCTGAACATTTTTATCTGTAGAGATGTAAGTTTTGTCCACCGTACAGTTTTATCTGTATAAAAGCATGTGATGGCAGTTGTACGGTTTTACATCTATTCCCCACAGCCCTGACACTTTCGACGCTAACCAGGCCAAGAATTTCACGTTGGATGACCTGCAAGGAAACAACTGTACCACCGCCTTTACGCGTGTCCAACAATTCGTCTTCACTGCGGACTGGGAGAACTGTAAAGAGGATAAAGTACAAGGGGTAATATATCGTGTCCAGATCTCACTGTCCTGTCATCTAGTGCTGTCAGTAATTCATGATAGCCTTGGTGACGTAGCCATTGTGTGTGTCTGATGGCACATTTGTGTTGGTTGACCAGTTCTATAGTCCAGTCGGTGGGTCATATGGTCATCAGCACCGCGGCTGTCTTTACGTCTCACGAGATGAATTGGTACCCATTGAGCTGTGTCGGCATGGAAACCCGGTCAACCTTTTAAATCCTCCCTGGATGCGCATTCGAACCCAAGGCAAATGGGACGCATCTAGACACTAGACTATTGCTTGATATCAACAATATCTGCGTCATCTGTGGCCAAATCGTATAGTTCCACCACAAGGTGTTTTCAGTGATTCGATGCAGCATATCTATGTTATATATCATCAAATGACAGATCAGAAGACGAGATCGAAAGTAGATATAATAAGGCAAACCAACTTATTGGACAAATGGCACCAATACTAAAGAACAAACATGTATCAATAACTACTAGGAAAGCACTTTACAACACAATCTTCCTACCAACTCTATGCTAACAATGACAAACCTGGACAATGACAGAAAAAGAGAAAAGAAAAATCACAACAACAGAAATGAGATTCCTGAGAAGAATACTCAACGTATCAACAAGAGAAAAAATAAATCAGAAATAAAGAAATCGGGACTAAAGTGGGGGTTATAGCAGAAATAGATTCTATTAGAAAGCAGCAAGTCAAACGGTGTGGCCATGCAAGTAAGTTACCATTTAACAGCTTACCACGACAAACAATGATGTACAGACAAGCTGGAAACAGAGGAAGAGGTCGACTACGTAAACGTTGGACGGAGGGAATAGCAGAGCCCATTGGAATATCGATACATGAAGCCCATAGGCGGGCACTCTCCCGCTCGCTGTTTATACTTCACTTCGACACCGCAAGGTACAAGAGTAACATTATGAGATGAGATGAGATGAGATGAGATATCTATCTTAGCCGGTGTGCTTCACGTGAGTGCTAGAACATTTGCCCAAGCATGTCATGCCTACATTCATTGGTTATGTTGGGGTTTTTGTATCATGCTATGCTTCACAATGTCTTCTTCTTCTTCTTCTTCTTCTTCTTCTTCTTCTTTCTTCTTCTTCTTCTTCTTCTTCTTCTTCTTCTTCTTCTTCTTCTTCTCTTCTTCTTCTTCTTCTTCTTCTTCTTCTTCTTCTTTCTTCTTCTTCTTCTTCTTCTTCATCTTCTTCTTCTTCTTCTTCTTCTTCTTCTTCTTCTTCTTCTTCTTCTTCTTCTTCTTCTTCTTCTTCTTCTTCTTCTTCTTCTTCTTCTTCTTCTTCTTCTTCTTCTTCTTCTTCTTCTTCTTCTTCTTCTTCTTCTTCTTCTTCTTCTTCTTCTTCTTCTTCTTCTTCTTCTTCTTCTTCTTCTTCTTCTTCTTCTTCTTCTTCTTCTTCTTCTTCTTCTTCTTCTTCTTCTTCTTCTTCTTCTTTCTTCTTCTTCTTCTTCTTCTTCTTCGTCTTCTTCGTCTTCTTCGTCTTCTTCCTTCTTCTTCTTCTTCTTCTTCTTCTTCTTCTTCTTCTTCTTCTTCTTCTTCTTCTTCTTCTTCTTCTTCTTCTTCTTCTTCTTCTTCTTCGTCTTCTTCTTCTTCTTCTTCTTCGTCTTCTTCGTCTTCTTCGTCTTCTTCGTCTTCTTCTTCTTCTTCTTCGTCTTCTTCGTCTTCTTCGTCTTCTTCTTCTTCTTCTTCGTCTTCTTCTTCTTCTTCTTCTTCTTCTTCTTCTTCTTCTTCTTCTTCTTCTTCTTCTTCTTTTCTTCTTCTTCTTCTTCTTCTTCTTCTTCTTCTTCTCTCTTCTTCTTCTTCTTCTTCTTCTTCTTCTTCTTCTTCTTCTTCTTCTCTTCTTCTTCTTCTTCTTCTTCTTCTTCTTCTTCTTCTTCTTCTTCTTCTTCTTCTTCTTCTTCTTCTTCTTCTTTCTTCTTCTTCTTCTTCTTCTTCTTCTTCTTCTTCTTCTTCTTCTTCTTCTTCTTCTTCTTCTTCTTCTTCTTCTTCTTCTTCTTCTTCTTCTTCTTCTTCTTCTTCTTCTCTTCTTCTTCTTCTTCTTCTTCTCTTCTTCTTCTTCTTCTTCTTCTTCTTCTTCTCTTCTTCTTCTTCTTCGTCTTCTTCTTCTTCTTCTTCTTCTTCGTCTTCTTCGTCTTCTTCGTCTTCTTCGTCTTCTTCTTCTTCTTCTTCGTCTTCTTCGTCTTCTTCGTCTTCTTCGTCTTCTTCTTCTTCTTCTTCGTCTTCTTCTTCTTCTTCTTCTTCTTCTTCTTCTTCTTCTTCTTCTTCCTTCTTCTTCTTCTTCTTCTTCTTCTTCTTCTTCTTCTTCTTCTTCTTCTTCTTCTTCTTCTTCTTCTTCTTCTTCTTCTTCTTCTTCTTCTTCTTCCCTCTTCTTCTTCTTCTTCTTCCTCTTCTTCTTCTTCTTCTTCTTCTTCTTCTTCTTCTTTTCTTCTTCTTCTTCTTCTTCTTTCTTCTTCTTCTTCTTCTTCTTCTTCTTCTTCTTCCTCTTCTTCTTCTTCTTCTTCTTCTTTCTTCTTCTTCTTCTTCTTCTTCTTCTTCTTCTTCTTCTTCTTCTTCTTCTTCTTCTTCTTCTTCTTCTTCTTCTTCTTCTTCTTCTTTCTTCTTCTTCTCTTCGTGGTCCAGAATGTACGTTGATAGAGCTGAGCGTAAATGACAAGATTGCCAGGAATATACGTTGATAGCACCGAGCTTAAATTATAAGAATTTCAGGAATGTACGTTGATAGCACCGAGCTTAAATGACAAGAATTTCAGGAATGTACGTTGATAGCACCGAGCTTAAATGACAAGAATTTCAGGAATGTACCGTTGATAGCACCGAGCTTAAATGACAAGAATTTCAGGAATGTACGTTGATAGCACCGAGCTTAAATGACAAGAATTTCAGGAATGTACGTTGATAGCACCGAGCTTAAATGACAAGAATTTCAGGAATGTACGTTGATAGCACCGAGCTTAAATGACAAGAATTTCAGGAATCTTCGTTGATAGAGCTGAGCGTAAATGACAAGAATTTCAGGAATGTACGTTGATAGAGCTGAGCTAAAATGACACGATTGCTCGGAATGTACGTTGATAGAGCTTAGCTTGAATGACAAGCATGTCAGGACTACGTGTTGATAAAATGATGCCAGGATGATACTTCTTTGCAGAAGCGACCACCCTACGTCACCACCAATACATGCAACAAAATGTTGCTGACCATAGCTGAGGGAGCGCATGAGAAGTCGGTGATTGTGCCGTACAGTTTCAATCGGCAGGGACCCAAGTAAGTCCAGTGTTTGTGCTAAATTACAGTGTATTAGAAGATGTCTTTATTCTGTTAGGCAGTCAAGGGTAGCAATCATTGAAGGTGTACTGTCTGAAGTCATCAACTAGGCGAACGGACAAATCACAGAAATATAAGAGAACAAAGAAGACAGCTTCAAGGATCAACGAACGAAAGCTAGGCCAAGTACGCAGACAGAAAGCAACACCATAGAGAGTTATAGGCAGTAACATACTGGGAGACAAAGGAAGCGGTAGACCGAGGACTCACGTGGGATTATGGAGATCGGCACACTGAGACAGTAACGAAGTGGATCTATTAAATTAATGCATAAATAACTATATAAGAATTTACAATTAACAGTATTCTGCAAGCACACAAAGAGTCTCAATATATAAATGTGTGTGCATGTGTGTGTGTGTGTGTCTGTGTGTGTGTGCGCGCACGCTCGCGAGCGTGCGAGTTTCTGTGTGTATGTGTTTGCTCAGTTAAGCAGAAAGCTCAATTTCATTAGTCTCTGGATGCGTATTTGAACCCTTGTCTACAGGACTGCAGGTCAGCGTCTAGCCACCACTTGATCGTTGTTTTTTGGATCTAGTAACAATATCTGCTCCACCCGTGTCCAGGTCGTGTTGATCCACAACTCCAGCCCTACCCGTCTCAAGGTCGTGTTGTTCCACAACTCCAGCCATACCCATGTCCCGGTCGTGTTGATCCACAACTCCAGCCCTACCCGTGTCCAGTTCTTCCACAACTCCAGCCCTACCCGTGTCCAGTTGTTCCACAACTCCAGCCCTACCCGTGTCCAGTTGTTCCACAACTCCAGCCCTACCCGTGTCCAGTTGTTCCACAACTCCAGCCCTACCATTGTCCAGATGTTCCACAAATCCAGCCCTACCCGTGTCTAATTGTTCCACAACTCCAGCCGTACCCGAAACCAGGTCATGTTGTTCCACAACAAACTCCAGCCCTACCCGTGTGAGGACACGTTACACCATTCAGTAGAGGCATGGCCAGATACACTGATGCACTGGTTGGCAGTCCGTCTATGTGACTGCAGAACTGTCAAGTGACTGTCTGAATATACGTGCACACTCAACCACCCACCAGGATGGTTCTCTTTAGTGGATGCTTAGTGGAACTTTAGGTTCCCTCTCTCTCTCTCTCTCTCTCCCTCTCTCTCTCTCTCTCTCTCTCTCTCTCTCTCTCTCTCTCTCTCTCTCTCTCACACACACACACACACACACTCTCTATCTCTCTGACTCTGTGTGTGTGTGTGTGTGTGTGTGTGTGTGTGCGTGCGTGCGAGCGCTATCTGTCTGTCTATCTATTTATGAGAAAAAAAAATAATGTTGAAGTGCTCTGTAAAATGCACGTTTATGCAAATGTGACAAGGTATCACTGGGACAACAACACAGGGTCTAGAGACTGGTGATCGTTACAGGAGTTTCATTGTTCAGTCATCGTCATCATCATCTTCCACTCTTGACGTCAAGCGACGTAGGGAGGAATAGTTGGCTCTCCAGCGCCTGATGGATGTAACCGGATAAAGTCAGACCGTATGATTGTACAATATATTTGATGTCGACAATATATTTTCTACTCAGGCGTCCTCTTGCTCTCGTAGCAGATATTCTTTGATGTAAGCCAGTGCTGGTAGTTGATGTTATTGCATTCTATAGAGATGGCCGAAACATTTAAACTTCTGTCAATTCATTTGGGTATGTGTTGGACCGCCCTGTTGTTTAACTGCTTCTCTGTTCTGCCGATGTTGATTGACTGTGAAGTGGTAAATGCAACTGGATTTAGCGTACAGAGCGGCAGGTTACTGCTGGGGGCGGGAATGTGTGTGGTTTGGTACCTAATATTTGGAGTTGCAGCATGGCATGTTATATGATGTACACACTGTATATAGAGGAATGGAATAGTATCTACAATCAATGAAATTGGACAGTAACTTTTGTCATTTCTATTACAGGTACCCGCTGGAGAATGCTCCCAGTAATTATGTTTGTAAATGTGATAATAACTGTAACTGAAAGAGGAAAATGCAAAAAGACAATCGACTGCATGAGGCTACTGAGATAACACTCGCAACCAAGGGAGATACCTGAGATAACAGGTGATTCAACAATAATGATTGAGACAAATGATAAAACAGACCTGGCTGGGGGAGACAACTGATACAACACAGCTGACAATAAAAAGAAACGAAATGGCAACGTGGACAGAGAACTGGTGAAATAATTCACCTAGATATTCACAGACACGTATTCATATGATTAAATAACAAGTGAAGATTACAATAACCAATATATATATATATATATATATATATATATATATATATATATATATATAAATAAATACATATAAAATAAGTACACCACTGTATAATGAAAATGTTTGTCACACTATCATTGACTGTTGCACAAGTACAATGTTGTATGTTCAAATCAGGTTGTCACTGAATGTTGCAAGTGCACAAATAAATAAAACAATACATTCTACAAACATTTCTTATTGTTTGTTTATTTATTTACCTGTTGTTATTTTAAGGCAGTAACAAAATGATGTTAATAATTAGCTGCCTCACTGGCGAAGTTGACAGGGAATAACGCTGGTCATGTCATGGGTACGGTCGGACGCGTGTTCGATCCCTCCACTCGTCACCTGCCAAGGTGAGGTAAAGACTGACCACCTCTTGTCCCAGCATTCCAGGAAACATATCATTGGGCTTCACGTCACACACTCATATCAATAAACTGCTTGAGGACAACCAGAAACTATCACTCTTATTGTTGCCCCCCTCCCTTCCCTTGTGCCCGGTATCAACTAGTGGGGCTCAGTCTCCGAACCAACCCAAACTAAGATATGCCGTCTTCTTATGACTCGTGCAGCTTGGCCACGCCCACGTGATATATATATATAAAAGACGATGTATGTATGTGTGTAGGGATGTATTTGATGCGTTCGATAACGGTCCATCCGATTGAGATGCAATATTTTCTACATGTATTCTTTTCATTCCCGTGCAGCCAACTGTCATAGTTTATTAGTGTAAAATCAGCTATTTACTTACTAAAATTTAATATTTAAATTTACATTATCATTTATATATAGCGAGGGGACTTAACTAAGGAAAGTTATTTCAAGGGGCATAACTTTTAATAGCATTGCTATATATTTTATATATAGATTGTTGCATTGTTTTCAAAGATTTATAAACTCTTTGTCTACAGTTACTTACAGGCATATGAGTTATAATAAATAATGATATAATCTTAAGGCATTTTCAACGTTTTCATAAAAATAATGCATCTATTTAAATAGTGAAAATTTTCTAACTCATCTTTTTATGTTTAAAGAAGTTATCTACAGTCATTAGGTGATTAAAAACAGTTTTCATTAAAAATAATGGATGGTGTGTGGAAGGACATTCTGAAGTTAATTTTGTTTTGTTATATGAATTTAAAGAGACGCTCCCCGCCAGGAGCTGGGCGAAGCCGCCCCGGGTCAGATAGATAGACAGACAGACAAACAGATAGTCGGGAACGGGAGCTTATATGACTACTTATATGAATTAAATGAGATGCTCCCCACCAGAGGCTGGGTGAAGCCGGGTCAGACAGACAGACAGACAGACAGACAGACAGACAGACAGACAGACAGACAGACAGACAGACAGACAGACAGACAGACAGACAGACAGTCGGGAACGGAAGCTTATATGACTACTTATACGAATTAAATGAGATGCTCCCCACCAGGAGCTGGGCGAAGTCAGGCCGGGTCGGACAGACATATAGACAGACAGACAGACAGATAGACAGACAGAAAGACAGACAGATTGTCGGGAACGGGAACGGGAGCTTAATGACTACTTATATGAATTAAATGAGATGCTCCCCACCAGGAGCTGGGCGAAGCCGGGCCGGTCAGACAGACAGACAGACAAACAGACAGACAGACAGACAGACAGACAGACAGACAGACAGACAGACAGACAGACAGACAGACAGACAGACAGACAGACAGACAGACAGACAGACAGATCCCCGCCAGGAGCTGGGCGAAGCCGGGCCGTGTCAGCTAGTTATTCATATATGTCTGTGATTCTTTAATCTGTGTGTTTCTGGGTATCCACCTAGTTCTGTCGCCTATGGGTTCCAGAGAACGGATCTCATAGTTATACTATTGTCTGTGTGTCATCGCGTCTGCCCTGCCCAAATCTTGCATGTTCGCCTCACCTCTAGACACACGGCTTCTCGTTTAGTTATTACCCAGAGCTCTACAAATGCCATGTGCCATACCGTGTACTCACACACAATCATTTACTGGCACGAATTCATGTTGTTTTCAGTCTATTAGTACCTGTTGCAAAGCCCTCCATGTGTCTGTTCGATATAGCTGACATCATCACCGTCGATTGCCCTGCCAGCTGGCGTACGCGTTCATGTCTCTCCACAGATCTCGGTCTTTGGTGCTCTGGATTAACTCTGCTGCTGATATTCCTCCATGCCACCGTTTCAATCCAACCAGCATAATTTCTCTTGGTCTGCTTCTTTCCCTCTTCCCCTCGATCTTTCCAGTTGTCGCGATGTTCTCCAATGCCTCTCTTCTACTCATATGACCAATGAAGGCTGTCTTTTTCTAACTGTTGGATATAATGTTCTAGATGTATTAGCTTGGTTCGGGCATCCTTGTTAGCTGCTCTTGTGGTCCAATGAATTCACAACATTCGTCGCAGGAACCACATCTCTGATGCTTCTAAGTTCTTACTAATTAGTTCATATACATTCCACGATTCACTGCCATACAGCAAAATTGGTTCTGTATAAAATTTCAGCACTCTATTTCTTACATTCTGTGATAGTGACTTATTGTATAAGATATTCTTAATTTTCTGAAATGCGGCATTTTCTTGCCATATTCTGCTCTTAATCTATGCTGTACATCTGCCATCAGATGTTAAAAAAGCCCCTACGTATTTAAAAGGATCCATATGGTTAAGAATTGTTACTTGTGTTTCTATGTCACATATTGGTGTCACCATTTTCTTTGATATCACTATTGTGATGCGAATATGTGTATATTTCAACTTGAAGGATTTATCTAGTTAATTCACGTAAGTTTTGTGATTTCTGCAGTATGTACCTGACGAGATGCAGCGAAATATGCCAGGCAATAAATCGTGCAATCTATTGTTTGTGTCTTCGTTATTCAAATTCACTATGGGAAAACATTGTTTTCGATATCACTATTGTTACTGTTTTCTTGATATTCAAGGAGAATCCTTTCTTTGCACTTTCTTTTACCACAGTGTCCAACAATTGATGTAGGTCTGTTGCATAATCCGCCACAAATACTGTGTCATCTGTATAGCGTTTATTGTTTATATTATAACCACCGATTAGTATTCTTTGCGTCTCTGTAATCTCTCTCTCTCTCTCTCTCTCTCTCTCTCTCTCTCTCTCTCTCTCTCTCTCTCTCTCTCTCTCTCTCTCTCTCTCTCGCTCTCCCTCTCTCATTATTACTTTGCTATATAGGGAGAAGAGATCTGGTGACAAGACACACCCCTGTCGTACTCCTAGCTTTATCTGTTCGTAACTACGCTCTTTATTTGTCATTGTAATTACTGCTACTTGGTTCCAGTAAATATGTTTTATTATTCTTAAATCTTTGCCACCAATATTGACATTTAAATCAGTTCATCATGTTTTACGTTATCAATTTTCTTAGATTAGAATAATCTATAAAGCATAAATATATGTCTTTCTATGTCTCTAGTAACCTTTCTATTAGTGTCCGTGCCGGTATTTCTGGCCGAGGGGTTACACCACTTTCTCCGTAATCCCGTTTATCACGCAGAGTATCGTAGCGGGCGAGAGCTGGAAGTGGTTCGACCCCCGCTGGTGACTTGCGGGATAACTGAGCCGGCCGCTCAGAAAGCAATGGCAAACTACTGAGCGTAATCTTGCCAAGAAATCAACAGACAGCTGAAAGATACTGATGTTGAAAGTGATGTCCTGTAAAAAAAATTAGTGTCCGTAATGTATATATTGGATTGTTTGTACCATTTCCTTCCACAAATCCATACTGTTCTTCACTTCTTCACTAATTTTCACATTCATCTTTCTTGTTTTTTTTCCCCATTATAATTCTGAGCAGAAGCTTAGTGACATGTTTTATTATGTTAATTTTACGAAAATCTTCATATTCAATTGCTCCTGATCGTTTTGGTATAGCTATAAATATATATTTCACCATAGCTCTGTTGTTGACTTCAATGCAAAAGTTGGAAATCAAGGCGATGGATGCACAGATGTAACCATGGCATGAGAGAACGAAACGAAAGAGGATACGGATTTATAGAATTGGCAAAAGGACAGGAAATAATTATAGGAAACGCCTGGTTTAAACAACATCCTAGAAGATTGTGGACATGGAGGAGTCTTGACAGCTGGACTATAAACCATATTGATTACATTCTCATTAGCAGAAGTTTTCTAAATGCGTTAACAATCGTAAAAACAATTCCTAATGCAGACTGCTACAGTTATCACAGACTGATTACAGGCAAACTGAAGGTAAAGTTATAGAAAGTCAAGTATACAACATGAAACGTTAAATATGATTTGCGTACATTAACAAATAACAAGGAAATACAAGACAAGTGTAGCATACAAGTTATGTTTTCTGATCTAGAGATCATATTTCAAGATGTGGATGATCAATGGGAAATGTTGAAGAATGCAATCAGTTCGGATGCACTGACAATTATTCCAAAACTAAGGATAGTGGATCATATTATATGAATGACCGAAGACATTTCACAACTAATGGAAACAAGAAGATATAACAAACGTAATCCAGCCAAATATGAAGAAATTGACAGAAAATCAGAACATTATATAAGGGGGCAAACAAAACAAAAAATATGCCTTGAGAAAAATTGCATACAAAATGAAAAACAACACAACAGTAAAAATACCAAATAATTGCACAAAAGAAATCAAGAGCTTACTAATAAAAGAGAAAGTACATCAGCAGGCTGCCTAAAACAAAAGATTAAAAGATCATAATATAAAAAGATCAGATTGTTCATGCATGGTTAGATTATGTGAAGGACCTGTATGATGATAACATAGTACAGTATGAGGTTCGCATTAATAATGAATACCAGCAGTTTTGCTGTTCGGATGATCTTAACCATATGCAAACTAGCAAGACCCCTGGTTCAGACTACATCACAATATAAAGTATTAATGTTTTATAAGAATATGGAATAGATCAAGCCAAAACACTGCTGAAAAGAATACATGATACAGGTTCCAAATGTTGCTGTTAAGTACCGGGGCGGGTTTGGGGTGGGCGCCCAACCTTGCATAAGTACCCCAATGGCTCATTCATCACATCTGCAACAAAAGTCCAACTCCAGGTCATCTCGTGCCGGAACTGTTTTAACCAACAGGAGAATGGGCGGCGGCTAGTCACTGGCGCCGAGAAACAACCAGAAAGCTCTAGATTTGTATGCACGTAGATGCATGCGCAGACATATGTGTGCATGTCTACTCTACTGATGAAGAATCAGATTCGCTGGGCTGGTCACTTGACTCGCATGCCAGATCACAGGCTCCCTAAAAGAATTTTTTACAGCGAACTGCATTGTGGTAAATGCTACTAAGGCGGCCAGAGGAAACGCTTTAAAGACACTCTGAAAATCTCTCTGAATGCTATTGGAATTCATCATGACACCTGGGAGACTGCATCCAGAGACCGAAATTCGTGGCGTGCATCATTACACAAGGGTGCAGTCATGTGTGAGGCAACCAGGACTGCAAGAGCTGTAAAGAAAAGGCAGGACAGAAAGACCACTGCAGGAAATCCTCCTCCAGAAACGTCAAGCATTCTTTGTCCACAATTTAAAAGAACATTTCGAGGCAAAATAGGCCTTATCAGCCATCTCAGAACCCACGGCTCCATACTTTCAACCCCACTGGATGAATTGAATGGTCATCATCATTCTTGGTGGACAAACAACAGTGCATGTCTACACACCTATACTCGAGTAAGACTACAGTCTGCTCTAGCAAATGAAAGTTGCTGAAGGGGGAGGCAACCAGCCTGGAGGCGTACCTTATAAATCAGGATGCCACGCAATCACGCCATGAAATATGTCGACTACTGCTAAATGGTATGATGCTCGCCCTGCCTTGGACCCCCAGGCAGGTGCATTGCAGGGCCCTATGCCTCGAAAGGGACCAACAACGAACGAACGAACGAACATTCTTTATTTTCACAGAGTTAACAATTGTTCACGCAGGACCGTCTTACATTCTGCCCTTCTGCCACAACTAATGGAGGTCCTTCTCAGATGTCCTGTGGAGACAGGAGACCTGAGAATAGAGCGTCTGGCCATAACAAATAAAGACTAAAAATAATGCACTGGAATGCGGAGGGAGTCCGCAAAAAAAAATCAAACAAACAAACAAACAAACAAATAACAACTAGAAAACATCTTGGACAAAGAAAACTAAGCGTATTTTGCTTACAAGAAACTCACCTCAACGAAAATATAGCCTTCAAAATCAAAGGCTACCAGTGTTTCCGATTTGACCGAAAGGACAGGCAAAAGGGTGGGATACTGACCCTTGTAAAAAATAACATCACTGCTTCCCAAATTGAAGTTTACATGGAAGGGGGTGAGTATCAGATACTTAAATTTAAGACAGGTAATACATACCTTCATTTGATCAATTACTACTGTCCAAGTGACCGGCCACAGGCACTGGACACACGACTGTGAGAAGAAAAAGTATGGTTATGTGAGGCGACTTCAACAGCCACTCGCAGAGCTAGGGCTATGATCACATGGACCAGAGAGGAGAGAGGCTGGAAGACTGGCAGGATGAGAATAGATTCATCTTGATCAACAAGCCGTCCGACCCACATAATTCTACTCGAGATCTTGGCACTCTACAACTACATCTGACCTGACTTTACATTCACCAGACCTGGAGTGAACATTACACCAATTGTTGGGAAACAACTTGGTGGTAGTGACCATCGGCCAGTCTTTCTAACTCTAGAAAATGAGCTTGTAAGTGACATCAGCACCCTCTCTAGGTGGAACTACAAGAAAGCAGACTTGGTAATGTTCAAGCATTGCACCAACATACTGGTTAGAAAGACATAAATAAAGTAGTTGAAGAGTTTGGGAAATTCAGACTACAGGCAGCACGAGAAACATTATCAAGAAGAGCCTGTAAACAATATAAACCCTACTGGGGTAGTGAACTAGAACAGCTGCATAATGATGTGGAAGAGTGCAGAAAGCAAGCAGAGGCCAAACCCAGCCAAGAGCACCACCATAAATACCAGCACGAAAAAGCCACATTTTAAAGGGCGAAGCTGCAGGCTAGACGGAAAAGCTGGCAGAAGAAAACTGAGTCACTGAACATTGAAAGAGACACACGGAAGTTGTGGAAGCTAATAAAGCAACTTAATGATGAGGGCACAGGGAGAAACTAAAAAATTGCACTACATAAAGACGGACATATCTTAACTGGAAAGCAAGCAGCTGACCATTTTGCGGACTCATTCGCACAAGATAACAATATCGCAATTAGTCAAGAGAAACAACAAGATATTCGAGAGAAATGGCAACATACAGGACATAATGAAACAGTACATGAGGTTCTGAAGGCACCCATTATAATCAGCGAACTGGAGCTAGATATATCAAAACTGAA
The DNA here is from genome assembly GCA_963921405.1 of Cepaea hortensis. Taxonomy (NCBI): domain Eukaryota; kingdom Metazoa; phylum Mollusca; class Gastropoda; order Stylommatophora; family Helicidae; genus Cepaea; species Cepaea hortensis. The sequence continues at coordinate 4,569,354 of OY992884.1, forward strand.
ATGAGAAAGTCACCTGGAGTTGATGGTATCGCCAATGAAATGATCAGTAACTTAGGAACAGGGGCCAAAGCAAAGCTGTTGCAGATATTCAATAACAGCTGGACCTTAGGCAGTGTTCCACAAGACTGGAGAGAAGCAATCATGATACCCCTGCTAAAATCAGGGAAAGATAGTTCCATTGCCTCCAGCTACAGACCAATTAGCATCACCAGCTGTCTCTGCAAAATAATGGAGAGCATCATTAATCACAGACTACAGTGGTACATTAAAAGTGAAAACATCCTTGTGCCACAGAAAGCTGGCTTTGGGCAGTGCTACTCTACGGAAGATCAGACAACCTACCTCTCTCAAGAAATTTAGGATGCATTCCAAAAGAAGGATCTGGTGCTTGCTGCATGGATATATCTGAAGAAAGCCTTGACAAAGTCTGAAAAGAAGGGCTTATGAAGAAACTGAGAAACTGTAAAGTCAACGGAATAATGTATAAATGGGTGAAAGCATACTTGCACAACAGAAGAGCCCGAGTACAGATAGACGGACTCAAGAGCAAGAAAGTACTACTGCGTCACGGTGTTCCCCAGGGCGGAGTCTTGTCCCCCACACTCTTTCTAATCGTCATCAATGATCTCGCTGCTAATCTACCGCATGGAATTAAAGCGGCAATGTACGCCGATGACCTGGTTATATGGAGCACTAATGAACATGCATCAGTGGCCACCAGATTACTACAAAGAGCTGTAGATGCATTTGTTGCATTGGCAAATAGATGGTGTGTCAGCATAAACACTGACATGTGCAGCACCACTCTGTTTACCCTCTCTCCAAAACAAAAGGCAGGGATCATCCAGATAAATGGAATACCCCTTAGAGAAGATAAAGACCCAACATACCTTGGAGTAACATTTGATGGAAGGCTGACATGGAGAAAATACATCAACAAAGCAGTACCAAAAGCCAGAAGGAAAATAGCCATCCTGAGAAAACTAAGTGGAACCACATGAGGAGCCAATGGGAAAATACTTAGCAAAGTTTATCAACAGAGCATACGACCATACCTGGAATACGGGTCAACTGCGTGGTGTTCAGCATCAAAAACCACACTACAAGAGCTGGACAAGGTGCAAAGTCAAGCACTTAGAAGCACCACAGGAGGGATGAGAACAACCCTTATAGTGGAGATGGAGATGATGGCGGAGGACACAAGCACTGAGAGAGCGCAGAGATACGAAAACGCTAATACAAGCAGAAACGTTCCTCAACTTGCCAGGCCACCATATGAAGTAAATATGTGAACATTAGCTATGGGGCAGTTAAAATGAAGCATTTTTATCCGCCAGGCCACAGGACTCTGCAGAGAAACCATCGATCTGCAGACAGTTGGTATCCAGAGCGAACTCAATGGAAAAATGCACATAGACTATCACTACAAATCCAGACAAAAGTGAAAGGAATATTTGACAAGGAAGAACAGAACAGTGTACAGTGCAGAACAGCCATTCTCAGCTTCCTTGATGAAGAATACCCACAGGACCTCTGGATCCGAGTCTGCACAGATGGTTCAGCACAAAATGCTGTTCGAAACAGAGGAGCGGCAGTGTACATAGAATGCCCAAATAATACTTGGAACACTGCCAGAGTACTAACAGGAAAGTACTGCCATAACTATGATGCTGAAATTAAGGCAATCAAGATAGCAACAGAGAAATTACTAAATACAAGCCATTGTACACAACCTCTGGTGCTATTGTCAGATGCAAAAACAGTACTCGAGTCGCTCCTGTCTGGGAAATTTCCAGTACCAAGGACACTACTTTCTGAACTTAGCAGTCAACATAAGGTCACCATAAAATGAATACCATCCCACTGTTGAATACGCGGAAACGACAGAGCTGATCGATTGGCTAAGGAAGGAGCAAAAGAAGAACAGACTGATATGCCCGGTACATACCACCAAATGAAAAGAATGATCAAATCAGTCAGAAAGCCACCAAAACCTGCTCAAGACTACTACCATACTACGGACAGACCCAAAAAAGTCATTATTCTGCGCCTCAGAACAGGACACAATAGATTACGCAACCACATGTATACAAAATTCAAGATTGGTGAATCAGCCATGTCGACATGTGGATTGGTGTCGCTGACAGCAGATCACATACTCCAAGACTGCCCAAATTACAACATATCCAGACAAACCTTCAGGCCTAGAGAATCGACAGTGAAGGATAAACTCTATAGACCGCTTAGTGAACTATTAGTTATACAAAAGACAGTTAAATTAATACAAGAGACAACATTGCAATTATAGACATATTTCAAGCGAACGAAAGAAAGGGACGAATATGTGATACTGGAAACATGCATCCTGATTTACGTCATTCTGTATTTATAGCAATTCCAAAGAAATGATCATCATCTTGTATGCCAGGCCGGTAAGCGTGGGCGGTCATGTTTTGCTTTCTCACTCGATCAGCTCGTCGTGGATCAGCTCTGTGTTCTTGTCTCGACCATACAACATGGCCAAGCCATCCACATATGTACTTCTCTGTCCTCCCCTTGTTCTCTTCCCCTAGATCGTTCCAGTTGTCACAAAATTCTCCAATGTATTTCTCCTTAAATGATGACCAAATATATTGCGATTGTCTATGTCTAATTTCTCTAATCACATGCCGGTTTTCATTTGTTTCTTGCATTGGTTTTTCTGTTTGTCCATGGTTTTATTTTCAGTTTCTTCAGAATCCACATTTCCACAACCACCAGATGTTTTTCAGTTTGTCTGCTCGTTGTCCACGCTTCACGTCCATACAAAAGTAAAGGTTCTATGTAGCAACACAACACACTTTTTCTTTTGATAGGTCAGTATGATTTTCACCTGGCAAAGGGCTTCCGTCGCCATGGCGATTCTTGTTCTAATCTCTTCAAGGCATTTCTCATCAGATGTTATGTCTGTTCCAAAATAACTGTACCGATTCACGTGTAAAGGAATATTGCCATTTAGTTGTATATTACATTGTGGTATTTCCAACATCTTAGTTAATTCAAAAAAAAAAAAAATAAAGTATTTCCTACTTCTAAGGTGAATTCTTAGCGAATAGTGAGCCTTGGAATATGATCATCATCGTACAATTAGTATAATAAGTCACATCACGAAGATTTTGCTACGAATTGTCATGCAAAGAGTTAAGAAGAAAATACAACCTGAGATGAACATAATGGGTTTGTAGTAGATATGTAAATGTTGTGTATATGCTGAGAATAGTAATTGAACTTTGTATAGAAGTAAACAAAGGTCTACATATTTGCTTTACTGACTACGCAACGGTTTATTTTTCTATACGTAACTTTTGAAAACATTTTGAAAAACAGGAACATCATAAACTGCCCGGGCAGTCATGTGATGTATTCAGTCGACAGTGCATACTTAGATGTGTATGTACAAAACGAATATTAATAATAATAATAATAATAATAATAATAATAATAATAATAATAATAATAATAATAATAATAATAATAATAATATCACGTGCATGACGCCAACTCCACTGTCACAGTATGACTGCAAGTTATCTGTGCTTTGTAGTAGGAGGTTCCGCACGAACACGGAGCGTCGTCAGGTACTTCCTCAGTTATAAATAAACTGGGAATTTCGGGTATGTTTCTTCGCGTAGATTGTTCTAGTAGCACCTGGATTCGCGTGACCGAGATTGCTAAGTACACTAAAATTATCTCGTGAAGGAAGAGAGTAGATTCTCCAGTTCGGAGAACACATGTTTCTCGCTTAAGGTGAGACACAACGTGTAGCACTATTTCTTCTTGCGAGATGAGTAGCACGTAGGACGGAATTATGCAGTGGACGGCATTCACTTTCGAACTCTTGGTGTGAGAGGACGCACAGCCAATTTCGGCTTACTGTCAGTAATAGAGGCAAGTTGGCCACAAGACAGTATTAGAAGCTGACCTGTGGTCTGTTCAACGGTTCAGGTAAATACTTATTTAATTAATCTACCGTTGTAATTGAGCGTAAAACGCGACCGTACGGCAACTGATTAAATATGCGAACAATCTTGCAATGGTAATTTGATGACGATCAATAAGCCGGTTTGAAGATAGGACATAGTACAATTGTGTACGGCACTGTTTACAATAGATTGTTGTAACTGTGTAGTTTCGCTTACGGCTTATTGACAAGTCCGTTACAGCGGCAAAATGTGCTTAGAAGTTAGGAATTACATATTGTGAGTAGTTGCACAAATTAGGTTAGCTGTTCAATTATAGGGAGTTGTTTATTGTAGTATTTTGTCAACCTACCTTATGTCAATTAGTACCTGGTGTTAGTAGGGCCTCTTGAAAAGACAGTTAAGTTGATATTGTGTGGAATTCAGACAGTGATTGGCTAGTTCAAATGGAAACAGAGCACGTACTGCCAAGCCAAAGGAAGTGATGTAGCTATATTGTGATAAGTAAATAGTGATGATTTTATTCTTTGGAAATGTTTAGTTCTGTGACGTAGTGATCTCATGCTTGTGCTATATATATATATATATATATATATATATATATATATATATATATATATATATATATATATATGATATTGTTGTGGCGTATATATTAGGTAGTATAGTGCGATACTTACGTGAGCGATTTACCGAATGACGAAGTGGTTAGACGCGATATGCCTCTGCGTTACCGCCGCGATGTGATTATGCGTTCGAGGGTCTTCTCTTTTCTGTCCTGTTCTTTTCATACTGGCATGAGTACGTGAGTGCTGATGCGGTGGATGTATGGAAAGACGCATGGATGTTGAATGAGACACGGGGACAAATGGGATATGACACTTCGTGCAAGTCTATTAAGTATATGACTGGCAAACCACCCCAGCCGAGCAGTTCGGTCTTGGCCCAAGGCTAACCCGCTTGGGAGGAAACCAGAACTGGAGTGCCCCCTTTGAACGTGTAGGGGAAAATATGTTTTGTATTGGATGACTTCTTGCCTCTAGATAAGGTAAAAAGCAGGAAGAGTTTCGCTTCGAGGTGGGAAGGATACCCCACTAGCGAAATGGAAAGATTGTAGATATATTTTGTTAATGAGTTATTAATTGATCTAATGTATTAATTAATATCATAACATTTATTGTATGTACGGTGAAGGGGAGGGGTCTAGGGACTTCCTTTCCCTGATATTAGTTTCAATGTAATGAATAGAAATATTGAGATTTAGTTTCTATGTAAATAATAGAAATATTAGAGCTACTTATTCTAGCAGCAGCAGACATAAGAATGGTGGTATGAGAGACATATGATCAGACTCGACATTCTCGGCACTTAATCTTTCCGACGGGCTGTTCTAAGGGCCATCTGACATTGGACTGACACCCATGCTTCAATTCTACCTATATAGAGACGATGCCCTAATTAGATGAAAACTAATTAGAATACCCTGAAGGCTGTTTGATCAGTGATTTGATGCATGTGGGCCAATGTTGGTGCCGAATACTTTTACCTACCGCTCTTCCTTTCAGGTGTTGCCTGTTGATGAACCACAATGCCTGTTTTCTGAAACCACAACGGCTGTAAAGGCGAGTGACTGTTTACGAACCTACCGTGACTTTTTTGTGAACCTTTTTTGTGAGTCCTGATTATGAACCATGAGGCCTGTTTATGAATTCACCATACTTATTTGTGAACCGCCATGCTTGGTGATGCAACACTACGTCTGATATAAGTAGGTACCACAACCTGAAACCATTATGCCTGGGTATGTTAATCAACGACTGAGCTACAGTGGAGAGATGGTGATTTGCTCGGTCCAGGGAGACTTGCCAAGGTGGGGTACTGTCATAGCTCTAGGAGCACATTAGTTCCATTGCCGTTTTTAGCAGTCGCTTAAATGTCGGAAACACCAGGTAGTACTTGGTCTGCACTTACATAAGTGCGGTAACTACGTCTGAAAGAGTGCCAGATCAACTTTAGACCCACACCAGTTGGGCGTATTATTGTTACATTGACTTTACAGGTACACTAGGTTCAGCTCATCACTGATCCATTGAACAAAGGTATTATTGATATCAGACTCATGTGCGCTAACGAACTTCATTGTCAGCGAAGTCAACGATCAGTGACATTATTATGTTTCAGTCACCACTGTGTACTAAGCCTGATGATCATGTGTGACTCGACTCCTTTGACATCATCAGCCAGAGTTTATAGACATTCGTAGAACTTTGTTTAACTTGCTGCAGAAACTTTACATTACCCAACCAGGGGTAAGCGATTATAGTCCACGACCATAGTGTTGATCATTGGCTATAACTATGGATGACAAGACTAATGTTTACCTGGTGACACATCAGGGGAAAGGGTCTCCCAGCCAGGCTGGCATTAGCCAGTGACTCATAGTGATATTGCTGAGTTGCAGTTCATCTAGTCAGCTGTGGTCCGAGTGGTTAACTCCATTGATTGCTGATCCTAGCTCTTGGGACTGAGTGGTCTCCAAGGTTCCGGTCAACCGTACTGGGAGGGAACCGAGTGAGTGTCGGACCGATTGGACGGAACACACACAGCAAACCTGCCTCTCAGCTTGATGAAGAACATGGACTCATCTCTGACTCTGTGTCTAATCTATTCTCTGTATTGTAAATAGATTGTATTATATCAGTGTGTTCAATTCCTTCCTGTGTCTTTAGTGTAGAATAAACTTTGTTTATGTTGACATGTTTATTTTCTACAGTTATTGAGTGTGGTCTCGGACGATGCCTCAGAGTTCATTGTCCCTAGGTAGAGGGTAGATAGTAGAGGTCTAGAATATGGGAGGGCCTTGTAGACTCATAATACTTAGAGGGGGTCAGTAGCAGAGTTTATAGTGTATCTACCCGTCCAGCCCCTATGGTTAGTATACACGTGAGTGCTAGGGATACCTCGGGGCTTGTGTTCATTCCCAACAACCGAGGCGATCATGTCACACTCCACTTTAAATATATATGAACAGCATCAGCCACAGGTGGAATTACTAGTCAGAAACTTTGAAGTACACTATTAAAAACTAGCTAATTGGGCCACCTGCGATAGGTAACCTGTTTACTTGACATTGGCATGACTTCAATGTTAGGCCTACATATCTGATTGTCGTAAATATCTATTGTCATATGCATACTGCATGTGTCATTGATGTTCGTATCATGTTTTTTCGGAACATAATAACTTAGTAATAGTAACTACAAACATTATCATCATTTTAAAATGTTTAATGTTAAATGCAATACGTCACAAAACGAAAGGGTTTGCTTCTGCAAACGTGTTACATATTTAATTATTCTAATGCATGGCTGAAGTTTATTACTGTGGGCACGCTGCAATGTCTTACTTCAAGACTATAGCCTTTTACTGTAGATATGCTACAGTGCGAGACTGCAGACATGCTGCAGTGTGTTACTGTAAGTCTAGGCTTTGTATTATTGTTGACATGTTACAGTTGGTGACTGTAGAATTGATGCCGTGTGTTACTGTAAAGCTAAAATAATATTACTATTGGCATCAGGTAATTGATAGTTGCAGCCACTGACATTATTGTTACAGCGATTACTAATAGCAGAGTCAGTCTCCCAACAAGTACTGTTCCCGGTGAATCAATGGAGTGCAACTTCTTATCTCCAAATATTTGTGCCTATAGTATAAACTCGCACATTCTCTATGTCCAGTCTAGCTTATTCGTTTCATCCTACAATAAGACCAGTTCTCAAAAGCTTTCAGCTTCTTGTCATCTCTGTTGTGTAGATTCCAGGTTTCAGCGCTACATAGTGCTATAGGCCAGACCGGAGTAGTGTCTCTGAGCTTACAATGTTCAGTATTGATATGACGTAATGCTACCAATGTCTGTTTCCTTGGGCACACTAATTTATCTGTTGTAACCACGGGTCTACAAGGTGTGGACTGCGCCTGGCCATGTAGCCAACAGGATTAGGATCGGCTAGCTCTCCCAGGTGGGGTACAAAGTGAAAATTAGTAGCCAGCAGATGAACCGCAGACTACAAAAGTCAAACCCACCTCCACGCGGTGTAGACTGGGAAACCATGACCGCGAGGTCATGGACTAACGGGGATATGTCTCGAAATAGGGGATGGACTCCCTATGGTCAGATTGTTGTCCTAAACCTGCGACTGGCCTAGAAAGCCGGCAGGGGATCTTCATACTGCTCGTAGAAAAACTAAGAAGTATAAACGGACTGACCCAAATGGATATAGACCCGGCAATGTTAATGGACTACAAGATAAAACAGCGATTCCAAAAAAAAAAATTAGGCATAATGGACGTATGCGGTTTCAATAGTAAAGAAGAAGAACTTATAGAAACAATGGAAGAGAGGAAAATTGCACTGATGGGAATAGCGGATACCAGAATAAAAGGGAAAGGATGCAGGGGAAGCCACCACAGTTACACGTTTTTCTACTCTGAAATGGAACAGCAGGAAAGGGCAAGACACGGTATTGGAATAGTCATTGAACCACGGCTAGCAAGAGGAATACTAGAAATAAAATATTTGACTTGAAAATATATATCAGAAACAATTATAACAGTGAGAATAAAATAACAAACAATGTCAATAAATGTACAAATGTAGACACCATGTAATGCAAACAATAATGAGCAAGAATGCGAGGAATTCTACGAAGACATCCATGACGTGCTAAATAAAATAGATAAACAGGACAACATCATAGCTATGGGACTACAGAGCGGGCATAGAAAAACATATTGAAACATTTGGAGACAAACATAATGAAAAACATTATAACAGAAATAGACTGATCGAGTTATGCAGCCAACACGACCTATATATAACAAACACATTCTATAAACACAAAGACTCACAAATATACACCTGGTGTCTAGATACTAAAAGCCAAATTGATTTTATGTTTAGTTTAGTTTAGTTTAATCGTTGGATCAACATCACGGCACACGGTTTAACCCATAAGTGCTCCGTTTTCCTCCTAACTCAAACCTGAGTCTGTAGAAACTCAGCTCAAAGCACGAACTGTTGCATCGACGAGGATCCTGAAATACTTTGGATAGATTTTTAACTCGAAATTTTGCCCGGGCTGCGCCGTTAGGCTACTCTTTTACGATATCCAACTGCCAAGGGATTTTTCACGTGCGCCACAATACACATGGGCGTCCGATCTCACTACCCAGAGACCAGGGGAAATTTTATTACCGGAAGTCCAGGTGGATGTTTGAAAAAAATGATTTTATATTAACAAGAAATAATAGAAGGAGAAATATATTAAATGCAAGGGCAGTGCCCAACTTAAGTATAAACATAGACCACAAAGCTGTCCTTGCCACACTAAGAACCATCAGTAGACGAAAGCAAAGATCAGGAAAATAATGCCATGCGAATCAATAAACTTAAAAAAACAACAACTCAAAGACGAGGTAGTGAGGGACAATTATGAGAAAGAGCTAACTTACATCTTTGTAAAATTACCTATAGAAAGAAAGACAGTGGAAGAAGAAGGGGATGTGTTCAAATCAAGCATTTTAAATACTACAAAAATAACACGTGGAACCACGAAAAAAAAAAAAAAAACGCAAAACACGGATAAAGAAAATAACAATTATTTGGAACGCAGAAGTAAAGAAAGCTGTAAAAGACAAAAAGGAAAAAATATAAAAAGTGGTCAAAGAGCAAACAGGAATGCGATTACATAGAATACAGAATAGCGAGAAGACATGTGAATAGAATTTTTAAAAAAGAACAGAGAGAGAAACGCAAAAAGATTGGTGGTGTATGGAAAATCCTTAAATAAAAACTGCAAGGAGTCAACTAGAAACTTCAACAAAAAGATAAGTGGAATGAGAACAAGATGATAATCCTTTGACCCAACTGAAATAATTAACAGTGAAAATGGAGAACCAGTAAGTGAACAAAAACAAATCCTAATAAAATGGAAACAGTACTTCGAACAACTTCGCAACATCCCATCAGATGTCACAGGAATTCAAGAAACCGACAAAGATGCCACCGAAGAACTAGAACCAGACATACTGAAAGAAGAAATTATAGAATCACTCAGATTATCCCCATTGAACAAATCACCAGGCAAGATGAAATACCGAATGAACTAACTAAAGCAGCAAAAGAAGTAGGAACAGCATGGCTACATAGAAAATTCGACCATGTTTGGGTAGAACAACAGACACCACGAGACTGATGAAACGCTATAATTATGCACCACGAGACTGATGAAACGCTATAATTATCCCAATTTGGAATATCAAAGGCAGCAAAAGAGACTGCACAAAATACAGAGGCATTTCACTGTTGAGTCATTCTGGGAAGATATTTTGCAAAATTCATGAGGAAAGGATTAATTTACGAACTACTTTAGAACCCCAGAAAGCGAAAAACCACTTGGATTTAGGAAAAACAAAGGATGCACAGATGCCATGTTTGCCCTTAAACAAATTATAGATAATGACTGTAACTGCAGAAGAAAAGAGCAACAACGATTCACCTAAATGATCACCCCATAAAACAAGTAAGGAGTTTCAATTGCCTAGGAACTATAATATCACCAAATGGCAAATCAGAGATGAGATCGAAAATAGATGCATAAGGCAAACCAACATCATTGGACAAATGACACTAATACTAAAGAACAAATATGTATCAATAACTACTAGGAAAGCACTTTACAACACAATCTTCCTACCAACTCTATGTTACCAATGCCAAACCTGGACAATGACAGAAAAAGAGAAAAGGAAAATCCCAAAAACAGAAATGAAATTCCTGAGAAGAATAATATCAAGAAGACATTAGACCAGAAGTGAAGAAATCAGTACTAAAGTGGGGGTTATAGCTGCACTAGATTTTATTAGAAGGCAGCAAGTCAAATGGTGTATCAGGTCTTAGTCAGTTTTGACTGAACTACCGTATAACAGTAGACTGTAATCATTCCTTATTCAACGAGCAAGACGGCGTTTACCTGCTAAGCGTTGTGGAACGTAATGAGCACGGCAAGGCACGCAGAGCGCCCTGGTCATCCACTGCACCTGTATTCGTGTCCAGTCGTCTCGACTTGTCTTGCCACTGGACTTAGATGGACTCAGGCGAGAGAGTGAGGTCGACCAATTGCGCAACTCTTCCTCACTTTAATCCAAGTCATCGCGCAAGTCATTCTTCATCCAACGTCATATATCATACTCCTTGGGGATTTCAATGCCAGAGTAGGCACGGACACCACCTCTTGGAGTGGCATTATTGGAAAGCATGGAGTCGGATATTGTAACAGCAATGGACTCCTCCTCCTTCAGACACGCGCCGAACATGATCTCCTGTTTACGAACACAATTTTCCGTCTCCCCATGAGAAATAGGACATCGTGGATGCACGCTCGCTCGTAACACTGGCACCTCATTGACTATGTCATCGTCAGGAGGAGTGACAGACAAGACGTTGAAGTGACAAAATCCATGTGTGGTGTCGAATGTTGGACAGACCATCGTCTCATTGTCTCGAAAATAAACATTCAAATCAGGCCACCACGGCGTCCTCAATAGGTTAAAATGCAAAAAAAAAGCTAAATGTCACCCACCTCAACAGCAAGAAAATACAGAAGTCGGTTCAAAATATGCTGGAAGACCGACTCAAGCCCAATGCTGCAACTAACCGGATACAGAAACAGAATGGAGAGCTCTAAAGGACATAATTTACAACACTGCTATGGAAATCCTGGTTCCAGCCCCCCGAAAGCATAAAAACTGGTTTGATGAAAATTCCGAAGACATCAACCAATTGCTGGCCGAACATTTTCTCCTCAAGGCACATTTAAATGACCCGAAGTCAACATAAAAAAGATGCCTTCAAGAACATTCAGAGAGTAGTGCAGCAGAAACTTCGGCACATGCGGGACTCCTGGCTGAGCAGCAAAGCTGATGAAATTCAGGGCTTTGCTGACAGACATGATATGAAAAACTTCTACGACTCACTGAAAACGGTCTATGGTCCTTCATCACCAGGCATAGTTCCCCTCCTCAGTGCAGATGGGGGAACATTGGTAATCGATTAGAAAAAAATCCTTCAACGCTGGGCAGAGCATTTCAGCAACATCTTAAATGCAACTTCCTTCTTCGATGATGAAACCATCAACTGCCTTCCTCAAGTTCCCACCAATGAGACACTTGGTGACCTGCCAACCATAGTTGAAGTAAACAAAGCCATCCAGCAACTCTCCTGCGGCAGGGCACCTGGTCCTGACTCCATCCTAGCAGAGATATACAAGGCAGGTGTTCCGGTCCTAACAGAGCAGCTTCACCAAGTCTTTACAAACATATGGGTGAACGAGACCATGCCACAAGATTTCAAGGACGCGTCAATAGTCCACCTTTACAAACGTAAAGGAAACCGCCAATCCTGTGACAACCACCGAGGCATCTCCTTGCTTTCAATTGCAGGGAAGATACTCGCAAGAATTCTTCTCAATCGCCTCAGATCCCATCTCGATCAAGATCTTCTTCCTGAGAGTCAATGTGGTTTCAGAAATGAACGTGGAACTGTTGGCATGATTTTCGCTGCAATGCAGCTGCAAGAGAAATGTCAGGAACAGAACTGCGAAATGTTCTCCACTTGCATTGACCTTACCAAGGCTTTTGATACAATCAGCAGAGAAGGACTGTGGAAGATTATGGCAAAATATGGCTGTCCACGAAAGTTTGTCCAAATAGTGCTGCTATTTCATGATGGCATGCAGGCAAGAGTACAGGAAAATGGTTAACTGTCTGAGCCCTTTCCAGTCACCAATGGAGTGAAGCAAGGATGTGTCCTGGCACCAACTCAGTTCAGCCTCATGTTTTCATCCATGTTGATGAATGCCTTCGAGAACGACGATAATGGAATAGACATCAACTACCTATGGATGGAAAGTTATTCAATCTCAGAAGGCTGAAAGCTAAAACTAAAATTAACAGCGACACCGTCAGAGAGCTCCTGTTTGCTGATGATTGCGCTCTATACGCCAACCCAGAGGCGGACATGCAACATAATGTTTCAGCTTTCTCACATGCCTGTGCCAACTTTGGGCTCAATATCAACTTGGAGAAGACTGTAGTTATGTGCCAGCCAACTCCAGGGAATAATCACACTGTGCCGAATATCAAAGTTAATGATCATAGACTAAGTGTTGTGGACAAATTCACCTATCTTGGCAGCACTGTGTCACAAGCTGCCACACTTGATGATGAAGTGAATGCAAGAATCTCCAAGGCCTGTGCGGCGTTTGGCAGACTGTACAAGAATGTATGGGAAAGAACTGGAATAAGCCTGCAAACAAAGCTAAAAGACTACAAAGCAGTTGTATTATCCACAATGCTATATGCTTGTGAAACCTGGACTGTTTATGAGCGACACGCTAGGAAATTAAACCACTTCCACACAGTCTGCCTAAGGAAGCTACTGAAGATTAAATGGCAAGACAAGAATCCAGACACTGAAGTCCTATAAAGAGCGTCCATGCCCAGTATCCACACTCTACTGATGAAGAATCAGATTCGCTGGGCTGGTCGCTTGACTCGCATGCCAGATCACAGGCTCCCTAAACGAATTTTTTACAGCGAACTGCGTTGTGGTAAACGCTCCCAAGGTGGCCAGAGGAAACGCTTTAAAGACACTCTGAAAATGTCACTGAATGCTTTTGGAATTCATCATGACATCTGGGAGGCTGCAGCCAGAGACCGACATTCGTGGCGTGCATCATTACGCAAGGGTGCAGTCATATGTGAGGCAACCAGGACTGCAAGAGCTGCGAAGAAAAGGCAGGACAGAAAAACCACTGCAGGAAGTCCTCCTCCAGAAACGTCAAGCATTCTTTGCCCACATTGTCAAAGAACATTTCGAGCCAAAATAGACCTCATCAGCCATCTTAGAACCCACGGCTCAATACCTTCAACCCCACTGGATTAAAAGAATGGTCATCATCATTCTTGATGGAGAAACAACATAACAGTAGACTTTACTACCTGCTTTTTGTTAGCGCCGAACTTTGGGCGGCGCTTACCAAACCCGACACCCCACACTGTACCAACGGCTTCGGACGGAAGAGCGCAATTTGGAGGGTACAAGCCTTACCCTGGTGCGAGGAAATGCTACCTAAAGACAAAATGTCATGGCAGGGCAGACCAGGCCCTAAGCCTTGGTTGGCGGCTGGTCTAGGATCGAAGCTATGACAGGCGGACAGTTAGAGCATTGCTTTGCTGATCCGGCAGCTTCTGCAGCTTGTCTTGTTCCAGATGTAGGGGTGTTACCTTTCCTCTGGAGTGAACTAGGCAGGCCGAGAGAGAGAGATCATGCTGCATGGGCAACATATGATCTCTATATTTGAGCAAAGGCTTTGTGCTATGGAGAGGCAATAACTCCATCCCTGGTCTTAACTGGTCTCGGAATCAAAGCGAGAGGCAACTGTTACGGGTTATAAGTCCCTGTCAATTGGCGGAGACATGGGGCGCCACGCGTTGCCTCTGACGATGGGAGACACCTACATGTGTCACTGATCAGCTACCGCCCACCTCAAGCTGGGCAGCCCCCAGCCAATTGGGTGCTGATCAGCCACAGCCTGCCTGCTTCAATGGGTGCTTGGGGCTAGAACAGAATCTGAATCGCAGGCTGTAAAACCAATGCACCATTTACAAATAAAAAGAAAAATAGAAACCTCAAGCTACGGCTTGCAACCTGGAACATGAGAACAATGTGTCAAGGAGTTTCCACTGACTTGACCAATATTGGCGATATGATAAAAACGGCTGTGACTGATGCCGAACTCAATCGTCTTAACATTGATATTGCTGGCCTGCAGGAGACTCGCCTCGCTGAGGAAGGGTCACTCAGGGAAAACAATTACACCTTTATTTTGAAGGGTAGAGGGCAGACAGAAAAAAGGCAACACGGTGTGGGCTTTACAGTGAAAGAATTCGCTACTGGGAATGATTGAAATTCCAGCAGGAGGAAATGAAAGACTATTATCCCTGCGCTTGGCAACCTTTTGTGGTTTTGCCACCATTATTACTGCATATGCATCGACACTCGATTCCTCTGATGATGTGAAGGATTCGTTCTATGAGGAGTTAGACTCTGTGATCAAGGCAATTCCAAAATCTGACTACATTTATATGCTCGGTGATTTCAATGCTCGTGTGGGCAAGGACTCGAGTTCATGGCCAGTGTGCCTTGGAAAATACAACATCGGTCGCATGAATGAAAATGGGCAAAGGCTGCTGGAGCATTGCACCAGTAATGACCTATGTATTACAAACTCTTTTTTTAAACCAAAAGAGATGCATAAGGTCACATGGAAACATCCAAGATCCGGCCATTGGCACCAGCTGGACTTTATAATCACACGGAGACAACATCTGAACCATACATCATTAACTCGAAGTTACCACAGTGCTGACTGTGATACAGATCATTCTTTGGTTGTTGCAAGGGTTAGACTGAGACCAAAGAGAATCTACACAGCTAAACACAAATCTAGCCCCAGGATTAATATTATTAACACTCATGATCCTGAAAAGTGCTTTTAGTTTCAACAGCAACTTGAAGACGCTTTCACTGATACACCAGAAAATTGTACAGTAAATGAAAAGTGGGGTCAAATTAAGGAAACTCTTTATAAAACTGCTGTAGGGGTTTACGGCACTGTGGATCATAAGAGGCAGGACTGGTTTGCGGCAAGTAGCGAGACTCTGCAGCCCTTGATTGATAAGAAGAAGATAGCTCTCTTAAGAAACAAGGAAAGACCAACGCGTAACACTCTGAGTGAGCTAAGGCAAGCAAGGAAGGATATGCAAAAGGCTGCCAGGCAGTGTGCAAATGATTATTAGATCAAGTTATGTGAGTCCATTCAAATCGCAAGTGATAAGGGAAACATAAGAAGCATGTATGAAGGAATAAAGAAAGCCTGTGGTCCAGTGATCAAAAGAAGTGCACCAATGAAAACCTTGACTGGAGAAATCATCACTGATAAGAAACAGCACATGGACAGATGGGTAGAGCACTATTTGGAGCTTTACTCAAGTGAGACCAAACTAGCGGATGATGCCCTCAACGCCATAGAGGCTCTACCAACTCTTGACCACCTGGACACACTTCCCACCATAACAGAAGTTAAGTGTGCTATAAATGAACTTGCATCTGGCAAGGCTGCAGGTAAGGAAGGGATTCCAATAGAGGTTATCAGGAGTGGGCAAGACACACTCACTCTTCAGATCCACCAGCTAATAGAGCTCTGCTGGCGAGAAGGACAAGTTCCACATAATTTCAAAGTTTCAAGCATCATAACACTGTACAAGAACAAGGGCGATCTGAATGACTGCACTAACTATAGGGGTATCTCACTTCTGTGTATTGTTGGAAAAGTATTTGCAAGAAATGTTCTGCACAGACTTCTGGTCAAGGTTGTGTACTAGCTCCAACCCTCTTTAGAATATACTTTTCACTTCTACTGAAATATGCCTTTCGTGATCAGGATGGTGGTATATACATTCACTCACGCCCAGATGGCGGCCTCTACAATGCTCAGAGATTGAAAACCAAGACCAAAATTAGGAAGGTACTGGTCAGAGAGTTGCTTTTTTGCAGATGATGCTGCAGTTACGACCCAATCTGAGGAAGAATTGCAATGTCTACTATCTGCATTCTCCAATGCTTGTTCAGAATTTGGTTTAACAATTAGCAAAAAGAAGACACAGATTATGTCACAAGGTGCACATGGGGTACCATCAATCTTTATTGACGACACCGAACTAGAGATGGTAGACCATTTTACATATCTAGGATCAGTGGTAAATAGCAAATTATCCTTAGATCAGGAAATCAACATCCTGTTTGGTAAGGCAGCAACAACAATGAACAGGTTAAGAAAAAGAGTCTGGGAGAACAGGAAGCTTACTGCCAAAACAAAAGTCCTTGTCTATCAAGCCTGTGTCCTTAGTACTCTTCTTTATGGCAGTGAAACCTGGACAACTTACTCAAACCAAGAGAAACGTTTAAACAGCTTTCATATGAGGTGTCTGCGAAGAATTCTTGGTATTAAGTGGCAAGACAAAATCACAAATATTGAAGTATTGGAAAGATCAGGTTGTGTGACGGTTTATTCCATGCTCAGTCTTCGTAGACTTAGATGGATAGGACATCTTAGGAGGATGGATGATGGTAGAATACCAAAGGACATCTTTTTTGGTGAATTACAGATGGGTAAAAGATCTCAGGGTCGGCCTCTACTACGATACAAAGATGTGTGTAAGCGGGACATGATTGATACAGGCATTGATAATGCACATTGGGAGCAAGTCGCCGCTGAACGTGTTGCATGGAGGGCAAACATCAGAAATGGAATAAAGACAAAGGCGAAAATTATTGCAGAAAAGTCACACACCAAGCGTTTGAGACGTAAGATGGTGCATGATGGTGGAAATGACCACGTGTTCACATGCACCCACTGTGAACGGACATTTACAGCGCAAATTGGCCTTATCAGTCACATTCGCTACCGCCATAGTTAAAAGTTATTATGCCTTTTTAAAGCACAAACTATCGTCTGTCAAGACGGTAAGGTGCCATAAATATGAAAAAAAAATGGTTTTGCCATGCAAGTAGATTACCAACTGAGTCCGACCACGCAAACGATGGACGTAGGGAATAACAGTGTCCATGGTAATATCAATACATGACGCCCATAAGCGGGCACTCTGCCGCTGTTTATACTTCACCTCGACACCGCAAGGTAGAAGAGAAACATGATGAGATGAGATGAGAACCGCTGATCATATTTCAGTTTCACATGGAGCATCCTATGTAAAGTATAAAGAGACTTAACAGTGCAAAAGATTTTTCTGGATATTAAGCCTTTTTTTATTTATTTTTTTTTTTTTTTTAGATCTGAGCACGTTCAAGCCTTATGGCGTAAACCACTAATTTGGCTTTGGCCAGGTGAGAAGTGTCTCCTAAACGGTTCAGTGAGAACATGACCGTGGTGGAGGCAGAATCGCTATGGCAATGGCAGTGTTTCCCTGCAGCCATTCTGTAGAGATTTTAGTGATATATTGTTAGTATTTGTAAGCAAGTGTGATAGTCTTGAGTTTTACGAAGTGAATGTGATGATCAGGTGGACTTATATAAAAAGCCAGAGGTGAATTAAATGTATGAAATGAATCGATCTTATGTTATACTTGGGTTTTGTCAGAAGTTATATCGAATGGTAATGTAAATATAATAAAATATAGTGGCTTTGTCCATTCAGACCAATGTCCAGTCTGGTCATCGACCTATCGGACTATAAATTGGACAATGTGAGGAATCACTTCCCCATACAACTATATGTGTCCTAACTGATAGCAACCGGTCTCCCTGGCAGAGGGTTTAACATGTTTTTCCGTAATCCCGTATATTCTCGTGAGTAACGTAACATGCGCGAGAATCGGTAGCTGTTCTCGCCGCGTTGGTAACTTACGGAGTATGTGAGCCGGCCGCTCAGAAAGAAATGGCAAACTACTGAGCGTAATCTTGCCTATTATACCAACAACAGCTGAAAAATGCTGATGTTGACTGCAACGTCCTGTAAGGATATGCTACAAAAACAAAATTCATAGCATTACAACAGAATAACCAAGCCAACATGAGGACACTGTGTTAAAGTACTGGGTCAACACGGGCACATTGTCCTACGACTATGACCCAGCTCAACTAGCGGGTCATGTTAACATTATAAACACTACTACAGGCAGGACATACTAGTCTGGGTCATGTCACGCATTGCATAGTTCAATGCTCATTAAGAATGCACTAAACGACCATTGGAGCTGTTTACGTCATTTGTCATTTTCAGCTCATGCATTTAGGGAAGCACTTGCAACAGATGAAATAATTTCAGAGACTGTTGTGATGTACAGAAGCCATGAATACTTAATTATACCCCCTGGCTGGCTAGTATATTTATCGGCTGTCTCCCGTTGCGTTGCTGTTTGTCTCATTCAGAGAGACACTGGACAACATGCAGCCTCTAAGAGTTTGTGTGTTTCTGGCCTTCATTTCTGTACTCAGATGTTATGGTGAGTGAACATACGTGAGTTCAACATGTATAGCTATGAAGACAGACATGCAGAAACGCACTAGTCCAGGCGTGCAGGGTAATTATCAAATCGGCATGTCAGCTACACACGAGGAGTGGGGGAAGGGTGTAGAACTGGAGAGTGAGATAGGCATGCTGGTACCTGAAACTGACTGTCAACTCTGGTCCATCTCTACGTATGAACTCTTAAAAGCGATGCGCTACACACATCTCGTCATCTTCAGCCTGGTGCCCTGATTGTAGACTTTAGTCACAACACCTCCGCTGAGGAGCTAACATGTTAGGAGCTTTCCGATCATCAGAAGTGGTCCCCTTTTCGCAATTTGTTTCATCGTCTTTACCTCCTAAACACTTTCCAGGGGACGGTCCAACCAGGTCACGACTCCGGCTGTCGATCTCCTGTTGTGATTTGGCAAACTTCCTTTCATGTTCGAGACGTTCTAGTCGTTGTCCTCACTGACCCCACAAATACCCGGTGTACCTGCCCTGATCACAGGCTATCCCGCCCTCAGGGAGGCGTGCATCATGTGACCGATGCCTCGTAACCTGCCACAATAAGCTGCCTGTTTCCATAGACTATTTTTGTTAACATGTTCATTGTTGTTGCTGCATTACCAATCCTGAGGCTGATTTCCTGATCTAGGGATAATTTAATGTCCAGGGATGGAATTATATCTCTCCACAGCACAAAGCCTGGATAGATGTATAGAGACCATGTGTTGCCCGTGTATCATGATCACTCTCTCCGCCTGTCTAGTTTATTTTAGAGAAAAGGTAACAACAAGACACCTGGGAAAAGACAGGTTGTAGAAGCTGCCGGATCAGCAAAGCAATGCTCTAACTGTCCGCCTGTCGGATCCCCCATTCTAGACCAGTTGCTGACCAAGGCTTAGAGCCTGGTTTGCCCTGCCATGACATTTAGTATTTATGTTGCATTTCCTCACACCGATTTAGGCTACACCCTCCCAATTTAGCTCTTCCTTCCGAAGTCGTTGGCACAATGTCGGTTGTGAGATGCGGTGAGCGCTGGCCAACGTTCGGAGGTAACAGAAAACAAGTAGTACCTGCTGTGACTCAACCTGGCAATGTAGCAATGTCATTGGTTGTAGTATACACTAGACATGCCTTAGGTACTTTGTCACGTACTGGCTTAGAGTGTGTCTAGTTCGTTAGCAGTGGAATTGACGGTTTGCATAGTGTCAAGCTGACATTACCCACTAGCTGATTGAGCTTGGCCATATTAAAGCTTGCTATGTTCTGGGAGACTGGTTAAATGTTAACTTTTGATAGACATTATACGACGATTACCACAACTCCACAATTAACTATTATAACACAGCGTCGATGCCTCTTCTGATACTTTATATTCGTACACTTCAAGCCTATATTAAAACAAAGTCAATGTAAAATACTATCAACCAAAGTATACATTCAAACTACACGTGGCGGCAGTGTAAAATTATGTTATGGCCATTATTCGTCTTCGACCGGTCCAACCCGAACCTCGGTCAAATCTTGAGTGACGGTTGTAGGATACGTTACCGCTGCCCAACGACTCGCTTGCTCTTTTCCTGGAAAGTGTGCATCTATGAACTGAGTCTATCTTCACGCTAACATGCGTGAAGCTCAGTACTCTTTACTCTCAATACTTTAAGCCCTTATACAGGGTCATGGAAGTACCGCCTACTGTCATACGGTAGCTCCGTCATATCTCACTAAGACCTGCAATCCCAACATTCGGCGCTAACCGCAAGCAGGCAGTACCGTCTATTGCCATACGGTAGCATGGTCATATCTAAGATCTGACATCCAAATATGCGGCGCTACCAGAAAGCAGGCAGTGCCGTCTATTGTCACACGGTAGCACAGTCATATCTAACT
Source organism: Cepaea hortensis (assembly GCA_963921405.1). NCBI lineage: Eukaryota > Metazoa > Mollusca > Gastropoda > Stylommatophora > Helicidae > Cepaea > Cepaea hortensis. The sequence continues at coordinate 4,590,361 of OY992884.1, forward strand.
AAGGCCTGTCTGCTACAAGAATATGGCAAGCTCATGTAACTAGCCACAGCTGGTATATACTCATTTAACACACGACAACTCGTGTATACCGTAAGAAGCGGCACCCCTGGTATACTCATGTAACACGTGAAACCTCGGGTATACTCATGTAACATGTGACACCTCGGGTATACTCACGTAAGCCATGTCACCTCTTGTACACCCATTGTACTCCCGTCACCTCGGGTAGACTCATTTAACAACACTCAGGACGGTCAGCGGACTGGATGGCGTCAGTCGATACTTTGTGGACAGACAGAAGTGAACTGAGAAAGTCCTGATTGAGTCAGACAGTGATAGACAGGCCCCACATACAGGTATGCTGAAGTACAACTACATTGTTGAACCATGTGGGGTGATGAATTACAGCCTCTACATTGTTGGATCAAGTTTATGTTGTTGTACACTATCTACATTATTTTAGAATGTGTGAGATAGTTTGAAACACCATCTACATTATTTGATAATGTGTGAGATGGCATGACACACCATCTACATATTTGGATCACGGGTGATGGGAAAGCTGTGACGAACGGACCTGTGTGCTATGAAGTGTGTACTGTAGTGTACCATAAACTCTACCTCATTTAGATCGCTCTGATATCAGAACACGAAGAACACACCAATCCCTAAGAGCTACATGACACCCCGCCGCTGGTAACACCGACCCACACACATCGTTCACACACCTACACCCAGGTAACACCAACACACGTACATCGTTCACACATCTACACTCAGGTAACACCGACACACCTACATCGTTCACACATCTACACCCAGGTCACTCAGACATAGCATAGTTCACACATCTACACTCAGGAAACACCGACACACCTACATCGTTCATCATCTACACTCAGGTAACACCGACACACGTACATCGTTCACACATCTACAGCCAGGTAACACCGACACACGTACATCGTTCACACATCTACACCCAAGTAACACCGACACACCTACATCGTTCACACATCTACACCCAGGTAACACCGACACACGTACATCGTTCGCACATCTATACCCAGGTAGTTAGTTAGTTAGTTAGTCGACAGATCATCCTCGTTGCACATCGAACCATTCAGTCCATAAGTGCTCGGATCCCCTCCTCAGCAAATCCCGCAGCGTGTAGCGGCTAACGACGCCAGTTCTGTGTTGGTTTAACAATCTTCTTTGGCTTCCTGCGTAGTGTTCTTGTTTGGCCACCCCTCTTTTAATTTGCTGCTCTCGCAGTCTGGCCATTGTTGTAGATTCACAGTCATCACTTGGTTCTCGCAAAAGTCTCACTTCTCGTAGAGCATTCAGAATGTCAGCCTGGTCCATGGCGCGTCCGACCTCCACAGTAGCCTCACCTGCGAGCTTGTCAGCCCGCTCATTTCCTTGTACTCCCGCATGCCCTGGCACGAAGATGAAACTAATCTTTGCCAGCCGAGACCGCTTCAGAGGCAGCAACCATTCTCTTCGGATCGACCCCTCCTCTATCCTCTTGATCATGTTCATTGAGTCGCTAAGGAAACAAGCCCTAGTGAATGTCTGTGTCTCGAGCCATGTTATTGCTTTACTTACTGCCATGACTTCCATGGTCAGGCTACTTGTGGTTTCAGTGAAAGCACCAGAGTCCTCCTTCACAATTCTCCCTCCGGCCCGAGCTGTAAAGGCCCATGAGCTTCTCACATGTCGGACGACCGACCCATCTGTGTAGATTACCGCGTCACCGACTAGCGAATTCTCGAAAATCAACGCTTGTACATCAGCCTCAACAGCAGCCGGATGTTCTTGTCTGCATTTTCTATCTAGTTGGATGCAAACTGAAAAGGATGTGCAGAAGTCTGTTGGCACTTGCACCCACTCCTCGCCAGGTTCTAAGTCCTCAAGTGAACACACCTGTTGAAGAATGTCTTCGGCTTGACCCATCCACGACCGTCCTCTTTTTAACCTGCTGCCCTTCACCTTCCTAATTTCACTATGCAGTGGATGTTGTGTGTTTGCGTTAATTCTGAGGTAGGCGCGTGCCATGCAAACTTGTATTCTCTCTTCAATGGTTGGAAAATCAAGAAGGTAGCGCATCGCCCTGCATGCTGTATCTCTTGTACATCCAAGACTAATGCGCATTGCATCATTCTGTATCCTTTCCATCCTTTCTATCTGCTTATGGCTGAGAGTCAGGATTGCCATTGCATACTCCAAAACAGACATGACCAGACCCTCGTACAGAAGACATAGATGGCGCTGCTCACAATTTGCTGCCGCCATCACCCGCATCGCTGCCAAACCCCGTTTGGCCTTTGTTATCACCTGGTCTATGTGCACATTATAAGCAAGGCTTCGATCAAACCGTATCCCCAGGTAATTCATTGCCTGCGTTCTTTCCACCGTCTCTGAACACAGCATTACAGTTGGTGTTGGATTGTTGACAATATGATTATTCAACGAGAACCAAGTCACTGTTGCCTTTGTTGGGTTGACCATTGCCCCAGCTTCATCACACCAAGTACTTATGCGATTTAGTTCGGTTTGTAGTTCCACAGCAACCTCCTCTCTATCCTTACCCTGACGATACACTAAAACATCATCGGCATATGACAATGTCCTGCCAGGTCCAGTGATCTGCTCACTGGTGATTCTCACTGTGTAGGCGTTGAACAGTACCGGAAATAATGGTGATCCCTGTGGTAAGGTCAGGATATATTGTTGTTGGTTCCGAAGTCTAACTGCCACATCTAAAAACTACTTTCCGTTGGAAGAGGGCTGCAGCGATCCAACTACGGAGGAATGGACTTACGTTTAGTTCAAGAAGCTGAAACATTAAAAAATCCAGTGGTACTCTGTTGTATGCGTCCTCAAGATCAATCGCTGCAGCAACGGTTTCAGTGCCTGAGTGGAAACCTTCATAGACATCATGGGCAAAGACTGCTGCATTGGTCCAGGTTTCTCTTTTTGGACGGTACCCACCCAGGGTAGGTGGGAAAACACCTTGCCTCTCTAGTTGGCTTGATATTTTCCTGGCAATTACCTTCTCCAGCAGCTTGCCTATTGTATTCTGCATGGTTATAATTCGATATCCCTGAATTTTTTTGTGGTCTTTGTCAGGCTTCGGCAAGGGAATCAGATAGCTGTGTAACCATTCCTCCTTGATGCTAGCACTCCCTATACTGTTGTTGTACATGTCTGCTAGTTTCTCTAGCTCATTGTCGATACACCTATTTATGTCGTCGTATCTTATGCCATCAGGACCTGGAGCACTGTTTTTTTGATCGTTGAAGCACAGCCTTGATTTCTTTCACTGTCACTGTGTCTTCATCTGAAGTGTTCTGGGCCTTGCATCTGTCTGAGGTGACCTCCTTGGCCAGATTTTGGCCTCCCATGTCTGTCTGGTTGCTCTGCTCAAGGTAGCGTTCAAAGAGGGCTTTGCCCTTGTCCTCGTCAGTCCTCTGCCAGATGAGGTCAGCACCTTAGAAGTCAGAAATGTTCTTATTCTTGACTACACCACTCATGCCTTTATGTAGTCGCCAGAACAATTTCAGTGACTTGTCTGTGCTTACTCTTTGACACACCTCTGCCCATTTTTCGCTTTTAATCACCTTGACCAGTTTTTTGAAATAGCTTACTTTTTTGTGCATCTCTCTTTCTAAGTGCAAGCAGGGACTAGGATGACCAGCTCTGTTCTTCTTGGCATTTTGCCATCTCCTTACAGCACTACGCTTATCCACCCAAGCCTTCTCCACCTCGAAACTCCACCACTGTGGCTGCTCCCAGCTTTTTTTTCCTGCCCTGAAACGTTCTGCGCTTTTCACGTCTTATTTTACTCACCACATCTTGCCCTGTACTGTCATACTGGAACGTCTTTACCTTTAGCTTGTGCTGCCTGGTTCTGCCTTTTTCCACCAATATGCTGCAAGGGTGGTGGTCGCTGCCATGGTGTCCTAGGACACCCCATCTACACACTGTAGTGAGTGAAGGTGAAACTAGCGCCAGATCTATAGCACTGTCCTCTTAGCCTGGACGGCTTGCTGTCCTGGTGACACAGCCACTGTTGATACAAACCAGGTCGATGGTTTCCAGTGCAGTCTCGAGCTCCTCCCCTTGTGTATTGGAGGAAGTGTTTCCCCATGATCTGCCTTTAGCGTTGAAGTCACCACAGAAAATAACATTTCTCTCGTGGCCTAATATGCCACTTAAGCACTGCCACTTCTGGGCGTCCACACTCGCATTGCGGGCATAAACATTAACCAACACGAATGGTATACTGGAATTAACTCTCAACGCCTGTATTTGTATATCGTCACTGTCCCAACTGGACATGTCTAGCTCTGACGCCACCATGCTGTCGCGAACGAGAATCGCTGTTCCCAGATGTCGTCTGTTGTAGAAACATTTGAAGCCGGCAATTCGGAGTAGCTGATCGCCCAGTCTCGTCTCCTGGAGTGCTACAATGTCGTTCCTGTAAACTAGGGTTTCTAAAATAGAGCCCCGTTGTTTTACACTGGCACAGTTCCAATGTAGAATACGGATGTTCCTGAGTCCTAGACGGTGACACTAGAGTCTAAAACGTCTCAAACCACCGCGCTTACCATGCTTCTTTCTCCCTGCGCGGCTACCACGCCGCTTCGTTATGTTGACTGCTGACCGCTCGGAGAACACACGTTGTTCCGCCATGTTGAAAAAACGTAAACACAGACTGCTGAGAATCACACACGCTGCTGAAATCTCACTCAAGGATGGCTTCGCTCGATGCACGAACTCCGTAGCACCCACTCCGTAGGTACCCAGGTAACACCGACACACGTACATCGTTCACACATCTACACCCAGGTAACACAGACACAGCATAGTTCACACATCTACACCCAGGTAACACAGACACAGCATAGTTCACACATCTACACTCAGGTAACACCGATACACCTACATCGTTCACACATCTACACCCAGGCATCACCGATACACGTACATCGTTCACACATCTACACCCAAATAACAGCGACACACACGTACACCGTTCACACAACTACACCCAGATAACAGCGACACACACGTACATCGTTCACACATCTACACTCAGGTAACACCGACACATGTACATCGTTCACACGTCTACACCCAGGTAACACCGACACACGTACATCGTTCACACATCTACAACCAGGTACCACAGACACACGTACATCGTTCACACATCTACAACCAGGTACCACAGACACACGTACATCGTCCACACATCTACAACCAGGTAACACCGACACACGTACATCGTCCACACATCTACACCCAGGTAACACTGACACACGTACATCGTCCACACATCTACACCCAGGTAACACCGTCACACCTACATCGTTCACACATCTACACCCAGGTAACACCCGTCACACCTACATCGTTCACACATCTACACTCAGGTAACACCGACACATGTACATCGTTCACACATCTGCACCCAAATAACAGCGACACACGCGTACATCGTTCACATATCTACACCCTAGGTAACATCGATACGTACATCCATGTTCCGATTGTTAAGGGAATATGGTATGCTTTTTTTTTTTTAAACCTGTTTTTACTTTAATTGTATGTAGACCGCAGTATAGGGTATCCACGAACCACGGCTAGCTGGTTAGGTAATGATAATGGTAGAGAAGGCAATGTTAAGTGCACCTTTTCTAGCCCCTTCTTCATGCTATGGAGGTGAGCAGTGCTTTCCTAAAGAGGGCTGCTCAGTCGCTCAGGGGGCTGCCGAATCCCACTGCTGCTCCGGTCAGTAGAAGACGACCATATGGCCTGAGCCGCCTGTGTGCAGGTCTGCGACTACGACTGTCAGAGTACCCACGCCTGCCACTTCGCCGCTAGCCCATCGCGCGATGAATTGAATTAAAGTGAGGAAGAGTTGCGCAATTCGTCGACCACTCTGTCCAGTCTATCTGAATCCAGTGGCAAGACAAGTCAAGACGACTGGAGACGAATACTGGTGCACTGGATGACGGGGGCGCTCTACGTGCCTTGCCGTGCTCATCGCGTTCCACAACGCTTTGCAGTTAAACTCCGTCTTGCCCGTTGAATAATCAATGTTTTCTTCCTCGTAGTCTGCCGAATCCTTTCTTCACATGCTGGGTAAGCATACCCCAGTTCAGCTATTGGTTTGAGGCCGAATCGACTACCCTCGCCTGGTTTAGCCAGCCTCTCACAGCTGTTGGCCGTGGGGTGGCCGCTGTCGCATGCTGACAGCTACTATGAGCCACAGGCGTGAACTAGATGCCAGGCTTGGACCAGTGGGGGATGGTCCCTTAAAATGGCGTGACAGCCATCCTTATCAAAGGTACTACCAAAGCCTGACAACCCAGTTCCCCCAATCTGACACAGGTAAATAAAGTATGAATCACTGGTCAGACATCTTGCATGTAAGATTGTGACATCCCTCCAGAACTGTCGCGGAACCTGGCCGAGTTTTACTGTGTCTTCAACGGGAAATATAATGACAAGCTACAGGCGGAGAAAGATGGTGCCAGCGAAAGCAGGATGGACCTCATGTACCAGCCTATATTCGCACCGTCGCTGTCAGAGGTAAGTGCACCGACACAACTGTATACCCGCATTACCACCGGATGCTATATTATTGACACGTGCCGACTTAGGTGGGCAGTGTCGTTTGTATAGTCCATTCTCATTTGTTTCCCTCCATATAAAAATCCATTTCTCAGTAACCAACTGAGGGAAAAGTATGAGATTTAGCATATAACCTTATCATTATGTCCACCCAACAAAACCATTTTTGTTATGGAGATTGTACAGCAGATGTCAATGTTTGTTTAAATGAAGTGTATAATATACGGGTCAGAAATGAAGACCATTTTATGAAATGTATTACATCTTCACACGGAAACATCAGCTTTCAATAGTGGACTTTCTCGTGCAGAAAGAGAATGACCTTATGGCAAGAACCTCCCGTAGTTAAATGGGTGTGTTATAGGTGTCGTCAATAATGTGTGGTGCTTTCATGAAACGTGATTATATAAATAAATGTTACCATTTACAGCTAACATTTGAATGTGTGAATATTGTTGAAATGGATTGAATGCGACATTCTGTACACTTCAAAGCATCGCTATGAAGCTGTACACATATTTTTTTGTCAAGAAGCTGATCGCAGGAAACTGTTTCATACTGTTACAAATCCCGATATGTAACAGTACATGCATTGGGTTTGAGTAAATGGTTATTTCGTCGATGGGTGCAAGAATCTGGAACGAAACCACCATGCAATAAGCAAACGTTAGATAGAAAAGCAATTGTAGACAGCTTTGACAAGGATTTCATAAGGCGAGCTACTATACAAATGCTGGATGCCAAAGAAACAGTGACTGTAAGAAAACTTAGGGTTTGGTTGAGAAAAAACAATGACATAGAGCTATCCAAAACAACTTTGTGGAAAATTATTAGGACATTAGGCTCGCTTTTAGAACGTACAAGGCAGGTAGAAATTCATTTGCGAGCAACCGCATTTATGAGCCATGTGAAGTAGATACCTACGTGAAATAAGGGAAATGCGCAAAGAAAATTATGACATACTGTATTTGGATGAAACCTGGATCAATGCGCACCACACAAGTGAACAGGATTGGCAATTAGTGGATGGAAAAATAAAGCGATCTGTGCCCAGTAGTATAGGACAGCGTTTGGTCATAACCCATGCTGGTAGTACTCATAATGGCATACTACAGAATGCCGAACTTGTGTTCGTATCAAAGCATACAGACAATAGGGATTAATGTATTGAGATGAATGGTATTGTATTTAGAGATTGGCTCGAGAATACAGTGCTTCCATCCCTAGATAGACCGTCTTGTCTATTTATGGACAATGCATCATATCACAATGTTGTTGCCAAAGAAGACAAAGTACTTACGGCATCGGGCACAAAGGAAACAATAAAGATATGCTTCCGACGGGAAAACATTCCATTTCCAGAAACGTTTTTCAAGCTAGAAGTGTTGTCCCTTGTGAAACAAGCGCAGAAAAGCAAGAAATATCCAATCGGCAAGTTGATAGAAGAGAATGGCCAAAGGTGCTTGAGACCTCCGCCGTACCATTCTCATTTAAACCCTATAGAATTTGTGTGGGCTAAAATTAAAGAACAGATAGCGCTGACAATACTACGTTTAAATTGATTGACGTCAAGATACTAACCCAGTCCGCGCTATTAAATATTGATAACAGTTACTGGAAAAAATGTGAGGATCATGTGTTAAAAAGAGGAAGATGACTATTGGAGAAAGGATTGATTGAATTTTATGCAACCGAGAGCAGTAATTAACCTACTGGAATCGTCAGGCACAGATTAAGGTCCGGGCAGATCGCAGACATTAATCCACATGCACACCTACTGGGATATTTTTCTCCAACTATTCAGAAGAAGAATTGCAGGCACTTAACATGACAGCATCGTCACAAACAATACAATGTGACTATGGCAACAGTTTGTATTCCACAGTGATGAACTTTCAATTCCGCAATCCCTCAATGGTAACAAACAAATGACATTGAAAACAACAACAACAACAACAACAACAACAACAACAACAACAACAACAACAACAACAACCACAACAATAACAACCACAACAATAACAACAACAAGAAATGCATTGAATACAAACAGAAGTGTAATATTGTGGTGGGAACTGACATCAAAATCATCATCATCTTCCACTTCGACATATCAAGAAAAGTGAAAATAAACTCGTTGTCAAATTAGGGGACAACACATGGGCATAGGAATCAATCTATAAACTTCAATGAAAAGAGAGCCAACATTTTGGCCTGTAAGAAGGAAGCCGACTACAGAGACATTCACAACTATTTTCGTCGTTTAAAACAGGTAATCATATTCCGTCTCTGAAAAGTAAACAACTGAGTAGAGAAATCTTTCACGAAGACCCAAAGCGGTTATGTCACCCATGTGCATGTGTGAACAAAGTATACAGACAACTGAACAGATCCTTAAAAATTGACACATGACTAAATTGCGGTATCTCTTCATCCTCGTCCTCGTCCTCCTCGTCCTCCTCGTCCTCCTCTTCCTCCTCCTTTTCATCATCCTCCTCCTCCTCCTCCTTCTCCTTCTTATTCTTCTTCTTCTTCTTCTTCTTCTTCTTCTTCTTCTTCTTCTTCTTCTTCTTCTTCTTCTTCTTCTTCTTCTTCTTCTTCTTCTTCTTCTTCTTCTTCTGCGTTCATCCGGAGTGGTTTTTTTTTCGGATGTAATTGTGTTGTATTTCTATGCACTCTTGGGCCTAGGCCCTTAGGCCAACACATTCGACTTTCGCGTACGGTTTTGACCAGGTTATCATTCCTACGGGACTCTCACATTTGTGGTACCGTCCACATCTCAGCTGGTCAAATTGGAACGGTCGAATACTTTACGATCAGCCCTCAAGGGAAGGCAGGGGCAGTCCATCGGCATTATTTGCCATCCAGGAAGGCTTCCATAGTTGCAGAGCCGACATATAGCACGCTGGTGCTGGTCTAACCTAGGGAATCACCACATCCTGCGCATGGCTGCTTAAATTCCTCACTTGAATGTATTGGGCCTTTCATTCGCTACCGGCCGCTCCCTGCACAAACCAGGAAAGGTCGGACTGCAGATGTTATCCACTCAGCGAGCTTTCGGCTCGAACATGTGCTAGTCGCTGTGCCCGGAAAACAAAATAATTAGAGCTGTTCCGGGCACGACGGACTTTCGGAAAACTAGCTGGTCATAGCTGTTTCGGACACAAAGGACATTCGGAAGACTAGATAGTCAGAGCTGTTCCGATCACGAGGGACAATCGGAAAACTAGCTAGTCAGAGCTGTTGCAGATGCGAAGGACATTCGGAAGACTAGTTAGTCAGAGCTGTTCCTGGCACGAAGAAAATTTCACTCGGACGTTTTTACGTTGTGCCACCGTATTTGCTATCTTTCGGCTAGCACTTCTACAGACTTCTACTTCAGACTTCTACAGGCGTTTTAACGGCTTTGCCTTCCCGGTGTTTCGAGGGACCTTAGACATTTACTGTTGTGGTGTCGCCCACATCTCAGCTGGTCAAGGTAGAGCGGTCAAAGAAATCATGGTCAACCCTCAAGGGAAGGCAGGGACAGACCATGGGCAATACCCTATATCCAAGGAGGCTTCCATAATTGCAGAGCCGGCACATAGTGCTCTGAGATTGCGCTCATCCAAGGAATCGCCACATCCTGCTCATGGCTGCTTTAATTCCTCACTTCGATGTATTGGGCATTTCGTTTGCCACTGGCCGCTACCCGCACAAACCAGAAACGGTCAGTCTGCGGACGACATCCACTGGGTAAGCTTTCGCTTCGCCTTCCACGTAATGGATTCGCCAGCCAAGCGTTCCATTACGTGTTAATGAGACGTTTTGCCACCATTGAATACGCTCACTTTCATCGTAACCATTTTGTGCGACTTGGGCGCTGTTTCCACCTTTAGTACTCGATCACGAGGTAGGCTACATGTATTGCCGGCTCAGCACCTTACCACCGTGCATCAGTAGGCGAGAAACGGCCAGGCCCTCTCATCCGGGGATCCCCCATATCCCCCAGCTGAGAGCCTTCGAGAACGTCTCTGAACTAAGCATGCAGCGTGCTCAGCATCTCACCTTAGTTTTGCAGTAGGTGAGTATCGGCCCAGCTCTCACATCCAAGGATTAATGGCTTAGATGCGTTCAGTCATTTTCCTCAGCTGGGAGCCTGAGAGTATGTGTACGCACCAAGAATTAGTGGCTTCGTGCGCCTGATTTGACCTTTTGACTGCTATCCTCAGTCTACCTGCAGAGCAGCAGGTTGTGTCTCTCTTGGTATGGTCCCTATCTCAAGGCCTGTCAGATATGTCGTTGTGTTTCCGTCGGCAGAGCTCCTGGGGTTATTGGGACACGCAAGCCCGTCTACCACGTGAAGATGGAGACACATCAGAGGGGAAATTGTGGTATCATCTCTGGCCACTCCATACGAACATTACAGTATAGCTGTTTGGAAGCTCTCTCGAACTCCATATAAAAAGCTAAATGCAGCCTAGTAGCATGACTCTTTGTGTACACATTATTAACCAGCCGCTGAAGAAACAAGAATGAAAGGAAAATTAAGATAAGAAATATACTCCTTCTGCTTTCCTGTCCATTTTCATTTCCATTCCACATTATTGATCCCATGCCTCGGGTATACACATCTAACACACGGTAACACGTATATAGTCATGTAACACGCGGCACATCGGGTATATTCATTTTACTCGTGGCATCTCGGGTATACTCATGTAACTCGCGGAACGTTGGGTATACTTGTGTAACTCGGGGCACCTTGGGTGTACTCGTTTTACTCGCGGGACCTTGAAGCATAAATATATGCCTTTCTGTGTTTCTATTGATCATTCAATTAGCGTTCGTAATGTATATGTTGCATATTTGAAATATTTCCTTCCACAAATCCATACTGTTCTTCACCGATTTCCCATATGTTTTTTTTTTGTTTTTTTTTTTTTTTTTTGGGGGGGGGGGGGGGGGGGGGGGGTCACATAAAGGGTATTCAGTTGGAAACATCAAAAGTGTGATAGACATTACAATATCAAGGCCATTGTCTTGTAACATGTAAATATTGTTGTTAAATATGTCAAGAGTATTAATCATGTGGCATGAACATGTGTAGCCGAACAACGTGACATCATAGGACAGTTTAAATATGACCTCCCCAGTTTTGACATTTACCAAAACGGGGCAGCGTTCTCTTATCCGTTCTTTGATCAGTGAAGGGCTCAAACGTATAGTAATTCATAAAGTTATGCTTGGTGTTGCATGCCTGTCAGTCCACCAAGTGCATGAGTGGAGTAGGAAGTTCCGAAACGGTGTGACTTATGTGACAGTCTTTTCACGACCGGGTCCTCCAGACTGAGTAGTGAATCCAGAGTCAAGTGGTGTCTATATCGAAAATTGATACATTTGGTCACAACTTTGTCATAAAATATTTACACAGACAAAAAAAAAAAAAAACAATAAAAGGGTTCATTTCAAGCCCCTGGACGGCAATCCACACTCCTACAAGTGGAACCGTCAACTTCAGCATCTGATGCAGTGCAATACTGCAGCACTGTACGTAGCTTTCGTGAATTCACCCCAGGACAGACATTATCCTACTCCCTCTAATAATCTTACCTACTACTAAATTTCATACCACAAGCGACATATTCTTTTCATTACATAATATTCGTCAATCACGATCGTTGGCTCAACAAAGACGGTCTACATATTGGCCTTCTCTACATCTATCATGTGCTCAATAAATTACCTGAGCGTTTGGTAATACTGTGCAAACAGTTCTATGTGTTTGAAATCACAGAAAGTCATCTCAACGACAAAGTAACGGACTCTGAAATTTCTATTAAGGGGTTTAAAGTAATTCGAAGAGACGCAAATTATAAAAAACAATAGAGACACTCATTGCTGTATACATTTCCAATTATCTCAACTGTTCCCGTAGAAGTGATCACGAGACCGTATGGATAGAATGTGTGCGGTTAGAGGTGAAGCCAGTCATTCGGCAACCGTTTCACATTGGATACCTATATCGGAATTATTGCGCTGGATACAAATGGTATGACTATTTTACTACATTGATAGATATATTGTTTACAACAGATAGAAAAGTTATGATACAAGATCGCTTTAACATATGTGACAGTGTGAGGTAGGCTGAAGATGCTGACGCCTCGGTATCTCACGGTTCTCACATTTGGGGTATATTGACTTAGAGGCGTTCAGCCATATCCCTCAGCTGAGAGCCGCAGAACAAGTGTCTGGACCAAGCGATGGTATATGATCGTCTTTGCGCCTGTGACATTCGTTCTTGATAAATGAAAACTTTCTTCACAAATGCTTTTGCAGTAGCTCGTCTTGCGGCGATCCAAGAATTTCACCTCTAACGCCGCAATACGAATGCCCGTTTGTCTCTGTTAATCATTATCTCCAGTTCCGAAAACCAAGAAAATAGAACATAGGTCCCATTCCATTTTCCCATGCACAATTATACAGGCAGCCGAGGCTTGCTTTGAAATCTCTATTTTTATCTTCAAAGTAAACTGCTTCTATATAACATTTCAGCTCTCCCTCTTTCATTCATTGATAAATCAGATCAAATCAAATCAAATCAACTTTATGTTAAAAGGGACACACAAAAAGGGGGGTGGGGCATATTGCCATGAGATGGATACGAGAAACAGAGCAAGTGTGTAAAACGATGTCACTAAGACACACGATTGAGAAATCAAGCGTGTACCGGGGCACGAGTGGGCGGAGTTAATGTGGTCATATGACTGCGCCGAGGCGAAAGCGGAAAGCGAGTGCTCGGTAGACGCAGCTGAGACGTGGAAGAGACAGGTCGATGAAAAGTTTGAGAAGCGTTTTTGCAATGTTTGAAGTCATCTGAGACACAGTCCAAAGGTTAAAGAATGTTTCTGTTGTGAAAGTTTGTGATTGTAAAGCAACACATTGAAGCTGACACCTGACGATGGGCTGTAAACGCCGACAAGCGGTAGCGAGATAGCTGACACAGTTTTGAAAACACTTCGACCAGAAATGGCGGACAGAGACAAGCCGTGGCAAAGCCTTGTTTGTCACAACTGAGATGTGTAAGTAGAACTATTGAGCACTTAAGAAGTGAATTAATCAATCATAAGATCTAGAAGATGTATCAATTCCTAATGACAGTTAGATTAACCATGCATTATATATTGGTAGTCAGTGGGTGTGCTGGTCATATGCAGAACGCTGAACGGCAGGAAGCCGGCGGTGTATGACAGCCACGGTTGATAACTGTTCTACAATACAAGTGACTGTATTGTCTAAGGACGCAACGGACTTGTGAGTTGTATACATAGTAGATCTGTACATCGTAACGTGTTTGTACGAGCCATTAGAAATATTTCACCCTGGACAAATCCCAAGATGTCGGACCAGTTGGAATGATTCCGTCATGTGACATGAATCCGTCATTTTACAGGCACGCAGGCCCGTCTTACATTCGGCCCTTCCAATCACTCATCTTTCGTTCATCAAGAGCATTATGCATTCACATAGGAAGAAAAATAAACATTGTGAAATGAATATTGTAAACATACACAAGTAAGATTAAAGAGAGGGAAAATGGTTAAGAACATGAGACTTAATAAAGAGGTTCTGAAAATAGATAAAGAACTGCAAGAACAATACAGAGTGACTGTGAAAAATAGGTACAATGCGATAGCTAAAATACAGAATATAAATGCACAATGGGAAATGTTAAGGGACTCCATTCATCAAACTAGCAAAGAAGTATTACCGGAGAGAGGCAAAATAGCTAAGAAAAAATGGATGAATGAAGAAATCTTAAAACTGATGGACAAAAGAAAACAGTGTAAAAATGACAAACAAGAATACGCTAAGATAAATAAAGAAATAAAAGATAAATGTGGGAAGGCTAAAGAAAGTTGGTTAAACGAGAAATGCAAAAAAAAAATTGTATTAAATTCCATTAATGATACAAAAAATATGTACAGACAAATCAGTGAGCTTACAGGAAGAAAAATATGAATAAATACAGGGTGTTTGAAATCAAAAACAGGAAAGATATTATTAGAGGAAGGTGCTATAATGAAGAGGTGGAATGAGTATATAAGAGAATTATATGACGGAGAAAGGGGAAGAATTAACAGAAGATAGTAACTTAGAAGGTCCACCTATTCTGAAAGAAGAAGTGGCTGACGCTATGAAACGTATGAAGAAAGGAAAAACAGCTAGGCCAGATGAAATCACAATAGAAGAATTAGAAGTGTTGGGAGAATTTGGAGTAGATATATTAACCAAAATGTTGAATGATATTTACAGTAGTGGATATTTACCCAGTGATATGCTGAAATCTGTATTTATAGCTATAATAAAAAGACCAGGAGCAATTGATTGTGAAGATTGTCGTACAATTAACCCCATAAACCATATTATCACTAAGCTTCTACTCAGAATCATAATGAGAAGAAACAAAAAGAAAATAAAAATGGAAATTAGTGAAGAACAGTATGGATTTGTGGAAGGAAAGGGCACAACCAATGCAATTTATACATTACGGACACTATTAGAAAGGTCAATAGAGAAACAGAGAGACATATATTTGTGCTTCATAGATTATACTAAGGCATTTGATAAAGTAAAACATGATGAACTGATTAAAATGTTGGAAGATATCAACATTGATGGAAAAGATTTAAGAATAATAAAGAATGTTTACTGGAACCAAGTAGCAGCAATTAAAATGGGAAATAAAGAGGGTAGTTACGAACAGATAAAGCTAGGAGTACGACAGGGGTGTGTCTTGTCACCAGATCATTTCTTCCTGTATAGCGAAGTAATAATGAGAGAGATCAAAGAGATGCCAGCAATACTATTTGGAGGTTATAATATAAATAATATACGCTATGCAGATGACACATTATTGGTGGCGGATAATTCAACAGACATACAGCAATTATTAGACGTTGTAGTAACAGAGAGTGCAAGGAAAGGACTCTCCTTGAATATCAAGAAAACAGTAACAATGGTAATATCAAAGAAAATGGTGACACCAAAATGTGACAAAGAAATAGAAGGGAAAATCCTTAACCAAGTGGATAATTTTAGATACCTAGGGGCATTTATAACATCAGATGGAAGATGTACAACAGAGATTAGGAGCAGAATAGGGCAAGCAAAAGCCGCATTTCAGAAAATGAAGAGTATCTTGCGCAATAAGTCACTATCACTGAATGTAAGAAAGAGAGTGCTGACATGCTATGTAGAACCGGTTTTGCTGTATGGCAGTGAATTTTGGAATGTAAATGAACAAAGTAAGAAGAAATTAGAAGCAACAGAGATGTGATTCCTGAGACAAATGTTGCGAATTCCTTGGACTGCCAGAGTAACTAACGATGACTGCCTGAAACAGGCTAATGAAACTAGAACATTATATACAACAATAAGACAGAGACAAACATCTTTCTTCGGTCACGTGATGAGAAGAGAGGCATTGGAGAACATCGTAACAACTGGAAAGATCGAGGGGAAGAGAAGCAGAGGCAGACCAAGAGAAATGATGCTGGATGGATTGAGACGGTGGCATGGAGGAATATCAGCAGCAGAGTTGATCCACAATGCAAATTGCCATGTTATGAGGCCCATCTCCCACCTACCCACACATCACCCCACCCACACACACACCCCCACCTACCCACACACACACACACACCCATGGATACATACTCCACCAATCGACCCATTCCCCTCACCCACATCCCCCACCCACACACACTGACCTCACCTGTTCACCCCAACCCAAACACACTCGCCACCCACAAACATCCCCCACCAACCCACACATCCCGCGCCCACCCCCATACAAATCCTAACCCTCACATCCTCTCCCCCACCCACACTTCCAACCACCCATTCCCAGCCACACCTCCATCGATCACATATTCCCCACCCACGCACACACATCCCCACCCACTCACACACATCCCCCACCATCCCACACATCGCGATAGTGACTTATTGCATACGATACTCTTCATTTTTTTTTTAATGCTGCCTTTGTCTGACCTGTTCTGCTCTTAATCTCTGTTGTACATCTTCCGTCTGATGTTATCAATGCCCGAGGTATTTATAATTAACCACTTTGTTAAGAATTTTCGCATCTATGTCTATGTCACATTTTAGTGTCACCATTTACTTTGGTAGTATTTGTCGGCTGCTTGTGACTTCTTGGCAAGGCTACGTTCAGTAGTTTGCCATCGCTTTCTGAACTGGACTGATGTGGCATCTGCCTACACACCATCTTATCAAAGTACATAGTTAAACGTATGCCAACGTACGTGATCCCCATTGTCTACGTTCGTCGTAGGTATATGTTGCGTAGGGATCTTCTGGCTTTCGGAACACGCTCGTTTAGTGTGATTGTCCAAACTTCTACATTAGACAGTGTCGTGCTTGTCTTCCGTGGGTTCCTTTACTTAGCAGTCTTACATGTGACTTTCCCTGGGTTTGTCCACCTTTAGCTGTTAATGTGGATTCCCAGCGGCCTCAGTTATGATAACTAGTTGTGTGTTGTAAGCGGCCCTAGAATTCAGTTCTCGAGGTTTGTTCACCTGAGTTTCTCTCTCTCTCTCTCTCTCTCTCTCTCTCTCTCTCTCTCTCTATATATATATATATATATATATATATATATATATATATATATATATATATATATATATATATATATATATATATCCTATCTTCCCGCTTCCGCTTGCCTAGCAATCACGTGATGTCTTATTTCCATCGATAACCTCGAGGCAACAACCGTTCAGAGCGTCGCTTTGGCTGATTTGCATACATGTTTTGTTTCAGAGTTGAGGCTAATCAATTTCTCAGGGTATTCGCCTACGAAACTCGCACGTTCATGTTCTCACGAGAGGATATAGGTCAAATGGCGGACATACCTCCTATAAACTTGAAAAACACTGTATTCCTTTTTTATTTGTGACAGATTGAAACAATTCCTTCGTCGCAGTTTTCTAACTGTGAAATCCTGGCCTCTAATTCCTATTGTAAGTGAGCAACAATTCACGATGCCGTCTAGGGTCTAGTCATTTGAATTTTGGAAGTTTAAAGACATGTTTCCTAAGGTCGGCGTGCTGGACTAGTCTAGCATTAGGGAATGTTTTCCCGCCAAAATAAGTACCATTTTGGTAGTTTGGAAATTTAGTTCTCAACTGCCAAACATTGATTTGAGTAAATCCAACCAGACATGGGACGATAACATTCTATCCTACAATTTCAAACATCTAATAAGCCGTCCCACAAGGGTTACAGACACATGCGCATCTATAATTGATCATATATATGTTACTTGTCAAGTTAATATTATTAATTGTTCTGTTCCTGTTAGTGCAGTTAGTGACCATTACACAATATGTTGCACATGGTCGACAGTTGGGAGTCGCGATATTTTAATTAGTAAATTGAAACAAATGAAGACTAGTGTCATTATGATGAACCTAATTACGTCATGTTTATCCGACAGACAACAAGTGATATCCATTAACAACTGTCTATCAAGACCCAAACTGCTTTAATACTGGTGTGCCTCAGGGCTCAATACTATGACCGATGCTATTTGCAGTTCATACTAATGATTTTGCTTTACATCTTAATACTAGGTGTCATCTATTTGCAGACAATTGTAATATATATATATATATATATATATATATATATATATATATATATATATATATATATATATATATATATATATATATATATATATATATATATACCAGTCAAGAGAGCCCTAGTGAATTAGAAAGTTCTTTACAAGAAGAACTTGATAATCTTACTAGATGGAGCAATGCAAACGACATGCAAATTAACATCGACACAACCAAATTCATACTAATATCGACCAGACAAAAACTACAGACACTAGCCATAACCAAGGAACCGCTCCAACTCCATTTGGACACATTACCTATAGTTAATGTTAATGAACATAAACCATTAGGTCTTTTAATTGACAGACATTTAAAATGGAGCTCTCATGTTCAGGTCCTTACCAAGAAAATAGCACAATCATTTTACCAACTTGCTAAAATGCAGCACTTCCTAAATGAAAGCATGAGGGAGATATTCTATACATCCTATATTCTATACATCCTATATCCAATCATCTCTCGATTACTGTTCCACAGTCTGGGATGATTGCCCTAAATGTAATATGAAAAGTCTGTGTTCTCTTCAAAACCGCGCTTTACGTCTAGTTTCTGGCACAATGCACATTGAAAGTAATCATTTATACAGTCACCTACGTATTCTACCACTTCGGAAGCGCTTCCTTTTGAATACAGCCAAATTAGTTTATAAAATAATATCTCAAAACACCCCAGAGTATCTTCAATCGATGATTCAATCTCATGCAACGAACATCAAGCGCTTATATTTAGAACATGTTCAAAAACCTAGATTTTACTTATACAAAACATGTTTAGCGTATTCTGATGCTCACTTAAGGAATGACCTTCCAACAGATCTGAAAACTCAAATGAGTCAATACACGTGAAGATAAGTGTCATGCCAAACCCATGTATCCTCATTGAGACTAAGGAGACTCAACTAATATGCACAGTTCCCCTTCAAACAAAGGAACTCGAACAATAGTTTATAGTTACCCATCCAAATGAACATTTGTCAGCAATAGTTTAGAAAACGGGAATCAGCAGTACCAAGATTAACCCGTTTTTACAATGTCAACACAGGAAATGAACAGTTATTATCCATATTTAACTTAGCCAAGGACACAAGGACAATTATCCTTCGTTTATTGTGCAAGAACTTTGCCTGGTGTTCCAGAGATTTTCATAGATAGAACATTTCAGATAGTTAGGAATAAGGATGTCAGTTGTGTAATTTCAATGCTGTACATTGTGATTGCCCATCGTGCATCCTTTTTCCCAATTATTCATTAGAAAATTATAATCCTATTACACTGTGCAATTCAGTGTTTTTTAAATAATTGTTTTTTTAAATTTTTAAATAATAATAATAATAATAATAATAATAATAATAATATTATTATTATTATTATTATTATTATTATTATCGGTTTGATGTGTATATCCTGTGTTCAACAATAGATTGATAGTGCAACTTCATTTGACAACAAATAAAGAGAGCTGTGTGTTAGGGGTAAAACCCTCTTTCAGTCTAATCAGATTACTAACCAGAGTGAGCAGTTCTCCTTTTCTGAGGGGAGAAAATTCCCTTTAATCTCTTGGCCTTCTACTGGAAAATCTAACTTAATACCTTAGTGATTGATTGATTGATTGATTTAGAAACCAACATCACTGCCATTCGGGGCATTCCCATAAGCGCTGCGTCCCCATCTTCAGCAGCTAGAGAAGAGTTCCAACACCAATAGTACCAGTAACAATCTTATTATATGTCCGTCTCGCCTTTCCTCTGAGCGTCAAGCGTCGGCCAGATCCCCTCGTCACACCTCGCTGCCTCAATCTTGCCAGGCCATGGTGATCCATTTGCTCCTTCGATGTGTACACGTGCTCCCACAAGGCCGCAACCACGTCTGCCTTGTCATGCATCAATACTCCACCAAGTTTTGCAGAGCTAGCCAATACCTTAGTGGAATCTTACTATATGTGTCTGTTCCAGGACTAGGGTGTCTTGAGCCATGTCTAGTTTTCATCTAGTAGATGGCAACTGCGAATTGTAGGATATATATATCTCCCATTTCTATTTATCACACCACAATATGCAATGTTTACGTGTGGCATATTTTCAGACTTTTGTGTGGATGCTCATTACAGTTGTCTGAGTATGCATGTGAAAGTGTGGGAGTCTGTGTATATTGATTTGAGTGACTGTGTGAAACGGAGTGCGTGTGCGTGTGTGATTTTATGTATGATTTTATATATATATATGGGCATGAGAAAGTGAAAGAGAAAGCGAGCATGAGTGAGTGAACGATTTAGTGATTGTAATTGTGAGTGGGTATATGTGTTAGTATGTAATGAAGTGTACTTGTGTGTTATCGAGTGGGTGCATGACTGTTTGAGTTTGGGTAAATGATGTAAGACTGTGTGCAGGTTGGTCTGTATGTGTTTATGTATGTGCGTGTGTGCTTGTGCCTGTGTGCCTGCTTGCCTATCTCATTACATGGCTATGCTTATGTTTACAATATTTAGTTGACATTGTTTCTTTTTCCCTATGTGAATGTAACATGTACAATGATAAACAAGAGATGAGTGATTTTAAGGGCTGGACGTAAGACGGGCCTGCGTGCCCAATTTGTGATCCTTTGAAAATAAAATAAAGTTTGTTCGTTCGTTCTCTCTCTCTCTCTCTCTCTCTCTCTCTCTCTCTCTCTCTCTCTCTCTCTCTCTCTCTCTCTCTCTCTCTCTCTCTCTCTCTCTCTCTCTCTCTCTCTCTCACTTTTTCTCTATCCGCATACATGTATTCACAACGGGTATAATCACTTTCTTCTCAGCTACCAATCGTGTACGGGAAGGAGATCTTATCCGGAGTGCTGGAGCGAGCCATCTATTTGACTGTCAGACAAGGCGACGACGGCAATATCTACCTGAAGCAATACAACTTCACCGGAAACTCTCAGATCAAGTTGGTGTTGAATTACATTGTAAAAGCTCTACTCTTTTCGTTTCCTAATTCATCTCATCATCTAATCTTACCTTGTTCCCCTTGTACCTTGCGGTGTTGAGATGAAGCATAAACAACGGGAGAGTGCCAATGTATGGGCTTCATATATCGAAGTTAATATATTCATTATTCCTTCTGTCCATCGTTTTCTTGGTCGGCCACTTCTTCTGCTTCCATTTGGTCTTGTGGTATGCTGGCAGTGGTAGCTTAGTTATATGTCCGCACCATTTAACTTGCTGCTTTCTAATGAAATCCATCCGCAATAACCCCCACTTTTGTCTTGATTTATACATTTCTCATTTTCTATCTTCTTGATACATTGAGTATTCTTCTCAGGAATCTCATTTCTTTAGTTATAATGTTTCTTTTGTCTTTTTCTGTCACTATCCAGGTTTGGCATTGATAGCATAGAGTTGGTAGAAAGATTGTTTTGTAAAATTTGTTTATAGCCATTCATTCATTCAGTAGCATTTCCTTTGCACAACCTCGCTCCCATAACATCCTTTCGGAAAACTTCTCGATCACAAGCAACATGTCACGTGTACGATACACCCATCTGGAGATCATCCGTTACATCCTGCACCCATCTTCTCTTTGCCCTTTCTCTTCCTCTCTTTCCAGGCATATACCCCTCCATTACTGTTCTCTCCAAACTGTCGTCAAGCGACGTGGGGAGGAATAATTTGCGTTCCAGCGCCCGGTGGACGGCACTGGATAGTGTCATTCCGTGTGGTTGTACAATGTCTCTGATGTCGTCAATCCATTTTCTTCTTGGACGTCCTCGTCGTCTCGTCGCAGATGATCTTTGATGTAAGGCCAGTGATGGCAGTTTCTGGTGTTGCATTCTAATGACATCGTCAAACCACTTGATCTTCTGTCTTTCAATAAATGTGGCACAAGGTGTTGATCCCACAGTCTGTCTGATAATAGCATTTCTTACTCGGTCTCGGATTGTTAAGTTGGCAGCTCTCATCAGGCATCTCATTTCGCAGGTGTTGATTTTGCGAAGGTGTAATTTGGATACAGTCCAGGTTTGAGATTGGTAGCATAGGGTTAGTGTGAATATGACGTTTGTATATTACATTTATTATCCACCTGCAGTAACCACATTACATTTATTGCACTACATTATGTTTCCATCTCCAGAAGATTCTACATTATACTCTTATTTTTGCTACATGGAATTTTTTTTTTTAAATTCGCATATCCTTTTTACAGGACGTCCCTGTCAACATCAGCATCTTCCAATTCTCGCGCCGTGCGTTACCCTGCGTGGTTAAACGGGATTACGGAGAAAGTCGTGTAACCCCTCGGCCAGAGAGACCGGCTACATTTAATTGCTACATTTAAATTATATGGCGTGCATAGTCAATGTTACATTTACATAGCGAGCAGATGTTAATTACATTTCTAGATTATGTACAGGATATTTATCTTAAAGTCGCTTAAAAGTCGACAGGGTCGACTTTAATGCAGTATTTTATCCCATATGGCTGTGTCTCTTTCCGCAGCGCGAAAAGCGTCGCAGAAAGCACAAACTCTCAAGCTCCAGCGACGACCCTCAGGAGTCTCCGAAAATTGCACTCGTAAACCGAACGTCGAGGCCCGGAGTCTAACCCACAACTTTCAGATACCGAACCAGATGACTTGACCACTTCGCCACGGAGACTCCTGCACACAATATATTTCTATTTTCAGTATATGATTTATTACATACACATTATGTGCAGTAATAACATTATATGTCTGTAATGGGCACTTGCTATATTACGCTCGTAAATTTCTGTTTAATGCAGGTGTATTCATATATTTCAGTATAGAACTATGTCACATAATATGTATTTTACTAACATGTGTTACATTACAGTTCTATCCAGTGTTGTTATTACATTGACTTTATATTACGTCAGAGTCTGCATTACATTTATATACGTAGCAGATGGGATATTGTATTTATACAAGTAGATGTTCTGAAATAATATTTATATTTCTAGCTATTTCTACATTACACTTACACAGAAAAAAATGTTTTGCGTATCCGTTACAGGACATCGCTGTCAACATCAGTATCTTTCAGCTGATTGTTGATTTCTTGGCAAGATTACGCTCAGTAGTTTGCCATTGCTTTATGAGCACATACATACAGCAGATGCAAAATTATATTTTTTTTGTCAACCACAGTTGATACATTACATGTGTAGTGTCATCATTTGCTTTATCGCCTGTCTGTAAATGAAATCTGGTGGCAAGAATGGAGGAGAACATCAGGGAGACCTGCATGTTAATCAGTAACTATAGTACAAGGAGTTGTACAGTTTTATCTCTGGAGATGTTAATAGTGTCAGCTGAACAGTTTCATTTGTAGAGATGTAAGTGGTGCCAACTGTACAGTTTAATCTGCAGCAATTTAGACGGTGATGCGGTCATCTACACAGATGGTCGGTCGTCTGACATGTGAGAAGCTCATGGGCCTTTACAGCTCGGGCCGGAGGGAGAATTGTGAAGGAGGACTCTGGTGCTTTCACTGAAATAACAAGTAGCCTGACTATGGAAGTCATGGCAGTAAGTAAAGCAATAACATGGCTCGAGACACAGACATTCACTAGGGCATGTTTCCTTAGCGACTCAATAAGCAGGCTCAAGAGAATAGAGGCGGGGTGGATCCGAAGAGAGTCGTTGCTGTCTCTGGAGCGGTCTCGGCTGACAAAGATTAGTTTCATCTTCGTGCCAGGGCATGCGGGAGTACAAGGAAATTAGCGGGCTGACAAGCTCGCAGGTAAGGCTACTGTGGAGAGCGGACGCGCCATGGACCAGGCAGACATTCTGAATGCTCTACGAGAAGTAAGACTTGTGTGAGAACCAAGTGATGACTGCGAATCTACAACCATGGTCAGACTACGAGAACAGAAAATTAAAAGAGGGGTGGCCAAATAATAACACTACGCAGGAAGCCAAAGAAGATTGATAAACCACATATAACTGGTGTCGTGAGCCGCTACACGCTGCGGGATTTGCTGAGGAGGGGATCTGACCACTTATGGACAGAATTGTTCGATATGCAATGAGGATGATCTTTCGACTAACTATCAGAAGACGAGGTCCAAAATAGTTACCACAAGGCAAACTAGTTCATTGGACAAAAGGCACCAATACTAAAGAATAAACAATTATCCATAGATACCATAAAGGAATTTGAATACAAATGTGAATACAAATTTGAATACAAATGATATAGACGGATGCTATGAATATCATGGGTAAAGAAAAGAACAAATGCATCCATACTTCAAGAGCTAAATGTTGAAGAGGGTTGGCTATTAAAGACGATAAAACAAAGAAAATTGAAATATTTTGGTCACTTGAAACACTTGGATAGAACAATAATGGAGGGGTATATGCCTGGAAAGAGAGGAAGGGGAAGGCCAAAGAGAAGATGGGTGCAGGATGTAGCGAATGATCTCCAGATGGGTGTATCGTACACGTGACATGTTGCTGGTGATCGAGAAGTTTTCTGGAAGGATGTTATGGGATCGAGGTTCTGCAAAGGACATGATACTGAATGAATGAATGGCTATAAACGAATTATACAAAACAATCTTTCTACCAACTCTATGCTATCAATGCCAAACCTGGATAGTGACAGAAAAAGACAAAAGAAAAATTACAACTAAAGAAATGAGATTCCTGAGAAGAATACTCAATGTATCAAGAAGATAGAAAATGAGAAATGTATAAATCAAGACAAAAGTGGGGGTTATTGCGGATGGATTTCATTAGAAAGCAGCAAGTTAAATGGTGCGGACATATAACTAAGCTACCACTGCCAGCATACCACAACTGGTGTCGTTAGCCGCTACACGCTGCGGGACTTACTGAGGAGGGGATCCGAGCACTTATGGACTGAATGGTTTGATGTGCAATGATCATGATATGCTGAATAACTAACTAACTATCTGTAGCAATGCATGCGGTAGCACCTGTACAGTTTTACATATATTCCCCACAGCCCGGACACTTTCGACGCTAACCAGGCCAAGAATTTCACGCCAGATGATCTACAAGGACATAACTGCAGTATCGCCTACACGCGTGTCCAACCATTCGTCTTCATTGCGGACTGGGAGGACTGTAGAGAGAATAAAGTTCAAGGGGTAATATATCATGTCCAGTTCTGACTTTCCTGTCCTCTAGTGCTTTCAATAATTGATGATATCCAGGGTGACGTAGCCAAGAACTGTTCTCAGTGCCTGAAGGCACATCTTGGATACGGTGCTTGACCAGTCTTATAGGCCAGTCGATGGGGCATATGGTCAGCTTCATGCCGGCAGTCTTGACTTCGCACGAACAGGTAGCCCGTTATTCCCTCACTTAGCAGGCGACTATCCCCGGTGTCAAATTCTCATCCGACACAGCTCGAGACATTATTAATACAGCTCCCTGTCAACCTTGCTAAAGCGCCTGCTCTGTCGGTCTTTAATGAAGCCCTCCCGTCCACGCCCTTACATCATGTATATTACTGTCTTCAGGAGAACAGCGGGTCTTTATTACAAGGTCATTTCGTATTGTGTTTTTACTAGTGGTGATGTTGGCGTTGCGTCATGGCAAGTGTATGCTATCTTTGTTGGCAACTGAATGTGTAGACGTCAGACGTGGTTGTTGTGTGTACGCTATCATGGCGACTACTGAAGGTGTTGACGTCAGACGTCATGATTGTTTGTGTGCTATCATGGTGACTACTGTTGATGATGACGTTAGACGTCATTTGTTGTGTGTGTGTGTGTGTGTGTGGGTGGGTGTGTGTGTGCGCGCGTGTGTGTGTGTGTTAGTGATGGTGTTGACGTCAGACGTGCTTGTTATTTGTCTGCTATCATGCTGATTGTTTCTTACTTCTGTCGCTAGCATAGATCTCAAGTGTAGTCCATGAACGAGCTACTACTTCTAGTATACTGTGCTGACATGTGCCTGTGGATTGGCATTCCCTATTACCAGTGTCCTTCGCCTTCAGGCCAACCCGCTCAATCTTTTAAGGTTCTTGTAATGTACGTCCCTAAGTCAATAACGAGAGATCAACATGTTAGTCCAACTGACCTGTAAAAGAGTTGAACCCACTACCATGGCATCAGCACAAAGAAATGTTAATAGCGAGCATTATTATCCATTGAGCCATACTTACTCTTGTCATCTTGATAGAACTAATTGCCAATCTGCTTGTAAGGGTTATGTTGTATGCACACTGACGTCTTAAGCATGAACACGTCCAGTAACACACAGAACTGCAGCGTTTCAAATCGTACTGAATTAGTCAGGATGTTTATTCATTAATACGTTTATATCACTCTATAGCTAACAATGTTCTTACTTACACCTTGCCGTACTGGGTCATTTTCGGCCCTCAGCTACTCAGCGACACGGCTAGCGTCACTATCTGTGCAGTAGCGTGATAAACAACTTGGCGTATTCACCTGACAATCTTGCTTGCGGTACACATGATCTCAGTAACTATGTCACTCTGTCTCCTGCAGTGCAGGCGTTGATTTAACATTAATAGTTGGGTCTCTGTCCACCTCTTCATAGTATAACGCTGGTCTCTCGATTTCTGTGATGTGAACATGGCTGTATTTTCCCGGCAGACTGCCTTCTCAACACCCCCCCCCCCCTTTCTCGACCTTTCCGATCACGTAGCCTAATCCTCGCACTTCTATTGGCCCTTACGAATAACCGCTTCCTTGTGTATTTCTTTCCTCTGACACCCCATGACAATTCATCCTACCGTTGTTCTACAGTAATCTACTCAAACAGACTTTACTTAACCAGACTCATGGCATATGCTCCACACAATTTCAAAAATTTTCGAACATATTTGGTTTTTTCCTTCTCTCTACACTTGACATGAGTCAGCCTGGTCGAACATATCTGTCTACTGCCTCATGCCTTAGAGCTTGCTTCTCAGTTCCCTTTAACTTCCCTCTGTGTTACGTTGTAATTCTGCTATAACTTCACACAAATTATAATGTCGGACACGAATATCCGTCTATTCCCAAATATACCTCATGTGTCCTCAACCCTCTTTGTATTCAGCAGGTTGAGGACCAACCTATTATGAGTCCAAATGCCCCACTCCGGACATTCCCATATGGTTCCTCATTTATACCTCGGTGTAAGCAACTGACACCCTTCTTCAGCCCTTAAGCCCTGGGTTCAGGAATGTGTGTACTGCAGACATATCAATTGCACACCTATTTTGTTTCAGCACTCATCTTGCCCCTGAGCAACCTATGCTACGACTGTGGATCTCCTTGGTGCGGGTACATATGACTCTTGCATTTATCTTGTCAACATATGTGTGGGGTCGGCTGCCATCAGTTACGTTTTTGCTATGATGTTCGCTTTTGCCCTTTGGGTAGATATTCCCTTACTTTACATTCTCTATTTGTTCATGGTATTCTTCATACTAACTTTTTCCTTGTAGTGTTCCTAATACCATGACCCTTATATACATCCACTACCATGCCAAAGTACTTCATGTTAAAATATTATATGTACAAAGTACTACCACCTGGTACTATTATTAATGGTACTACTAACAATACTACTACACTATCATTGTGTTCTTTCTTTCATCTTCCCTTATACTCTATTCTCTATTTCTCTCTTTCGTCCTCTCTATTCATCCTTTCATCGTTTGTGCTTTCATTTTTTTTCTTAGTGTTTAATTTCCATTATGCACTCTGTCTCACAACACGCATACTGGAAACTCAAATGTTACATCTTTGCCCATAAGCTTCTTGCATACAGGTGTGAAAGTCTCCAGCTTGTGTTCAACATTGTACTGTTGACTCTCATTCGCACAAATTCTTCCTCTCAGTCTTCCAGTACCCTTTCTCTCGCTTTACTGTCACTCAACCTATTCTTATGTTATGTACCTGTTCTCACAATCGCATACATTACTTCCACCAATCGTACCTGTCTCTCTCTCTCTCTCTCTCTCTCTCCAATCTACCATGTTGTGATAAAATCTAAATAGTATATAACATTGGACTGATATGCAATATTGCAAGCACTATTCTAACTTTCACTTGCATATCATTATCAACTCTATAAAATCAATATGCATCACTGATAGTAGTGTCTCAGTTACTTCTTCTTCCTTTCTTTTAGCCTATCATTATAATCTCTGATGTATCGTGGTTTTAAACCCACTGTCTACCATTTCGCTTTCGCAGATGTCGACTCTTCTTTTCTCCCTTTGCGATCATTTATCAGTTTCTACCAACATCTCATTTTATATGTTCTGTGTTACAATCGGGTAATAGTAAAAGCAATAATGTTACAATTATTGCTACCATCACGTGCATAATGTTTATGAATATACATGGCATGATGATTATGTTCGTACGAATGCCCTGATGTCTATGTATGTACTTCTAAACAATGAAAATGATGTTATTATTTATATCTATATGTATTATGAGTTTTGTTTATTGAATGATTGTGAATGTTATTAACTATTACTCCCTTAGTTGGTTTTGGCTGGTATCTGTCTTCTCTGACTGTATCTTCTACCATTCAGATTCACAATCTTCACCTGAGTCTGCCTGTCTCAGCCCCTTCAGTCAGCTAGTGTGGTAACATCTTTGAGGTCCCTTCGACACTATCTCTCCTGCTCAGTCATTTATACCCCTTATCTGTCTGAAATTAATAACAACCTTGGGTGTATATATATCCATACATACACATGCATATTTACACATTTGCAATTGCATATATATATATATATATATATATATATATATATATATATATATATATATATATATATATATATATATTACAGCAAACATATATCAAATTTCCTACATTGACATGTTGTTATCCTAGTCAGTACTCCAGCGTGCTAACCCCTTGACCAGTCACCTTGTATGAACGCATGGTTTCTTAGATGATACTATGCCCTGGCTTACCAGATGATAGTATTCACGTATGCCATAGTGTACTGACGGGATTCTGTCCCTAATCTGACCAGATCCTTTTGTCATATAGTCGGTGTGACGTTTCTTAGGCCATGTCATGGCTAGCATTCACCGATTTCATATATATCTTTTAACCACACTATTAAACATCTTTACTGTTTTTACCTCTGATGACATTACCATATCATTATGTCACTTCAATCAACATTATACTTATTGTCAGAGTCCATGATTATTATGAAGAAAAGGGTTCAAGACAGGTAGATAGTACGAGCATAGATGAGACATAAACACATGAGTTAATAAGATTATTTATTATTCAATAACATAAGCATACATCACGTCTCATCTGTCATTACATCGTTCGTTCTCGCACGAAGTAATAATGTAACAATATAGTACGTTACGATACAAGCCACTACGCTCTCGTATCACAGCCACACACACAAGCACAAGTCAAACGGCTCAGCTATTCAATGGCCCTGAAGTCCTAGGTATAGTCTATTCTGTCACACTCTCAGACGTGCATCCTCACTCTGTCGTGTCCAAAGCCCGCCTGACTTCTCCTCGACTGCCCGGTGGTCACGAGGTCTATTCCCCTCGTGCAGGCCGTGGGAAGTCATATTCTCGCATACGCCTGGTTGAGGCTAGGCGTATTGCGTACATCTGCTCAAGGTGACACTGTCTTTCACAGGTACAGTCCTGTCTTTCCTGTCTTCAGCATCTAGACTATTCTACTTCTTCCTTACTCACCCCATGTCCCTATCTGGATCGTTTGTCCTCTTCTCTGACCCCTACAGGACCTTGACATACTTCCCCTCCTCCACTCCTGCGTGGTGTATTCTTTTAATTAGTTTGTACTAATTCTGTCAAGGGCCAATTATTACTGTCATGATCTATAAGGGCCAAGGGCAGTAATATGGTAAGTGGGAACTGTTTGATGTCTATTGAGACACTAGCAACTAATGTTACATGTAATACCATCTTGGGTGGTTGTCAAAGAGTCCATACTCTGGTCAATCTTAATTAAAGGGCTATCCAGACCGAAGTAACGAACCGTCTTACATTGTGGACTCTTGTTCACAAATGCATCCTTCTCAGACATCCAAAATGATGCCATGGACAATGGCTCTTTTTACAGAGACTCATCAAGGAAATATCCTTGGTTCCATTAAGATTGCCCGCAACCCATTGTCCCTAAATGTGTATATTTTACAGTATAACATTTTGTTACTCCCGTATGTTGGCAGTGTATGTACTAGACATTTTTTGTTTCCATACAAAATTACTTAAGTCCCTTGTTATCCTGTAAGTGTTGACTAATCTCCCGTTTTTGTCATGTTAAAGTGTATGCACTTTATCTATTTTTGTGTTCAAGTAATATATTTACAATGGTGTGTTTAATATTTGTGCTAACTGCGTGTGTTAGAGTGTGTGATGTCTTAATTTATCTAAGTGTCAAAAGCTAGAATATCTAACGTCATGATTCACAGTATATGTGTAATTCATGAGGTAGACTTTCGAGCTATGATTCTTAGATTGATAATTAATTTGGTCTAATTACTATGTTATAAAACACTTACAAAAATGTAATACGAATGACATGTGTTTAGCAAAGACGCAAACAATATACAAGCACAAAACTGGCCTGTACAATTTGCACGCTATAGAAACCATACATTGTTTTCAAGTCATGTACTCTGTCTTTCATACGTCTTTCATTCACCAAAAATGCATTCTTAATTATCTAGTTAAAATTACAAATGAAGTTTAGGAATAGTTATTGCCAATGTGAAAAAGTGTTGGTTGCGAATTAGATTTTAAAAATGATTTTAAACAACGCGATTAACAATTAGCAAAAAATTTAATTAAATTTAGGCTTAGTATAGCCGTACTTTACATTAAGTTTATATTAATTTTATATGACAAAATCAGTGAACTTATATTTTTTATATTTACAAATTACATTTGAAGTGAAAAGTTTACATTACAAAAACATTTAACTGAAATTTAAATTAACTAATTAACTTGCTGATCCATCTGATGAAGTCTCCGATGAAGCATGTAGGTAGAAGGTGTCAAAAGTTCGCCGGTTGTTGTGGTAGATAATGTTCTGTCCTAATTCATGATAACTTACACACAGAATGTCCCAATGTTGGAAATGTTATTGCATGATAATTGCACAAGGAATGTCCCAATGTAGAGAATTTGTTATAGGGTTCTGGCGGATTTAGAATGTGTCTGTTTGATTGATGCATCGAAATAAAATATCACAGTCTGTATATCCGGGCATAATAGTTGGTATTGTATTTATCTGATGACTCAGGCATTCTTGTCAAAAGGTCTGGCAAAATATTTTTCGATCCCTTGATATGTTCAATGTCATAGCTGAAATCTTGGAATATTAAGGCCCACCGCGCGAATCTGTTGTATTTTCGGTGTGCCTTGTTTAATTACCAGTAACGGTGAGTTGTCTGTTTGAATGAGAAAGTGGGTGCCTCTGAGATATTTCTCAAGTTTAATGACACAATAGACCACACTTAGTGCTTCAAGTTCCGCAATGCTGTATTTTTCTCTGCGGGTTTGAGCTTGCGGCTGACGTAGATAATTGGATGTTCTACCCTGTCGTGCTTTTGCATCAAAATTCCAGAAATTGCAGTAGTGCTAGCATCTGTTTTTAATATAAACTGAGTGTTAATATCTGGGAGACGAAGAATGGGTGGATTGGAAAATAACAATTTCAATTTCTTGATTGCGTCATCTAAATAGGCACTCTTACAAATGCAATTTTTTTTTAATGTCTTAATTACATATAAAAAAATTAATGAAAAATATAAGAGTGGATCTAAATTTATCATAGCAATCAAGTGATGTTAACTGATTTATTAGGGTAATTGTTATCACAGATACTTGATTTGTCAACAGAGTTTTGGTTAACGTAAATCTGTGCTGTAGCACCAGTGCTGTGATGAGTGTACTTACTAACAGCAGTATTGGAAATACTGTACACAAGTTAATTGTACGCCATGGTGAATCTAGGTGTTTAGATCTGTTAGTGATGTGATGTCTTAGTGAAGGTGTTATTGTCCTGTTCTGAATTGGTGATTGCTATGTCAGTCTCAATGTCATTTGTTTCTGCACCACTGAGTGTTGGGGATATTCGTTCTTTTTTACTGTTTTTTCTATAATCCGGTTTGTCTGTATGTGGGAGTCGTGTATGTGGTTTCTGTCTTAAGTTAATCGTTTGGGTTGCTTTGTTTGCATGCTGTTTGTCTGCATGGACGATGTCTTGCGATGTTAATTTGTTAATGGTGACAACGTCTGTAGGTTTGTCAGCAGTGTTCATGACTATTTCATTTGTCATTTTAACCTGATTAATTTGTGCTGAACAAGTATAATGTAAACTACTTGCTTATCGTATCGTTTTGTCACTGATAGTCTCCCCTGGAGTTTTACTTGTATTTGTTATTTTTGGCATTGATAATTTTGTTGAATTGCAGTCGGTTTTGTTACTGCATTAATGTTGCAATGTCCTTGTCCCCAAATTTTGATGTCTTTTTTGGAATAATTCTTGACATCGGAAAGATTTCCAATGATAAGATCTGCGCACGGGTTGTGCAATACCGCACAGATAACACGACATGATATGAATGGTGTGTGAATTTCTGTCAGTGCCAGTCTCCTATGTAGTCAGTGTCTTGTATAAATGTTTTCCTGACCCAACTCAAGGTTGACCCGCTATCACGAATGATTTTGCATGGCTGTTTGTTTATAAAGCCTTTATAGAAGTTCAGTTTGCCTTTTGATATTAAGGCGGCGTTGGCACTTTCATTTGTAATTGGGATTGTGTGACCACACTCCAAAATATTGTCTGAATGAAATTTCTTACAGGTTAGTTAGTTAGTTAGTCGTGGTTCCAACTTCAAGGCAACGGGTTCTTACAGGTGTTACATTCATAATAGTTAAACATATCAATAACTTCTAACGCATTAACATTCTCATGCTGACTTTTAATCTCTGTATCATTCTCATCTTCACTTGATGAGGTATCAATCAAAATAGCATTTGCTTCTTTTAGCATGCGACGACCCTCACATTTCGAAGAATAATGGCCATAAGCCCGACAAAAGAAGCATTTAACAGCTCTTTTGTACTCTGTACGCTTTGTTTTTTGCTTGTTCACCATCA
Source organism: Cepaea hortensis (assembly GCA_963921405.1). Lineage (NCBI taxonomy): Eukaryota > Metazoa > Mollusca > Gastropoda > Stylommatophora > Helicidae > Cepaea > Cepaea hortensis. Next base: position 4,623,816 of record OY992884.1, read on the forward strand.
TTTCTAGGTGATGTTTATAATTCGGGTTTCTATCACACTGTGACAGGTTCTCCTTGGGAGTTGAGAGTTAACCAAGCCCAAGGTGTCCTCAGCACTCCCGTGTATTCTAACCCCAGGGGTTGGACAGGTAGATACACTGTTTACTCTGCTGTTGACATCGTATTAGTTGAATATGTCTACAAACCCCTCCCAGATTCAAGACCCCCATTAACTACCCTCTCCGTTGGGACAATGAACACTGAGGCATCGTCCGAGACCACACTCAATAACTGTAGAAATAATAAGTCAACATAAACAAAGTTTATTCTACCCTAAAGAAAATAGGTAGGAATTGAACACCCTGATAGAATAATTCTGTTTACAATAGAAGAGGATAGATTAGAGACAGAGTCAGAGTCAGAGATGCTACTAGATTCATCTGTAGGCTGATATGCAGATTTGATGTAGATGTTCTGTCCAGTCGGTCCGACACTCACCCGGCTCTCTTCCAGAATGATGACTAGAAACTTTGAAGCACACTCCGTCCCCAGAGCTAAGATCAGGTGTCAGAGGAATTAACCACTTGGACCACAGGGGCTGGATGAACTTCAAATCTATAATATCACAATTAGTCACGGTTCACCACCCTAAACAGTTCTCCATATACAGCCTGGCTGGGAGACACTCATCCTTGAGGTGACCCCAGTTGATCTCTTGAATTAACTGGACGTAGCAAATAACCAATCTAATGGTCCTGGAATAGAAGCGCTTACCCCTGGTTGGGTAATAAATCAATACTACAGCAAGTTCAACAAAGTCACATGAAATGTACAAATGTTCCTGCAGATGATTTCAATACACTGACCAGTCACTAGTGTTCCTACTCCCTCGGAGTCAAGGCATACACAATTCTGAAACATGGTTTACCTTGGTGACTGAACCAACTGTCAATAGTGCTTGGACGCAGTTGACCTGAATGATTTGATAAGAACTAATTTCCTTCAGCACAAAATGTTCCTCAGGACCAGGATGAGTTCTCCTGTATACTTTCACGGATTTCTGTAAATCAATACGTATGCGTGTGTGGGTCTAGTCATGACCGGACACGAGTTGCTAACGTAGTTACTGCACCTTAATGAGTGCCAATCAATTGCCTGGGTTCTCCGACGGTTAGGCTGATCAACTTTAACTTGGAACTGATGAGCTCCCAGAGCTGCGACTACCCCAGCTTGGTAAGTCTCTCTGGAGCGAGCTTCTCATCATTTTTCCCTCGTACATCAATAGTCTGTATACACCGGCATGATTGCTCAGGTACGAACACTTTGCTGAAATATATTATTATCAATAGTTCCTAATTAGACAAACCATCTCGTTTCCCACAAGTGTTGCTGCAGGGTTCAAGAATCACGTGGTGAGTATTAGTCATTCCTGATGATTCACCCTCTTGCATGTTGTAGCACAGTCAGGCGTGGTACGTATATATGGTGACCAATCGCCATGGAACACATAGTGGTTTCCGGCACCACTGTAGTTATCGGCTGGTTCTAACAGGCAACACCTGAAAGTAAGAGTGATCTTACTTTTGTCGGGCGTGTGGAATCACCAGGACTCTTGAACACATATTAGTTTGCATATTTCTTTCTCTTCCAGGGTATATTTTATTTTTTCCCTGAGGGAGCCTTTCCTTATTACTTTATAAGTATTAAATTAGTGAATAGCGTTTGAGTCGCTTATTGCTAAATAAGTAATCGTTGTTATTGTCTCCATATCCAACATTTAATTAGATTACATAATTTTGAGAGTAGTACGAACGTTAAATCTTCATCTTTATTGACTTCTTTGTGCTGCATAGCTCAAGTCAAGTCTGGGGGATAAATTCCGTTCCACGGGACCATCGTGTCATTGCTAACCAAGTCTGCTGTCATCTTTGTGTGTATAGATGTACAACCTTATCTGCAGTTCCTGTGCCACTGTAAGAATAGTCGACTTCTTCTTCTGGGACCAATTGTCATACTCCTTAGTTTTACAAGCCACTTGTCAGCCATTTCTTCAGTAGGGAGTCTTTCCTAACGGTTAGTCTCATTGTCCTCTACTGTACCTGTGAGACTTCTCTCAACAGTAGCTGATCACGCGACACAAGCATACCAGGAATATACGTTGATAGAGCTGAGCTTAAATGAGAAGCATGCCAGGAATGTAAGTGTATAAAGCTGAGCTTACATGACAAGAATGCCAGAAATGCATTTTGATAGAGCAGAGATTAAGTTACAGTAAAGTCAGAGATGCATGGGGTAAACTCATGCCATGACGATCATTATTTTCTTTTCAGAAACGACCATCCTACGCTGTTACAAATATGTGCAACAAAATGTTCGTGTCCATGCCTTTGGGGGCGCATGAGAAGTCGACGCTTGTGGAGTACATTTTCAATCGGCAGGGACCCAAGTATGTTCAGTGTTTGTGTGTAGATACAGTGCATTAGAACATGTCTTTATTTTATTCCGAGGTCAACGTTAGCAATCACTGAAGGTGTTCTGAACAAATCACATACACATAGCAGAACACAGAAGACACAGAACAAAAGCTGAGCCTTGTTCACAGACAGCATGCAGCACCAAAGAGAGTTATAGGCAATAACATACTGGGCGAGAGAGGAAGCGGTAGACCATCGGCGAGGATCCTGAAATACTTTGGGTAGATTTTTAACTCGACATTTTGCCCGGGCAGCGCCGTTAGGCTACTCTTTGTCGATTTCCAACTGCCAAGGGATTTTTTACGTGCGCAACAATACACACGGGCGTCCGATCTCACTACCCAGAGACAACAATACACACGGGCGTCCGATCTCACTACCCAGAGACAACAATACACACGGGCGTCCGATCTCACTACCCAGAGACAACAATACACACAGGCGTCCGATCTCACTACCCAGAGACAACAATACACACAGGCGTCCGATCTCACTACTCAGAGACCAGGGGACATTTTGTTATTGGAAGTCCAGGTGAATTTTTATAAATAAATCCCGGTCCTCACCGGGGCTTGAACCCGGGACCTCCAGCACTCAGGGCGGACACCATACCTCGAGACCACTCATCCCCCATTTCAGGATATTGCGGTCAACACCAGCATCTTTCAGCTGTATGTTGATTCCTAGACTAGATTACGCTCATCAGCACGCCACTTTCTGAGCGACCGACTCTATACTCTCATGAGTCTATGGTGCGACTCGAACCGCTTCCAATTCTCGTGCACTCACGTCAACCACGAGAGCATTCGGGATTACGGATAAAGCTGCTAACCCCTCGGTCAGGGAGCTGGCATATTAATGTATGCGTAACTAAATAACAAGTTACACAGAACGGTATTATACATGCTCATTGCCATGGACCAATTTGACAGTATCATAGATCATGGCATTGTTCGGAGTGAAAGTTTAGTGTGTACACTTCTTTTTTTTTGGTTGCATATCCTTTACAGGACATCGCTGTCAATATCAGCATCTTTCAGCTGTATGTTGATTTCTTGGCAAGATTACGCTCAGTAGTTTGCCATTGCGTTCTGAGCGGCCGGCTCACATACACCGTAAGTTACCGATGCGATTCGAACCACTGCTGATTCTCATCGTCATCACGTCACCGACGAGAGTATACGAGATTACGGAGAAAAGTCATAACCTCTAAGCCACGAAGCCGGCATTTTTGTACACTAGACCGTGAAAAGTGACTCTCCAATGAGCGGTGATTTGATCACAGAGCGTATAAAGCACCGGGAATCACTCCGTGAAAAACAAAAAAAATACGAAGAGTCTCCTTGAAGGACACACTGCGTTGGACCGAGGTCGAGTGTGGGTGGATATGGTCAGGCTGTAAATGACCAGTAATTGCGCCGCTACAATACTGTTTAAATAGTAGTATTGAGTTCATTCTGTGTTTGCATAGATGTACTGCATTGTATTTCATAGGACAATAGTGTAAAAAGAACGTAGCCTGTGTTGAGTTGTCAAATTCAAATACGTGTCCAGTTGTGTTCTATCAATCAATAGTTAGAGATAGTACATAATAAACGGGCAACATTTATCCAGCCATAACAGTGAAAGTCGACAGCTGTAAGTCACGTCATTCAATGACATGAACATGTCAAAATTACGACACTGAGCCAGAAGAAGAAAACGAGCTCGAGTACATAAAATGAAAAGACACACCATGGTGCGAACATCCCATTCAAGTAATACCTCCTGCATCGCGCTGTAGTCTATAAGTAAGATAACAACCCTTAAATCGCGCAGTGGCACTCATAAGCCGACAGTAGATTTAAATGTATATAAGTGAGCGCGCACACGCGAGGGTGTGTCTGTGTGGGCGGGAATGTGCGCATGTGTGTGTGTGGACTGGATCGACCTGGTAGCCTAATGTCAATAGCATCAGGATGCGAATTCTAACTCTTGCCCACAGGACAACACGCAAACGTCTTGTCCCCGCAACCCCCCCCCCCCCCCTCACCACCCCCCAAATCACATCCATTACGTGACCAATGTGACCTGGATCTGGTAACAATAATTTCCACTGTCGTGTCCAGATCATGACGTTCCACAACTAACCCCAGCCCTGCCCGTGTCCAGATCATGACGTTCCACAACTAACTCCAGCCCTACCCGTGTCCAGGTCGTGTTGTTCCACAACTAACTCCAGCCCTACCTGTGTTCAGGTCGTGTTGTTCCACAATTCCAGCCCTACTCGTTTCCAGGTCGTGTTGTTCCAGAACTCCAGCCCTCCCCGTGTACAGGTCGTGTTGTTCCACAACTCCAGCCCTATCCTTGTCCAGGTCATGTTGTTCCACAACTCCAGCCCTACCCGTGTGAGGATAGGTTACACCAGACAGTAGAAGCCTGTCAAAATACACTGCTGCAGAGATTGGCAGTCCGTCTCTGTGACTCCAGAACTGTCACATGAATGTCTGGGATGGGACAACAACACAGAGGGGTGGAACATGAACGGCTACAGCACAAGACATCACTGGGACAACAACACAGAGGGGTGGAACATGGAGGGCTACAGTACAAGGAATCACTGGGACAACAACACAGAGGGAAGGAACATGGAGGACTACAGTACAAGGAATCACTGGGACAACAACACAGAGGGGTGGAACATAGAAGGCTACAGCACAAGGCATCACTGGGACAACAACACAAAGGGGTGGAATATGGAGGGCCATAACACAAGGCATCACTGGGACAACATCACAGAGGGATGGAACATGGACGGCTACAATACAAGGCATCACTGGGACAACAACACAGAGGGATGGAACATGTAGGGCTACAGAACAAGGCATCACTGGGACAACAACATAGAGGGGTGGAACATGGACGGCTACAGTACAAGACATCACTGGGACAACAATACAGAGGAGTGGAACATGGACGGCTACAGTACAAGGCATCACTGGGACAACAATACAGAGGGATGGAACATGGACGGCTACAGTACACGAGATCACTGGGACAACAATACAGAGGGATGGAACATGCACGACTACAGTACAAGACATCACTGGGACAACAATAGAGAGGGGTGGAACATGGACGCCTACAGTACAAGACATCACTGAGACAACAATATAGAGGGGTGGAACATGGACGGCTACAGTACAAGACATCACTGAGACAACAATATAGAGGGGTGGAACATGGACGGCTACAGTACAAGACATCACTGGGACAACAATATAGAGGGGTGGAACATGGACGGCTACAGTACAAGACATCACTGGGACAACAATACAGAGGGATGGAACATGGACGGCTACAGTACACGACATCACTGGGACAACAATACAGAGGGATGGAACATGCACGACTACAGTACAAGACATCACTGGGACAACAACATAGAGGGGTGGAACATGGACGGCTACAACACAAGGCATCACTGGGACAACAACACAGAGGGATGGAACATGGAGGGCTACAATACAAGGCATCACTGGGACAACAACACAGAGGGATGGAACATGGAGGGCTACAATACAAGGCATCACTGGGACAACAACACAGAGGGGTGCAACATGGACGGCTACAGTACAAGGCATCACTGGGACAACAATACAGAGGGGTGGAACATGGACGCCTACAGTACAAGGCATCACTGGGACAACAATACAGAGGGGTGGAACATAGACGCCTACAGTACAAGGCATCACTGGGACAACAACACAGAGGGGTGGAACATGGACGGCTACAGTACAAGGCATCACTGGGACAACAATACAGAGGGGTGGAACATGGACGGCTACAGTACAAGGCATCACTGGGACAACAACAGAGAGGGGTGGAACATGGACGGCTACAACACAAGGCATCACTGGGACAACAACACAGAGGGATGGAACATGGAGGGCTACAACACAAGGCATCACTGGGACAACAACACAGAGGGATGGAACATGGACGTCTACAGTACAAGTCATCACTGGGACAACAATACAGAGGGGTGGAACATAGACGCCTACAGTACAAGGCATCACTGGACAACAACACAGAGGGGTGGAACATGGACGGCTACAATACAAGGCATCACTGGGACAACAACACAGAGGGGTGCAACATGGACGGCTACAGTACAAGGCATCACTGGGACAACAATACAGAGGGGTGGAACATGGACGCCTACAGTACAAGGCATCACTGGGACAACAATACAGAGGGGTGGAACATAGACGCCTACAGTACAAGGCATCACTGGGACAACAACACAGAGGGGTGGAACATGGACGGCTACAGTACAAGGCATCACTGGGACAACAATACAGAGGGGTGGAACATGGACGGCTACAGTACAAGGCATCACTGGGACAACAACACAGAGGGGTGCAACATGGACGGCTACAGTACAAGGCATCACTGGGACAACAATACATAGGGATGGAACATGGACGGCTACAGTACAAGGCATCACTGGGACAACAATAAAGAGGGATGGAACGTGGACGGCTACAGTACAAGGCATCACTGGGACAACAATACAGAGGGGTGGAACATAGACGCCTACAGTACAAGGCATCACTGGGACAACAACACAGAGGGGTGGAACATGGACGGCTACAGTACAAGGCATCACTGGGACAACAATACAGAGGGGTAGAACATAGACGCCTACAGTACAAGGTATCATTGGAACAACAACACATACCTGACTAAGGACTGGTCAGGTTGACACGGGTCTAACTGATTAGTCATCATCATTGCCATGTTCCAATTTTGACGTTAGGCTCCGTGAGGAGAAATACTAATTTATCCAGCGCCCGATGAGTGGAACTGGATAAAGTATGTCCGTATGATTGTGCAATATCTTTGATGTCGACAATTTATTTTCTTCTCGGCCTCCCCATGCTCTCGTAGCAGATATTCTTTGATGTAAGCCAGTGCTGGTATTTGATGTTATTGCATTGAAAAGAGATGGCCGAAACGTTTAAACTGCCGTCAATTCACTTGGGTATTATGTTGGACCGCCCTGTTGTTTAACTGCTTCTCTGTTCTGCCGATGTTGGTAGACTGTGAAGTGGTAAATGCAATTGGATTTAGCGTACAGAGCGGCAGGTTCTTTTACTGCTGGGGCGGGGATACGTGTTGTTTGGTACCTAATATCTGGAGTTGCAGCATGGCATGTTATATGATGTACACACTGTATATAGATGAATTGAATATTATCTACAATCAATGAAATTGGACAGTAACTTGTGTCATTTTTGTTACAGGTACCCGCTGGAGAATGCTCCCAGTAATTATGATTGTAACTGTGACAATACAAGTAACTGAAAGAGGAAAATGCAAAAAGACAATCGACTGCATGAGAGTACTGAGATAACACTCGCAACCAAGGGAGACACCTGAGATAACACTCGGAACCAAGGGAGACACCTGAGATAACACTCGCAACTAAGGGAGACACCTGAGATAGCACTCGCAACTGAGGGAGACAATTGATGAAATACAACAGAATGATTGAGACAACTGATAAAGCACACCTGGCTGAGGGAGACAATTGATACAACACAGCTGACAGAGGGAGACAACTGATACAAAATAAAAAGAAAAGACATCGCAAAGTGGACAGAAAACTGGTGAAATGATTCATCTAGATATTCACATACACGAGTGTTCAAACTATTAAATAACAAGTGAAGATTGCAATAATTACACCTTTGTATAATGAAAATGTTTGTCAGACAATCACTGAGTGGTGCACAAGTACAATGTTGTATTTTCAAATCAGATTCTCATTGAATGTTGTAAGAGCACAAATAAATAAAACAATACATTCTACAAGAATGTCATATTGTTTGTTTATTTATTTACCTGTTGTTGTTTTAAGTCAGTAACAAAATGATGTTAATAATTAGCTGTCACGCTGTCGAAGTTGACAGGGAATTACGCTGATCATGTAATGGGCACGGTCAGACGCGTATTCGATCCCTGGACTCATCACCTGCCAACAGGTTTCTTGAATTCCTGTGACATCTGATGGGATGTTGAGAAGCTGTTCGAATTACTGTTACCATCTTATTAGGACTTGGTTTTATTCACTTATTGGTTCTCTATTTTCACTGTTAATTATTTCAGTTTGGTCAAAGGGTTCTCCTCTGGTTCTCATTGCACTTATCTTTTTATAGAAGATTCTAATTGTCTCCTTGTAGTTTGTATTTAGAGTTTATCCACACTCCTCTCGGACGTTTTTGTTTTTCTCTATTTACTATTCTATTCATATGTCTTCTCACTATTCTATATTCTATGTAATGGCATTCCTGTCTGCTCTTAGACCATATTTTATATTTTCTATTCTGTCTTTTACAGCTTTCTTTACTTCTGCGTTCCACCAACATTTTATGTTCTTTATCCGTGTTTTCGTGGTTCCACATGTTATCGTTGCAGAATTTAAAATGCTTGAATTGAAAATCTCCCATTCTTCTTCCGCTGTCTTTCTTTCTATAGGTAATTTTACAAAGATTTCAGTTAGCTCTTGTTCATAATTTTCCCTCTCTGTCCCGTCTTTGAGGTGTTAAAATGGTAGCAGATATATTGTATTATCCATCAAATTAAACGGGATTGCACAGGAAACATGAGTGTGTTAATAATTTATTGATATGTTAGACATATTATGACAATAGTGAGAGATTTATTAATACCAATTGCAATTAAAAAGGTAAAAAATATTTTAATAACTTCACTTACCAAGTCTTTATTTTGTATCCACAGCAGCTAATCCAGTTAAAATAATATCACAAGAACTGCACCATAACACTAATAGAATATAATTCAAACATATTATTTTGAAGTACATAATATTCACACAAAATGGAAAATGTCAGGCAGATTGCTGGGGAGTAGAGTACTGAGAAACAAAATAAACACTATTTTCAATTTAGTTATAATTATTATTCTTCTAAATCTAATTATTTAAATACTTCTTAAAAGCTTTGTGACAGACAAAGTAAATTTCGTGGCACAAGTGTGGCCTATTAGCGCAAGCATAAGTCGGCATTTGCCATCATAATATTAGGAACTTTCACTGTTAGATTTCTTTTGAAATTATGACCGTCTTCTAAATTAACTGACTACTGCACATGGTATAAGTTTTAGAATGTTTCACAGAGTCCTTTACATCACAATAATTATAATTTAAAATTGGTTAAAACGGTAATTGCATTAAAATATAGGAGGTCCAGAACCAGAAGATATTGTCACTTCGAATTTCGAATCACAACAATTATTTTGAATCACACCAAACTCAATTTCTCCAACAACAAGAAATGGGACCTAGCGTGCTCTTGCACACGGGTGGAAGCGAATTCTTTCGTTGTAAAGTTTAATTCAATGGGACAATAAAAATTGTGGACTGAAAAGGAGAAATGGATCAATAAACGCACTGTATATATACCAAACCGATAGGTCGGTTCGCGTGTGCCAAAATGGGTCCATGTAACCGACCTATCGGTCTGCGGCAGAGAATCAGTTAAGTTTACTGATTTTCATGGCATGTATTTTCCTGGTCTTTTCTTCATTCTACTGATGGTTCTTGTCAGAGTCTAGAGTAGTGCAGTGATGCAGTGACATCGTTACGCACGCCAGGCGACTTAGTTCCCCAGCCGGGATGCCGTAACTTCGTTACGCCCGCTAGGCGAGTTGTAGTTACCTGCCTGCGAGGTTGCTGGCTGACGAGACGGCCAGCGGTCAGGCAAGGACGAAGCAAGACGCACGCATGCCTCGTGAAGCCACTTCAGGTGGGGAGGCACATTGCGAGCTATAGACAGACAGCTCTGGGACGTGGACTCGACTGGACGTATGACGAGAGAAAGGCGTTGTGTGGTTTCTGTGCCCGAAAGTCGAGTGTCTGTTCATCTTGAGAGATTGTGAGCTGTATTATGTATGTAAGTGTATTGAAGTATAACTTATATCTTGTAATGATCATCGTATCGTATATGATCTGTAAATAAATCCATTGAACGTTGTGTCGTTGAGTCTCAAGTCAAATCACGTTGTACTTGTACTGTCTCACATGTGTTAGGAAAGACGAGCCAGGTTTAAGACCCTGACATGTGTGGACGTGGTGGCATTCGTCCGGCTTTGAAATGAACGTGTTTATGTGATTAACGGTTAAAACTAGAGTTTGTGAACTTAGAATTTTTGTTCAACTTTATGGTACATGTAAATGTGATCGTTGAAGGCTCATTTTGATAGATATTATTACATTATTTAAACATGGAGACTAAATGTGATTGTACAGTGCATACATATTGTTTGATCTTGTAAACGTGTAAAACATCAGTGATTGTTGAACTTGTCACCGTTTTGACCTTGGTTTGCGTTTACACCTAAATTAAGCACTGCCCTTGAAGCTAATATATTTCTCTTTCTGTTATTTCTTGTTAATATAAAATCAATTTGGCTTTTAGTATCTATATCGTTCCATTTATACCAGGTGTATATTTGTGAATCTTTATGTTTATAGAATGTGTTTGTTATATAGAAGTCGTATTAGCTGCATAGCTCTATCAGTCTACTTCCGTTATTATTTCTTTCATTATGTTGCCTTCAGATGCTCCAAGGTGTTTTTCTTTGCCCGCTCTTTTGTGTCCTAGTCTTGCATTGAAGTCTCCCATAACTATGATGTTGTCCTGCTTATCTATTTTATTTAGCACGTCATGTATGTCTTCATAGAAGTTATCGCATCCTTGCTCATTATTGTTTGTATTCAATAAATCAATAATGTGCCATGCCGGAAAGCGTGGGCGGTCATGACTCGCCATTTCACTCGATCACCAGTGTCGTGGATCAGCTCAGTGTTCCTGTCTCGTCCATGCCATGTGGCCAAGCCATCAAGGTATTTTCCTCTCGGTCTTCCTCTTGGTCTGTTCCCCTCGATCTTGCCAGTTGTCACTAAGTTCTCCAACCCATTTCTTCTCATAACATGTCTTTGAATTTCTTGTTTTATGTTCTCTAATTTTCCGTCGTTGTTTAACGTCCTAACGTTCCAAGTTGCTAATTTTAACGTCTCTGTCCTAGTCTTGCGATGATCGGTCTTTAAGCATATATTTGTACATATGTTGTAATTGTTTGTTCTTTTATTCTCACTGTTGATTCTTTCTGATATATGTTTTGTTTCTAGTATTCCTCTCGCTAGCCGTGGTTCAATGACTATTCCCACACCGTGTCTTGCCCTTTCTTGCTGTTCCACTCCAGAGTAAACAAACGTGTAACTGTGGCGGATCTCCTTGCATCCTTCCCTCTTTATTCAGGTGCCCGCTATTCCCATCAGTGCAATTGTCCTCTCTTTCATTGTTTCTATAAGTTCTTCTTATTTTTTCCTATTACAACCGCAGACTTTCATTGTGTCTATGTTTTAAATCGCTGATCTATCTCGTAGTCCATTAACATTGCTGGGTCTATATCCATTTGTGTCAGTCCGTTTATACTTCTTAGTTTTTCTAAGATCAGTATGAATATCCCCTGCCGGCTTTCTAGGCCAGTCGCAGGTTTAGGACAAAACTAGTATCATCATCATCATCATCATCATCATCATCATCATCATCATCATCATCATCATCATCATCACAATAATCATCATCATCATGGTCATCTTCCACTCTGCCGTCAAGCGTCGTTGGGAGGAATAATTTGCTCTCCAGCGCCCTATGGGCTGCACTGGATAGTGTCATTCCGTGTGATTGTACAATGTCTTTGATGTCGTCAATCCATTTTCTTTTTTTGGTCGTCCTCTTGGTCTCGTCGCAGATGATTTTTGATGTAAGGCCTGTGATGGTAGTTGATGGTGTTACATTCTAACGACATGGCCAAACCACTTGATCTTCTACCTTTCAATAAATGTGGCACAAGGTGTTGATGCCACTGTATGTCTGATAACAGCATTTCTTACTCAGTCTGATTGTTAAGTTGGCAGCTCTTCTCAGTCATCTTATCTCGAAGGTGTTGATTTTGCGAAAGTGTGATTTGGTAAAGTATAAGTTTGTGATTGGTAGCATAGTGTTGGTGTGAATATGCGCTTTATTATCTGTCGTTTTGCGGACATGGGTATATTTGGATGTTTCAGTAAGGGTGATAGTTGATATGTAATTGCACTAGCTTTTTTCCACATCTGATTTCGATTTCTCTGTCCAATCTGCCATCTTCTGTGATCATTCTTCCAAGATATTTGAATTCTTTAACTTGTTTAAGAGACGTATATGCATACTTAGTGGACCAGATAATCTGCTAACTTGCATCACTTCGGTTCTGGCTATGCTTATACTCATATTGTATCTGCTGCATGTTGAACTCAGATTATTAATATGATTGTGCAGTCTGCCCTCAAAGCTGTAAAACGGACACCAATCGTCAGCAAATAGAAGTTCTACAATAGGCGACACCTGGGAATGGCGATTCTCATTCGCAACAGTATGGTGGCTTCAGAGCTAGACATGTCCAGCTGGGACAATGACGACATACAAATACAGGCGGTTAGAGTTCAATCCGGTCTACCATTCGTGTTGGTTAATGTTTATGCCCGTAACGCGAGTATGAATTCCCAGAAGAGACAGTGCTTAAGTGGCATATTAGGTCACGAGAGAAATGTTATATTCTGTGGCGATTTCAACGCTAAAGGCAGATCATGGGGAAACATTTCCTCCAACACACAGGGGGAGGAGCTCGAGACTGCACTTGAAACCATTGACCAAGTTTGTATCAAAGTTGCTGTGTCACCAGGACAGCAAGCCGCCCAGGTGATGATGACAGTGCTATTGATCTGGCGCTGGTTTCTACTTCACTCACTACAGTGTCTAGATGGGGTATCCTAGGGTACCACAGCAGCGAACACCACCCTTACAGCATATTGGTGGAGAAAGGCAGAACCAGTCAACGTTCAAGACTTTCCAGTATGACAGTGCATGGCAAGATGTGGTGAATAAAATAAGGCGTGACAAGCTCAGAAAGCTTCAGGATAGGAGAAAAAGCTGGGAGAAGCCACCGTGGTGGAATTGTGAGGTGGAGAAGGCCTGGGTGAATAAGCGCAGTGCTGTAAGGAAATTACAAAATGCCAAGAAGAACAGAGTTGCCCATCCTAATCCCTGCATGCACTTAGAAACAGAGATGCACACAAAAGTAAGCTATTTAAACAAACTGGTTTACGAGGTTAAAAGTGAAAAATGGACAGAGGTATGCCAAAAGTAAGCACAGAAAGTCACTGAAATTGTTTTGAGTTGGGTATTCAAGAATATGAGACTTTCTGACTTCCAAGACGCTGACCTCATCTGACAGAGGACTGACGAGAACAAGGGCAGAACCTCTTCGAATGCTATCTAGAACTGAGAAACCAGACAGACATGAGATGACGCAATCTTGTCACCTCAGACAGGTGTAAGTCCCAGAATATTTCGGATGAAGACACAGTGACAGTGAAAGAAATCAACGCTATGCTTCGACGATTAACAAAAAAAAAAAAAAAACACAGCGCTTCAGGGCTAGATGGCATAAGATATGACGACACCAATAGGTGTACCAACAAAGAGCTAGAAATACTAGCAGACATTTACAACAACAGTATAGTGAACGCTAGCATAAATGAGGAGTGGTTACACAGCTATCTGATTCCCTTGCGGAAGCCTGGCAAAGCCCACACAAATATTCAGGGATATCGAGTAATAACCATGCAGAATACAATAGGCAAGCTGCTGGAGAAGTTGATTGTCAGGAAAATATCAAGCCAGCTAGAGAGGCAAGGTGTTTTCCCACCTACATTGGGAGAGTATCGCCAAAAAAGAGAAACCTGGACCAAAGCAGCGGTTCCCACTCAGGCATTGAAACCTTTGCTGCAGCGATTGATCTTGAGGATGCGTACAACAGATTATTATTGGATTTCTTAATGCTTCGGCTTATTGAACACAAGATAAGTCCTTTCCTCCTTAGTTGGATCACCGCAGCTCTGTTCCAAAGGAAAATAGTTTTCAGATGTGTCAGTTGGACTTCGGAACCAACAACAATATATCCTGGCCTATCACAGGGATCACCATTATCTCCGGTGCTGTTCTACGCCTACACTGTGAGAATCACCAGCGAGCAGATCACTGGATAAGGGAGGACACTGTTATATGCCGACGATGTTTTAGTGTATCGTCAGGGTAAGGATATAGATCAATCGCATAAGTACTAGGTGTGATGAAGCTGCGGCAATGGTCAACCCAACAAAGGCAACGGTGACATGGCTTTCTTTGAATAACCATATTGTCAACACTCCAACACCAACTGTAAATCTGTGTTCATAGACCGTGGAAAGAACGCAGGCAATGAATTACCTGGGGATACATATTGATCAAAGCATTGCATATAATGAGCACATAAACCATGTGATAACAAAGGCCAAGCTGGGCTTGGCTGCTTTGCGGGTGATGGCGGTAGCAAACTTTGAGCGGCGCCATCTATGTCTTCAATACTAGGGGCTGGTCATGTCTGTTTTTGAGTATGCGATGGCGATAATAAATCTCAGCTGTAAGCAGATAGAAAGGGTGGAAAGGATACAGAACGAAGCTATGCGCATTATTCTTGGATGTACAAGAGATACAGCATGCAGGGCGATGCGCTACCTTCTTGACTTTCCAACCATTGAAGACAGACTACAAATTTGCAGAGCACGTGCCTTCCTCAGAGTTAACGCAAACACACAACGTCTTCTGAATAGTGAAATTAGGAAGGTGAAGGGCAGCAGGTTAGAAAGAGAAAGGTTGTGGATGGGTCAAGCCGAAGACATTCTTCAACAGGTGTGTGTCACAGCCTCACATAAGGGCGGTACCAACATAAAGTAAGAGATACTGGCGAAGGGATAGAACTCCAGCTAAAGGGAAAGAACCGAGTCACTCGAAGGCTCGAATAATCCAGAGCCTTCTCGAAGGACCGGTCAGTGTGTCCACAGCCCCGTGGACACTGATGGGGCCCGCCGATTGCGAGGTCCACGAGAAACTGAGAGAGAGTTGCCACCCGTGTCGGATTGCGACACGTGTGGAAGGACAGACACGGACTGGACATCGAGGAAGCAACAGGGCTTACCTTAAGGGGACTTGATAGTAGACCCAATTGTATTTAGGGGTCTTATACATATGTTTAGATAGCTACTAGAGTTGTTGTGTTAATCATGTTCATTGTAAACTCCTGTGATACGAAACTTGCTGAATGCTGGCTTGTGAAAACTCGCTTCGCCAGCGTACTATAATATACATGTAAATAAATGATGCTAGATTGTATCTAAACGGAGTTTGTTGCCTGTATGAGCCCGAGTTTCAATCCCCTAGAGATCTAGGACGGTGACAGGCTATTTGGGGGCAAGCGCCGGTTTTGGCAATCATAAGCAGTACTTTTCAGAACAGCTCTTGGTTTTGCCAAGTAAAAACAATATATCAACTTTAACACATGACAAAGTTAGAAACTTTGCAGCTATCTGTGAATGAGCTATTATAGTCCCTCTACAAAAATATTTCAAATGATAATAATGTTTATGAAATTTGACATGACTGTGACAATTACAATGACAGTTACTAATTTTTTTTTATTCCAACATCAGATTGTTCCGCGAAATATCGTGTTTGTAACCTGTACTCCAGCAGTGGCGAGAAAACAAGACTACAGTCGAGAGTTCTGGGAAAATAAGATGAGTTTCATTTCATGCTCATTACATCCCTAAGCGATACTCACCCTCATTCATTGATGTAATATTTTTCTGTGTATTGATTTTTATGTATATGCTAATCTTATAACCAAGTAAATCTACTCATATAAATTTGAAGGTAAACATTAAGGGGGATAACCAATTTTTGTACACCCTGACTAATTTCAAAGGGATTTAATTTCAATAAAATAAACAATAACTAAAATAGAAAATGGCAACATTAGAACACTGCATTGAATTAGGTATTAGGTTAGGATATAATGAGGAAAGATTATGATTATTTAAAACAGAGAATACTCCAACATTTTTCACTAGATACAGCAGGCTATCAACTACAGTTCATCAAATTAACACCTCGAACTGAGGGCGCCATCGATTCACAAAGTACTGAGCCTGTAAATGTGCAACAACACACACAACACACTAACATAGTAACAAGACAAACGACACACAAAACCCACACTGACCAACTTCAGGAAGCACTACAAATCATTTCACCTAATATTACCACCACCGAGTTGATAGAAGAACAAAAAGCAGATCCAACTCTTTCACAATATTTTCGGCTAGTAGGATTAAAGCCAAAATTAACTAAAAACGCTTCTTGGACATTTAGACTGAATAACAATGTTCTAACAAGATTATATACCAGAGATCAAACCACGATACAGCAAGTGGTTCTACCTCAGTCACATCGTGAGAAAGTGCTACATATAGCCCATGACTCACCTTTCGGAGGTCATATGGGTTACGAAAAAACCAGGGCCAGAGTCCTGAGCCAATTTTATTGGCCTAAATTTTGACGAGACATAAAAACCCATTGTAAATCATGTGATACCTGTCAGAAACTAATCAAAAAGGGGAAAAGCCCTACGGCAGAAATTCAATCAACCACAACTGCCTCGAGATTATTTCAAATCGTGGCGGTTGATTTAGTAGGTCCTTTGAACCACATCTCAAACAAAGGAAATAGATATATTTTTACACTGGTTGATTTATGTTCAAGATGGGCAGAAATTATTCCATTAAAATCTATCTCCTCTAAGGATGTGACGGACGTATTATTACAGATATTCTCCCGTTTTGGCTTTCCGGAGAAGATAATATCAGATAGAGGAACGCAATTCATATCTAATGCCACCCAATCGGTAACTAAGTTACTAGGCATAAAACAATGTTTTACAAGTCCCTATCGACCGGCCGCGAACGGAATTTGCGAAAAATTAAATGGGGACCTAAAACATATGTTATCCAAAGTGACAGCTGAAAATCCAGCCGATTGGGATATACTTCTCCCAACGGTGCTGTTCGCATACAGAGAAGTCCCGCAATCAAGTACGGGGTTCTCTCCGTTTGAATTGATATATGGAGCGAACCCAAGAGGACCTCTCACTATTTACAAAGATATAATATCACAACCGGTAAACACCCACTTACCAGTGTCCACCTATGATTTGGTCACTGATACCAGAGACAAAATCATTAGGTCCTGTATACTGGCAAGAACATCATTACAGGAGAAAGGTTTTAGGTACAGGCAGTACGCCAACAAAGGGGCAAGAACGATTGTATTACAAACAAATCAAGATATTTTAATATTACTACCTGACAAGAGAGATTTACTATCAACCTCTTGGCAGGGACCATTTAAAGTCGTGAGAAGGATTTCGGAAGTTGATTACGAAATTTCTTTGAATGGAAAGTGGAAAATATTCCATGTAAATATGTTAAAACCATACTATTCTAGAAATGACAGTGACACGAACAAGCAGACGCAGATAACAGATGACAATAACCAGACTGACAAGAATGACAACAGAAACGAAACGACAATTACCCGACTGAATGACACCTCGATAAACGAAGCATCGTTAACGACTCATTCTTGTGACAACGAAGACGACGAAAACATATTCACAGTACCGACAATATGGGATAACGACAAATACGACCAAGTTAACGACACATTGACAACTATTAGTCTTGACGACGACGACAATGACATTGAAGACAATTTACAAACAGTAGCATTAGTAATAAATCAGACGGACTCAGACAATACGGAAATTCCAGTACCAATTATGAACGACGACAGTACTATAAAGGACATACAAATCTCTGACACTTTGACACAACAGCAGCGACAAGACATTTTGTCTCTTCTGAACGACTATAGAACTATCTTCTCAAATAAACCTGGACGGACTGACAAAATAACACATTCAATTGTGTTGACAGATCTGACACCGATCAAATGTAGACCATATTCGATTCCTTTGCATTATAGAGCAAATTTAGATAAAGAAATTTTGGACTTAGAGAAAAATAGAATAATACAGAAATCTGTGTCCCAATATTCTTCGCCAATTGTCCTGGTGAAAAAGAAGGACCAAACCATTCGTTTGTGCATAGACTATAGAAAGTTAAATACCATAACCACGACAGATGCTGAGCCAATGAACAGCTGTGAAGACCTCATTTGGAATATGTCTCAATCATCCTTATTTTCTAAGCTTGATTTAGCTAAAGGTTACTGGAAAGTACCACTAGACCCCTCTTCAAGGCATATAACAGCATTCGCTACACCCCTTGGGCTGTACGAATGGAGATATCTTCCGTTTGGTCTCAAGAACGCTCCCGCCACATTTGTCAGGTTAACCAGACTTCTATTGCACGGCATCAAGGACGTGCAATCTTATATTGATGATATATGTATCCATTCTTCAAACATGACTTCTCACTTACTTACACTCCAACAAGTCTTTAACCAAATCTTTCTTTTTGGACTTACTATCAAACCTTCCAAGGTTGAAATAGGCTATAAACAGATAGACTTCCTAGGTCATAGGATTTCCGAAGGCAAACTGTTGACAGATGATAAAATCGTATCAAAAATTCTCAACCTAGAAGTTCCAACTACAAAGAAACAGGTTAGAAGCCTATTAGGTCTCATAAACTATTATGCCAAGTTTATACCAAACTGGACAGAACTCACATCAGTTTTTTTCTAATCTGTTGACAAAAGATCATCCAGAAAAATTTTGTAAGAGTATCCGCTTAGAGGATGCAATGTGCAAATTGAAATCCATTTTTTCTAACCCACCAGTATTAAGATTACCAAACATAGATATACCTTTTATTCTGACCACAGATTCGAGTGCTATCGCAATTGGAGGATGCCTGATGCAAGAATATCAGGGCTTGAGACATCCGATACTCTACGTCAGCCGCAAGCTGAAAAAAGCAGAGATCCATTACTCCACAGTTGAGTTGGAGGCATTAAGTCTACTTTTTTGTATGCGTCGATTATCTAAGTTCCTCTTAAGTTCGCATTTTGTTGTTTTAACCGATAATTCGCCGCTGCTGGTACTTAAGCAAGGTGTTCCAAAGAACCATCGTTTGGAAAGATGGTGTCTTCTTCTTCAAGATTTCGACTTTGAAACCCGCCATATCAAGGGCACTGATAACATTATTGATGACTTTTTATCACGGCAAACTAATGCACCAGCAGACGATCACTAGGCACATTAATTATTCGCCATACAATAATCTGTGATATTTTAGTCTGTTGCATAGAACAGTGTACCTCTACACCTACTAGAGAACTTTCATTCAGAAGTAACAACGCCCAAGTGAATAGGTTACTTATAACACCCACGAACATGACACTTTGAGAACCCTATATAACCAATTGCCAAGGGGTTAAAAACAATCCGAGCGATACATAATATCTGTGAAATGATTTCAACCAGTGAACTGACAGTCATCTGTAAAGATTAAGAACACTGCATACTCGCTATTGCTAAGAAACTTCGCAAACAGCCGGAATAGAACTACTTCGATTACAACATGCAAGTGACAACTATATTAACTGTTAACATTGATGGCACGACATACGGACAACAGGAGAACAACACACACATCGTCGTTGGATTTAGTTAGTTAGTTAATTAGTTATTGATTAGTTAATATATATTACAATTGTATTTAATTATGTATATAAAATATGTCAACCTATAACTTGTATATTTTCTACCATAATAGTACAAGTATTTCCACTCATAGGTGAAATATTTTTCGTATACAATTTTTTTTTTCTATGTAAGTTATAAACCATTTTTTGATTACACGTACAAAAAGTACTTGTTACCTTAAAGGGAACATATCGCCTAATCCATTTTTCTAAGGGCAATAAGACTTACCTCAACTTGATTTATATATTTTAACAAAATACTATTTTGTATGAAAGATGTATGGATGACAGAGTGAATGAATTAAATGAGAGAGCGATATACTGAGCGGACAAATTGTACGCAAAACGTATTTATTTTAATGTGTCTGCGTCTTTCATGTAAAAATGTATTACCTGTCTAATTGTTGATACATGTTTAGTATTTAATACACCACATCTAAGCGCCACTGCTTGGAATGCCCCGATCATGCATTACACACATTGGGGTAATTCATGACAAAGGATATCCCAACTCGTGACGCTTGGAGATAAACCACACAGTGAGCACACACTTTATACAAACTCAAAACTGAACACTAACAATTAAAATACAGTCACTTTAGTAGAAACAACAACATATCAGTCAATACACGAACAAGCCAACAGGAACACGTAGTCAGATGTGATAAAACAACAGCATAACTACATATTCAGCAACATACAACATACAGAAGTAAAAATGTATTGGAATACACACACAAGACAAGATTTGCAGGTGTACTTAAATAGCCAAGACATTTGTCTTGTTAGAACTCTCTTACACAGAGTTTTAATATCTTGGTATCATATGGATACTTGAGAAGGGCGCGGTTGTAAAAACAACTGGGAAACGTCACGGAACTTCGGTCAGATAAGCATGTTTAAGAACATAGAAGAGAGAAACCTCTTCAGCAATCATCTTAAAGTGGTGTATGGGAGAATACATGAGTTGGTGATGCAGATATGTAAGTTGCCAAGTTACTATCCACCAAACTACAAACACCGACTTTATGTGATCCTGTGACAGAATTAGTACATAACTAATTACCATATAAGAACCCATCAAAGCAGGGGGGAGGGGGACTCCTGTCACAGCCTCACATAGGGGCGGTATCAATAGAAAAGTAAGAGATACTGGCGAAGGGATAGAACTCCAGCTAAAGGGAAAGAACCGAGTCACTCGAAGGCTCGAATAATCCAGAGCCTTCTCGAAGGACCGGTCAGTGTGTCCACAGCCCCGTGGACACTGATGGGGCCCACCGATTGCGGGGTCCACGAGAAACTCAGAGAGAGTTGCCACCCGTGTCGGATTGCGACACGTGTGGAAGGACAGACACGGACTGGACATCGAGGAAGCAACAGGGCTTACCTTAAGGGGACTTGATAGTAGACCCAATTGTATTTAGGGGTCTTATACATATGTTTAGATAGCTGCTAGAGTTGTTGTGTTAATCATGTTTATTGTAAACTCCTGTGATACGCAACTTGCTGAATGCTGGCTTGTGAAAACTCGCTTCGCCAGCGTACTATAATATACATGTAAATAAATGATGCTAGATTGTATCTAAACGGAGTTTGTTGCCTGTATGAGCCCGAGTTTCAATCCCCTAGAGATCTAGGACGGTGACAGTGTGTTCACTCGAGGACTTAGAACCTGGCGATGAGTGGGTACAAGTGCCAATAGATTTATGTACATATTTCTCTGTTTGCATCCAACTAGACAGAAAATGCAAACAAGATAATCCGGCTGTTGTGGAAGCGGAAGTACAAGCGTTGATTTTTGAGAATTCGTTAGACAGCGATGCTGTCATTTACACAGATGAGTCGGTCGTCCGACATGTGAGACGTTCATGGACCTTTACGGCTCACGCCGGAGGGAGAATTGTGAAGGAGGACTCTGGTGATTTTGTTGAGACCACAAGTAGCCTGATTATGGAAGTCATGGCAGTAAGTAAAGCAATAACTTAGTGACTCGAGATACAGACATTCACTAGGGCATGTTTCCTTAGCGACTCAATAAGCATACTAAAGAGGATAGAGGTGGGGTGGATCCGAAGAGAGTGGTTGCTGTCTCTGGAGCGGTTTCGGCTGGCAAAGATTAGTTTCATCTTCGTGCCAGGGCATGAAGGAGTACAAGGAAATTGGCGGGCGGACAAGCTCGCAAGTAAGGTTACTGTGGAGGGCGGACGCGCCATGGACCAGGCTGACATTCTGAATGCTCTACAATAAGTAAGACTTTTGCGAGAACCAAGTGATGACTGCGAATCTACAACCATGGCCAGACTGTGAGAACAGCAAATTAAAAGAGGGGTGGCCAAACAAGAACACTACGCAGGAAGCCAAAGAAGATTGATAAACCATCACAGAACTGGCGTCGTTAGCCGCTACACGTTTCGGGATTTGCTGAGGAGGGGATCCGAGGATGATTTGTCCACTAACTAACTAACTAAATAGAAGTTCATCAATTTCCTGTGAATCAGTTGTTTCATATGGAGTTCTAAATTTTATGAATCTGTTTTGTCAAGGCCCACTTCTTTGGATATTCTGTCCATGTAGATATTAAATAGCAGAGGAGAGAGCACACATTCCTGTCTCACTCCTGTATTGAACATATCTTATATACCTTCTTGTGTTCTTACTGCACTTCGGCTCGAGTGGTACATGGCTATGATGTTTTCTAGCAATTTCCCGTGTATCCCATAGTCTTCAAGGATGGTCCATATTATGAATCAGTCTACTCTATCGAAAGCCTTTTCCTGATCTACAAACACAATATTCTGCTGGTCACTATATTCGATAGGTTTTTCACATATTTGTCTAAGTGTAAATAGTGCATCTGTGCAACTTTTACCTTTCCAAACCCCGAATTGTACTTTGCTTAAATGTTGTTTAACTATGGGTATAGCTCAGGGGTGGCCAGTCTTTTCAGCAGGCGGACAATTTTAAAATATTTAAAAGTAAGACATCTGACGTTGTTTTGCAGAACTAAGTGTATGAAAATTGATATCGACTAATTTTGTCGCTACACGCAAACGGTTTTCCAAATGAACATCAGTAATGTGTGCTCTCACTTGTCATTTGATTTGTTTCATGCGATTAAAAAGCTGTTCACACGAATAAGTGTTTCCAAATAGAGAAACCATAGGGAAAATACAATATCGGTCGCATAAATGAAAATAAGTAAAGGCTGAAGGAGTTTTGCACCAGAAATGACCTATGTATTACAAACTTCTTTTTTTTTTTAAAACAAAGGAGCTGCATAAGGTCACATGGAAACATCCAAGATCCGGTCATTGGTACCAGCTGGACTTCATCATCACACGTAGACAACATCTGAACCATACATCATTGACTCGAAGTTACCACAGTGCTGAGTGTGATACGGTTCCTTCCTTTGTTGTTGAAAGGATTAGACTGAGACCAAAGAGAATCTATACAACTAAACACAAATCTTGCCTCAGAATTAATATTATTATCACCCAAAATCTTTATACGTTCTGTGAGTTCCAAAAGCAGCTTGAAGACGTTTTCACTGATATATCAGAACATTGTACAGCAAGTGAAAAGTGGGGTAAACTTAAGGAAACTCTTTATGAAACAGCGGTAGGGGTTTACGGCACTGTGGATCATAAGAGGTAGGACTAATTTGAGGGAAACAGCCAGTCACTGCAGCCCTTGATTGATAAAATGAAGATAAAAAGAAGAGGGTAAATATCAGAAATGGAATAAAGACAAAGGAAAATATTATTGCAGATAAGTCACACACCGAGCGTATGAGGCATAAGATGGTGCATGATGGTGAAAATGACCATGTGTCTACATGCATCCACTGTGAATGAACATTTACAGCGCGAATTGGCCTTATCAGTCACATTCACCACCGCCACGAGTCGTTGTTATTAAGCCTTTTTTTTTTGAAGAACGATGTAAAAAACTATCGTCTGTCAAGACGGCAAGGTGCCAATGAAATTATATATATATATTATATATATTGCGTTTGCTAGCTTTTAACTCAAGCATAGTCCACACAAATTTAAAATAAAACTTAAGAGAGCTTTCTATACTAAATTACAAAGATTACACCCAACATATAACAGAGAAAAACTACAAGACATTACAGTCAAAGAGAAATTTACAGATGAAATAAAATGTAAACTTGAAACTCTGCAAAACCCTTCGGAGGAAAGCGTTGACCAAACTTGGTTGAACATCAAGAATACAATTCAATCTACCGCAGAAGAATGTCTCGGTGTGTTAACCACGCATAGAAGGAACAGATGGTTCAATCAAAAATGTGAAGAAGCAGTCATTAGGAAGAAGAATGCCAGACATGTATGGTTAAATGACATCAATAACATCCAAAAGGAAGAGCATTATAGACATGAATGTAAAGAGGCTACAAAAATAGTCAGACAGCAGAAGCGAGAATATATGAGTAATATAATCAAAGATATGGAAACTAATCACCAGAAAAATGAATCCAGAAAATTTTTTAAAGAACTGAAGTCAATGAAACGAGGGCACCAACAAAACACATATGGTTTAAAAGACAAAAATGGGAATATGATAAATACCAATGAGGAAATGTGCAACACATGGAAAGAATATTTTATTGAATTACTAAATTGTGAAGCTCCAAGTAACATTTTCCCACAGGAAGAGGTTCTAACATGCGAACCACAAATTGAAGAACCTACATTTGAAGAAATCCTATATGTAATCACACGACTTAAAAACAATAAGGCAACTGGGACTGATGGAATTGCTGCTGAATTTATAAAGGCAGGTGGCCATGCATTACATCTAAAGCTATACGAACTAATAATAAAAATCTGGAGGACAGAAGAATTACCCCATGACTGGAAAGAGTCATTATTGATACCTATCTTTAAGAAAGAAGATAAGTTCCAATGTGGACATTATAGAGGAATATCACTACTGTCCACAAGCTATAAGATACTATCCGCAGTATTACTAAATAGACTAAAACCATATTCAGAAGACATATTAGGTGACTACCAGGCAGGTTTTAGACAAAACAGATCAACAATAGATCAGATATTTATCTTACGACAAATAGCCGAGAAACATTGGGAATATAAAAGAGATCTCCATAACATTTTTGTGGATTTTAAAAAGGCTTATGATAGTGTCCATAGGAATAGTCTATGGAATGCTATGCAGGAATTTGGAATACCAAGGAAGTTAATCAACATGACCAGACTATGCATGGAAGATACTTATAATATAGTAACATATAAAGGCAGGAAATCAGACCCTTTCCAAATAACATCTGGCTTGAAACAGGGTGATGCACTATCGCCGCTACTCTTCAATCTGGCTCTAGAGAAAGTTGTAAGGAAGATAAAGGAGGAATGTGATATTGGAGGAACATCCAAGCTGCTTGGTTATGCAGATGATATAGATATTATAGGACAAAGTGAACAAAAGTAATTGGAAATATTGACTCACTTAAAGGAAAAAGCCCAACAGATGGGGCTGGTTATCAACCAAGATAAGACAGAATATATGGTAATTTCAAGAGACGGAATGGCTAAAAACTCTGGCCACATACAAATAGATAATCAATCAATCAATCATGTGCCATGCCGGAAAGCGTGGGCGGTCATGATGACCATTAAAAAAACGGAAACATACAAATACCTGGGTACAATCTTCAACTGCTCCAACATCATAAGGGAAGAAATACAAACTAGAATCAACTCTGGAAATAAGATATACTATGCACTACAACATCTACTAAAATCAAAGGCGCTATCTCGTAACACCAAATTCACAATATACAAAACACTGATCAGACCAGTTGTTCTGTATGGCTCTGAAACCTGGAGTACAACGAAAGAAGACGAGGCCTTGTTACAAACCTTTGAGAACAAAATTTTAAGACGCATCTTTGGACCCATTAGGGATACACAAAGTGGAGAGTGCAAAAGAAGAAGTAACAAAGACATTTATGATCTGTGTAAGTCCCCGCTAATCACTGGTATCATGAAGGCTAATAGACTACAATGGCTGGGGCATATAGAAAGAATGGAAGATAATAGGGAAACAAAACTCGCTTACACTCAGGAAATAAATGACCGTAGACCCCGAGGTAGACCAAGAAGACGGTGGAGAGATAACACATGTACAGACCTACAAGCACTTGGAATCAACGACTGGCAAGAGAAGGTCCACCAGAGAGACGAATGGAGACGGATTGTATTTGCAGCAAAGAACCTCAATGGCTCGGAACGCTGAAGAAGAAGAAGAATAGTCCACACACACTACTTCTAGTAGCTCTGGAAATAATTTTGCATGTGGGTTACTTTCCCCTTTTACCAGTGCCCCTCGCTACCAGGCGATCCCACTTTGACTTCAGAGGTACTTGTAATTTATGTCCAAAAGTCAAGGACGAAAAGTCAACGTCTTAGTCCAGCTGTGTGGTGTAGGGGTAGAACCTCTTACCTCGGCATCAGCAGACGGGATGTTTAATATCGCGCGATCATATCCATTCAGCCATGGTGACCTCCAGAATATTATCTTTGTGAATTGTTTACAAAGATTATAGCTCTGTATTTGTCGCTACACTCACTTACTCCACTCTTGTGTTTTTATACAAGGCGTGTATGTGAGCGAATTCATGGAGTTAATAAAAAATGAAACACATTGATAATAAACAAAAGTGTTTCAGTGTTTCTGTTTGAATTTATTTAGCTAAAAGTACGACATCCGTAGGATTTTGAACCACTTTGCCAAGTCTGGTGCCATGTTGTGTGTTTTCAGGTGTTGTCTGGTAATGTCGATGTTACTTTCTCAGTTGTTTTCTTTAGCCAATTTTAATATGTCAGTTGTTCCGCTCAATCACTTGCGTTATCTCTTCTTCTATCTCCTGTCTTATCGCATTTACAAACATAATTGTTAGGCGCATTCTCCAGCGGATACCTATAACAGAAAAGGCACAAGTTACGGTTCTATTTCAGCTGTCTGTTGTAGATAGTATAACCCTAAACTATATAACGTGTAGACTGACGATAATATACCACTGATCTATGTACCGTGTGGACTGTAGATAATATACCACTGATCTATGTACCGTGTGGACTGTAGATAATATACCACTGATCTCAATACCGTGCGGACTGAAGATAATATACAACTGATCTATGTACCGTGTGGACTGTAGATAATATACCACTGATCTATATACCGCGTGGACTGTAGATAATATACCACTTATCTATACACCGTGTGGACTGTAGATAATATACCACTTTATCTATATACCGTGAGGACTGTAAATAATATACCACTGATCTATATACCGTGTGGACTGTAGATAATATACCACTGATCTATATACCGTGCGGACTGTAGATAATATACCACTGATCTATGTACTACAGTTTGTACTGTAGATAATATATCACTGATCATTATCTACACCACTGATTTATATTCCCCAATTTAATTCGGAATAGCAGGAAGATATACACAAAACAATAGGCGACACAGTGCACTATTGTGTGTGTTACTAACGTTATCAGTGTGTTGGACCTCTCCACAAGTGTCAATCTGTTGTTGCTTGTTGTTGGATGCGCTCACATCTAACTGACCTTCACGTGGGTTTCTATGTTCTATATAGTGTGTTTGTTGTAGCCGGCCTGTTCTCAAATTGAGGACACACGAACGAGCGTGTATTAAAGAGAGTCAGCCCAGGCTGGGGATATCCATGGACTGTATACTGGGGTGACACTTGTGGAGTGTCGTCTGATATTATTGGGCTGTATACTGGGGTGACAACTGTAGAGTGACCTCTAATATTATTGGGCTGTATACTGGGGTGACAACTGTAGAGTGACCTCTAATATTATTGGGCTGTATACTGGGGTGACAACTGTAGAGTGTCCTCTAATATTATTGGGCTGTATACTGGAGTGACAGTTGTAGAGTGTCGTCTGATATTATTGGACTGTATACTGGGGTGACAACTGTAGAGTGACCTCTAATATTATTGGACTGTATACTGGGGTGACAACTGTAGAGTGTCCTCTAATATTCATGGACTGTATACTGGGGGGGGGGGGGACACTTGTAGAGTGTCGTCTGATATTATTGTACTGTATATTGGGGTGACTGTCAGTTGCCGAGTACAGCTAGATGACTTCTAATGTTCGTTTGTCGGTTGCTCAATACAGCTAGAAGACTATTAAGATCTTCAGAGCTTTCTGTGAAACAAAATAAAGACATGGAAAATGTAACCAAAGTCAACACAGGCCTTACCGGCGTCCCAGGTGCTGGATCTTGTACGGCGTAAGCGTGGACTTCTCAGGCGCCCCTACAGGGATCTCATCCAATATTTGGTTACACGTGAGAGTAGCGGCGTATGATCCCCGTTTCTGCAACAATATTTTATCATGACCTCAGTTTATCAACGTCCATTCTTGGTTTCTGTGTTTCTGAACCTCAACATTATTCATATTAAAGAAAAAGGAAAAGTATTCACAGTGCCAGCATCACTAGAAGTAAACAGGCCAGAAATTGATTTTCAAAAATGTAAATGTGGTTTTACACAAGACAATAAGAGATATCTTGTGAGAAATTGTAGAGATTGTTTTGACAGACATCAGCAAACTAGAGCAAGCTGTGAGAGGAGCTAGCGATATCGGCTGTTGATGTTACGAAAACAAAATGAAAATAGCTCAAGCCAAGAAAAGATACCCTGACAAAAGTAGTATAGATCCTGCAATATCCACAAGCTGATACTTCAGTGTACGGTATGTTCTTCTGACAGACACCACACGTCAACAGAATATCTACATACACATTGTCAGACAGACACCACACGTCAACAGAATATCTACATACACATTGTCAGACAGACACCACACGTCAACAGAATATCTACGTACACATTGTCAGACAGACACCACACGTCAACAGAATATCTACATACATATTGTCAGACAGACACCACACGTCAACAGAATATCTACATACATATTGTCAGACAGACACCACACGTCAACAGAATATCTACATACACATTGTCAGACAGACACCACACGTCAACAGAATATCTACAAACACATTGTCAGACGGACACCACACATCAACAGAATATCTACAAACACATTGTCAGACAGACACCACACGTCAACAGAATATCCACATACACATTGTCAGACAGACACCACACGTCAACGGAATATCTACATACACATTGTCAGACAGACACCACACGTCAACAGAATATCCACATACACATTGTCAGACAGACACCACACATCAACAGAATATCTACAAACACATTGTCAGACGGACACCACACATCAACAGAATATCTACAAACACATTGTCAGACAGACACCACACATCAACAGAATATCTACATACATATTGTCAGACAGACACCACACGTCACCAGAATTTCTACATACACATTGTCAGACAGACACCACACGTCAACAGAATATCTACGTACACATTGTCAGACAGACACCACACGTCAACAGAATATCTACATACATATTGTCAGACAGACACCACACGTCAACAGAATATCTACATACATATTGTCAGACAGACACCACACGTCACCAGAATTTCTACATACACATTGTCAGACAGACACCACACGTCAACAGAATATATACATACATATTGTCAGACAGACACCACACGTCAACAGAATATCTACATACACATTGTCAGACAGACACCACACGTCAACATAATATCTACATACATATTGTCAGACAGACACCACACGTCACCAGAATTTCTACATACACATTGTCAGACATACGCCACACGTCAACAGAATGTCTACAAACACATTGTCATACAGACACCACACGTCAACATAATATCTACGTACACATTGTCAGACAGACACCACAGGTCAACAGAATATCTACAAACACATTGTCAGACAGTACAGATCCCGTGTACACACCAAATCCACATTGAGCATGTAATCCTGGACCCACATTTCTTCAGAGCAATCGGGACACTGTCTCTAACACGCCGGCCATCTCTACTTCGCAAGACAGGTCCTGGTAAGCGTGTCCATCTGGCCGCCCAGATCAGTTGTAAACATTCACAACCAGCCAAGTGACCATCGAACCTCAGACAAACAAGACAGGAGGGGAGTGTCTTTTTTTCGCATATCCTTTACAGGACATCGCTGTCAACACCAGCATTTTACTGCCGTTGTTGATTTCTTGGCGAGATTACGCTCAGTAGTTTGCCATTGCGAGATCCTACGTGGATAAACGGGATTACGGAGAAAGCCGTTTAACGCCTCGGCCAGGAAGACCGGCGGGGAGTGTCTAGCTATGTGCAATATCACGAGAATAGAAATATACACATAGAAGGAATATCATGCAAGATAGAATGAATAACATGTACGATGCAAAGAATAACATGAAAGATAAAAGAAATAATGTGCCAGACAGACGAAATAATGTGCGAGATAGAAGAAATAGCATATAAGATAGAATGAATAACATCCAAGATAGAAGACATAATGTGCCAGATAGACGAAATAGTATGCAAGATAGACGAAATAGTATGCAAGATAGAAGAACTAACATGCAAGATAGAAGGAATAACATGAGACATAGAATGAATAACATGCAAGATAGAAGAAATGACATGTAAGATATAAGGAATACCATACAAGATAGAAGAAATAACATGTAAGATAGAAGGAATAACATTCAGTATAGAAGTTATACCATGCACGATATAAGAAATTGTATGGTATTACATAATAACATTGGTGGAGCTCAAGAAGAGACATCAACAAATAACAGTGAATCCAGATGTGAAGTAAAGAGCATGGTGGTGAGTGGGGCAAACATCGAGGAAACCTGAGACTAGTATCATAGAAACACCTGTGTCTTGAGTCCATCAGGAAAAAGAAATAGACGAATAGAGGAATACATATAACACATGGAGAAGTGACGGGACACCTCGGTCAGCATCAGAATTTCACAAGTTTGAAAGGAATTAAAGAGTCCACAAGGAAAGATTGAAATGCAAGACCAAGGGAACAATGACAAACTAAAATGGATTGAAAACAATTGAAAAATAAAAAAAAAAAATAATTGAAAATAATTGTTTGACAGCGTCCGCCGCGCCATCATTTATATAATTCTACAAGTGCAGAATTTTCACTTTGATGGCCTGATCAAAAGTTAGGTCTTGACATAGGGGCACCAGCCGGGAGAGTGACCGTGTTAGTTTACAAACCCACGGTCAGTATAGGAACACATGCTTAACACCTCAACGCAATACAGGGAGATAAGATTCTCAGCCTGCCAGGCGTGTGAGAGAAACATTGTGGCAAAGTATGAACAGAGTCATAACACCTACCCAAAGACCAGACTTGGTGGAGACGGAAAACGCCTGTAGTTGCCGCAGCAACACGCGAGTTCAGCGGACAGATGTGTGGTCCTAAGACGGCAATATAATGCAGGTCTTATACCTCGTTACAAATCAGGAGATTAAGCTAGTTAATTCCCGGGAAAGTGGGGAGACAATGCAGAGTGTGTGACGTAAAATAACGTACATTCTCATGGAAAGTGAAGCAAAGCATTGTTTAACACACATGGCCGAGCGTCGGTCAATTTGATTGAAATGTGAAACTAGTCCACGAGGAAAGCAGAGGAGGGGTGAAAAGAATTTGGTACTTAATACGTCCTTGTAACCTGTCCAATGTGGGAAATAGGTGGAGTTAACGAATATGGGACATAGTATTTAGCCAGCGTGAAACTGGGAGCAGGAAGATGGAAACCATGTCAGGAACGAACAGATTATAATGGCGAAGCATGGCCTAAACTCCTCAGATGCCAACGCACGTATAGCATTCCTAGGATACATACATTGAAATATAATAACACCTTGTTCCGTCTGATGTTCTGATGAGATGGAACATCTTGTTCCATTTGTGCCCTGTTCCCTCTTTTGTTTATAACATATATAGACAACATATGTAAAGAAACCAGCCAAGCAGAGACATCAAGAATACCGCATGACGAGAACACAGAAGAAGAACCATCTGCATATCTAACCATTAGAGAACTCCTGTTTGCGGATGACCAAGCACTAATAGCAAAATCAGAAGCTGAATTACAAGACCACATGAATAGTCTAAACGAAATGTGTAGGGAACATAACATGAAAATTAGCACAAGCAAAACAGAGGTAATGACTATAACTAAAGAAGAAAAAACAACAACAATTCACCTAAACGAACATCCCTTGAAACAAGTAAAGCGTTTCAAGTAACTAGGAAGTATAATATCATCAAATGGCAGATTAGAAGAAGCGATCGAAAATACATGCAATAAGGCAAACCAACTCATTGGACAAATGGCACCAATACTAAAGAACAAACATGTATCAATAACTACTAAGAAAGCACTTAACAATACAATCTTCCTACCAACTGTATGCTACCAATGCCAAACCTGGTCAATGACAGAAAAAGATAAAAGAAGAATCACAACAGAAATGAGATTCCTGAGAAGATTACACAACGTATCAAGAAGAGATCAGAAATGAAGAAATCAGGACTAAAGTGGGGGTTATAGAAGCACTAGATTTTATTAGAAAGCAGCAAGTCAAATGGTGTGGCCATGCAAGTAAGTTACCAGTCAACAGCACACAACAACAAGCAGTGATGTACAGACCAGATGGAAACAGAGGAAGAGGCCGGCCACGTAAACATTGAACGGCGGGAATAACAGAGTCCATGGGAATATCAATACATGAAGCCCATAATTGGGGACACTCCCGCTGTTTATACTTCACCTCGACACCGCAAGGTACAAGAGGAACATGATGAGATGAAATGAGATTAGATGAGATGTTCGATTAGATAAGACCAATGACGGGTTTTCCTAATTTCCTAATCTATAACCTCAGGTAATACCACCTTATTATTCTAATACGTTTGTCTGCTAATCTGAGGCTTGTGTAGTTTTCTGTTTCCGTGACTTCTCTTCCAAACTTCAAGTGTGTGGATTTTCTTTGTACTTACTGTTAAAGCTCTAGTCTATACTATTTCACTCTGAACTTTGTTTTATTTTTCTGCTTTCGCTCGCTGCTTTGTTTTCTGATTTGTTGTATGTGATAATTTGGAGAAAGACAACATTATCCTGCCAGAGCCCTAGTTCATTAACTTTTCGGTACCCTGGCAAGTGATTTACATGCCAATAATCATCAGTCAAAGTCGATAAATATCTTAATGTGTTTAATTGCAAAAATACAATTCAATGGAATATAGTATCACAAACATCATTGTATTTAGCAATGTAAATATATAATCGCTCTCGCTGCTAGCGCACACGCAAACTATATCAGATACTCGCAGCTCTAACTAGCAATCATTTCTGTTAGCTGTTCACTCGCTCAACAAACGTTCAAACACAACTGTCCACATTCAATCCTCTGTCCTGTCTGCCCAAGTATACGCTCTGGGTTTCCTGTCATGTGGTTTATGACCGCGTGTATCGCAAGTAGTCCGTGGTGGGTAATGCGTCTCAGAATTACCTTGTCATGTCCTTCACACAGGGCTTAGTCAATCCGTCGCTGAAAGCTGTCTATGGGGTTAACCCATGTTGTCCTGTTTGTCTCTGGGCGTACTGTCCTGTCTTATACTAGCCCTTGTCCTGTCTCATGGATCTGTCGGCAGTAGGACTCTGACAATCCAAGCCACGTGAGTGTGTGGCCTATTCATGTACATTCATTTAGAGTCAACCTGTATGAGGTCAGCACATTGGAGACTGGCTACTTAGGAGCAATTCCTGAGAGCAAACAGTCTTTTGATAGCGTCCAAATTAACGTTGATTATTTGGACAAAGACTGTGCATGCCTATCAAGATTGGGGTGAAACCACTTGGAGGAAAAATATGTCACCTGTTCACATTGTCTTCATGGTGTCTGCATGAGGATAGAGATGATTTAGGACAATCGATATTCAAATAGGTTCAGGGAAGGCATTTTTATGTTCGACAGGACAGTGCGACCAGCCCTTCCGACAAGACAGAATGAATGAATTAGAAAGGGAGAGAGTAAGTGAGGTGAACTTATATGGGAAACACTCCATTACATTGGTGGAGGTGAATATGTATGTTTTGAGATATAGATGTTCTAAATGGTTTCATATATATATATATTGCATATCCTTTTACAGGACATCGCTTTCAACACCAGCATCTTTCAACTGTATGTTGATCTCTTGGCAAGATTACGCTCAGTAGTTTGCCATTGCTTTCTGAGCGGCCGGCTCACATACCCCGTAAGTTACCGATGCGATTCGAACCACTGGTGATTCTCACCGTCATCACGTTACCGACGAGAGTATACGAGATTACGCAGAAAAGTCATAACCTCTAAGCCACGAAGCCGGCATATATATATATATATATATTTTTGTA
Source organism: Cepaea hortensis (assembly GCA_963921405.1). Lineage (NCBI taxonomy): Eukaryota > Metazoa > Mollusca > Gastropoda > Stylommatophora > Helicidae > Cepaea > Cepaea hortensis. The sequence continues at coordinate 4,658,450 of OY992884.1, forward strand.
ACATGAATGTATATTATACATGAATGTATGTTTATATGAATGTATAGACATATGTGTTTTGAGATGTTTAGACGTAGCTCTCTTAGAAGATACGGACAGTCAACAACTCATATCAGGGAGTGGCTGATCCTAGTGAAGGGACCAATTCGGACTCCTTCAAACTAACAGTGAACGGCGCCTCACCGGGGGAAGCATGACCTATGTGCCCTCACAAGTTGATTTATATATACCATATTATAATCATCATCATCATATTATCATCAAGAATTGCAATAATAAACACAGTTGTTGTATATTAAACTCCGTTTGTCCGTATAAATTCTAAATGTCGATAAATGTTTGTGTAGCATAATCGAGTGCACACATTGATAGAACTGTTAGGAGGTAGGGGGGAGGGGGCGGGTTCACACATACATTCTAGAAGTAGATTTATGTCAGAGAGGTAGGTGCCTTGCCTATGCACTATGCAGCCCATAAGTAACCACATTAGTCTGCATATCTTAATTCCTCCTTTCTTACTACTGGTGATACCAAGAACAGCAAAATCTATATTATTTTCTTAAACGAGCCACTTGGCTGTTTACTTGAGTATCCAGGGACGGTGTCTTCAATCAGCATAACAGACATTTGTTCCGCGTTTTATCTCTGGGATCTGGGGTGGTTATTAGTCCATTCTGACAGAGTTAAGGGATCTCAAACTGCACCCACAATTAAACACCATAGGAGAAAATGACTTTTGACTGAATGGTTTCCCACCCGGGATCTAACACCAGCGAAATTGATGACAAGAAGATAAGGAAATAGAGGACTAGATGATTACCCCAAAACACCCGGAGACGATCACTCAATGTTCACCCTGGAGCTGGTGACCCTGCAGCATTGACAGATTGCATGTGTCGTCTTTCGTTTTCTTGTGCTTCTTTCCTTCCCTCCTTAATGCAGAACGTCGCCGTTATCTCGAGCCGACGACAAGTGTTTCTATCTCAGAACATGTCTCCTGCTTACTGAATCGCCATGTCTAATGTGTCTGCAATGACCTGTGCCCATCTTTGTGCTGGTCGACCTCTCCCTCTCTCTCAGGCACCACTGCTTCCCACAACCTACTGTGACGTGTAATATGATCAAAGTTGTTTAGTTGTCGAGACACAATTCTTCTGATCAATTAGTTGTGTTTCCATGTCCAGCGTTGTTTCATTGCACTGTTTGAGAAAAGGGCCGTGTCGTCTGCGTGTCTGCTTTCTGAATGGGCCAACATTTCGTCCGGTCTGATCAGTTTTGATGTTCCTCGCAACATTCTCTGCCTGTATATTGCACAGATTAATGGGATAATGCAGTCGTCTTACTCTCCTTCACCCTAGATACGACAGATAATATCATCCACAAATAGAGAGAGAGAGAGAGAGCTATGATAGGTCATGACCTCCGCTGCAAGTATGTGCGCGTGAGTGTGCATGTTTCTGTGTGCGCATATATATATATATATATATATATATATATATATATATATATATATATATATATATATCATCATCATCATTGGCACCTTTCCGTCTTGATAGACGATAGTTTGGTATATTGTGCTTCAAAAAGGCTTAATAACTACGATCCATGGCGGTGGCGAGTGTGGCTGGTAAGGCCAATTCTTGCTGCAAATGTTTGCCCACAATAGGTGCATGTGAAAACATGGTCATTTCCACCATTGTGCACCATCTTACGTCTCTCACGCTCTGTGTGTGCTTTATCTGCAATCATTTTCTCCTTTGTCTTTATTCCATTTCTGATAGTTGCCCTCCATGCAACACGTTCAGCGGCGACTTACTCCCAATGTGCATTATCAATGCTTGTATCAATCATGTCCCGCTTACACACATCTTTGTATCGTAGTAGAGGCCGACCCTGAGATCTCCTACCCGTCTGTAATTCACCAAAAAAGATGTCCTTTGGTATTCTACCATCATCCATCCTCCTAACGTGTCATATCCATCTAAGTCTACGAAGACTGAGCATGGAATACACCGTCACACAACCTGATCTTTCCAATACTTCAGTATTTGTGATTTTGTCTTGCCACTTAATACCAAGTATTCTTCGCAGACACCGCATATGAAAGCTGTTTAAACGTTTCTCTTGGCGTGAGTAAGTTGTCCAGGTTTCACTGCCATAAAGAAGAGTACTAAGGACACAGGCTCGGTAGACGAGGACTTTTGTTTTGGCAGTAAGCTTCCTGTTCTCCCAGACTCTTTTTGCTAACATGTTCATTGTTGTTGCTGCCTTACCAATCCTGGTGTTGGTTTCCTGATCGAGGGATAATTTGCTATTTACCTCTGATCCTAGATATGTAAAATGGTCTACTATCTCCAGTTCGGCGTCGTCAATAAAGATTGATGGTACACCATGTGCACCTTGTGACATAATCTGTGTCTTCTTTTTGTTAAATGTTAAACCAAATTCAGAACAAGCATTGGAGAATGCAGATAATAGATGTTGTAATTCTTCCTCAGAGTGGGTCGTAATCGCAGCATCATCCGCAAAAAGCAACTCTCTGAATAGTACCCTGCTAATTTTGGTCTTGGCCTTCAGTCTCTGAGCATTATAGAGGGCACCATCTGAGCGTGAGTGAATGTATATACCGTCATCCTGATCACGAAAGGCATATTTCAGTAGAAGTGAAAAGTATATCCCAAAGAGGGTGGGGGCTAGTACACAACCTTGCTTAACTCCACTCTTGATTATACCCTTCATGCCGGTGTGGCACGATTCCACAATGGACAGAAGAGTTGGTGGGCAGCCAATCTTCTTTAGTGCTTTGAACAGACCCTCACGACTGACCAAATCGAATGCCTTTGTGAGGTCGATGAAGGCAATAAACAGTGGCTGATTTTGTTCCCGGCATTTTTCTTGCATCTGTCGCAATGAGAATATCATATCAATGGTAGACCGGTTCTGACGGAAGCCGCACTGTGATTCGGGGTAGACTTGATCTCCCAGGACTTGAAGTCTGTGCAGGACAATTCTGGCAAATACTTTCCCAACAATACACATAAGTGAGATACCCCTATAGTTGTTACAGTCGCTCCGATCTCCCTTGTTCTTGTACAGCGTTATGATGTTTGAATCTTTGAAATCCTGTGGGACTTGTCCTTCTCGCCAGCATAGCTCTATTAGCTGGTAGATCTGTAGAGTGAGTGTGTCTTGTCCACTCCTGATTACCTCTATTGGAATCCCATCCTTACCTGGAGCCTTGCCAGATGCAAGCTCATTTATAGCACACTTAACTTCTGTTATAGTGGGAAGTGTGTCCAGGTGGTCAAGAGTTGGCAGGGCCTCTATGGCGTTGAGGGCATCATCCGCTAGCTTGGTCTCACTTGAGTAAAGCTCTAAATAGTGCTCGACCCATCTAGTGTGTTGGTGGGGGATGTGTGAATGATGTGTGGGTGGAGGGTATGTTTGTGGTGGTATGGGTGGAGGATAGTGTGTGGTGTGGGGGTTGTGTGTGATGGGTGCGGGGAATGTGCGTATGGGTGGGGTATATGTGTGGGTGAGTAGGGGATTGTGGTGGTTGGGGGAAGTATGTGGGGGTGTGTGGGTGGGAGATGTGTGTGTGTGGATGGGGAATGTGTGGGTGGGGGTGTGTGAGTGGCTTAGGGATGTGTAGGTGGGTGAGGGAGTTGAAAGTGTCGGGGTGGGATGTGTGAGTGGGTGGAGGATGTGTGTGGGTAGGGGTATTGTGATCGAGAGATGTTTGGTTGGGGGTGGGTGGGTGGGGGTGTGTGGGTGCGTAGTGGAGGATGTATGCGTGAGTGAGTGTGTGGACGGGTAGGGAATGCGTGTGTGGGTGGGGAGAGGTGTTGGTTGGGGATATTGTGTGGGTGAGGTATGTGTGTGTGGGTGGGGGATTTTTGTGGTGTGTGAGTAGGGGTATGTGGGGTGGATGGGTAAGGGTATCTGTGTGGGTCTGGGTGGGAATATTGTGTGGTATCTGGGTGGGGGATATGTGTGTGGTGTGTAAGTGGGGATGTGTTGGTGAGGGATATGTGTGCGTGTGGTGCGTGGGTTGGGAATAGTGCGTGGTAGGGGTGTATGTGATGTGCGGGTGGGGGATTGTGTGGTGGGGGATTAGGTTATGGCCTGTGTGGGTGGGTGGAAGTTGTATGTGTGGGTGGTGGGGTGTGTGTGAGTGGATTGGGGATGTATGGGTGGTTAGGGAGATGTGTGGGGGGGGGTAGGGACATGTCAGTTGGTGGGGATGTGTGTGTATGGTTTGGGGATGTGTGAGTGGATGTGTGGGTTGGTGGGGGATTGTGTGCATGGGTTGGGAATATGTTGTCGATGGAGATGTGGCTGGGGGATGGGTGGTTTGAGGTGTGGGTGGGGAGAGGATGTGTGGGTTAGGATGTGTATGTGGATGGGCGTGGGATGTGTGGGTTGGTGGGGGAATGTTTGTGGGTGGCGAGTGTGTTTTGGTTGGGGGATCAGGTGAGGGCAGTGTGTGCGGGTGGGGGATGTGCGGGAGGAGGATGGGTCGGTTGGTGGGGTATGTATGTGTCCCTTGGTGTGCGTGTGTGTAGGTAGGTGGGGGTGTGTATGTGTCCCTTGGTGCGCGTGTGTGTTGGTAGGTGGGGGTGTTGTGTGGGTGGGGTGATGTATGGATAGGTGGGAGATGGGCTTCATAACATGGTAATTAGCCTTGTTTATGTTTACAACATTCATTTCACAATGTTTATTTTTCTTCCTATGTAAATGTATAATGCTGATGATGAACGAAAGACGAGTGATTAGAAGGGCCAAATGTAAGACGGGCCTGCGCGCCCAATTTGTGACCCTAATAACGTTGATTTGATTTGATTTGATTTATCCATCTGCTGTTTCTTATCAGTGATGATTTCTCCAGTCAAGGTTTTCAGCGGTGCACTTCTTTTGATCATTGGACCACAGGCTTTCTTTATCCCTTCATACATGCTTCTGATGTTTCCCTTATCACTTGCGATTTGAATGGACTCACATAACTTGATCCAATAGTCATTCGTACACTGCCTGGCAGCCTTTTGTACATCCTTCCTCGCTTGCTTCAGCTCATTCAGAGTGTTACGCGTTGGTCTTTCCTTGTTTCTTAAGAGAGCTATCTTCTTTTTATCAATCAAGGGCTGCAGTAGCTGGCTGTTTGCCGCAAACCAGTCCTGCATCTTATGATCCACAGTGCCGTAAACCGCTACGCTGTTTTATAAATAGTTTCCTTAAGTTTACTCCATTTATCATTTACTATACAATTTTCTGATGTATCATTGAAAGCGTCTTCAAGTTGCTGTTGAAATTCAAAGCACTTTCCAGGATCGTGAGTGTTAGTAATATATATATATATGCACGCAATATTTGGCGCACCTGTGTTTCAACAATTAAACATTGTTCTTCCTATATTTCGTATTATATTCTCATCCTAACTCTTTGCATAATGATACATCAAAAAATATCTCTGACATGGCACATGAAGACCGGGGAAGATGATGATTGAGACAGATGAAAACATAGGCAGATGAAGACAGAGGCAGATGAAGACAGAGACGGATGAAGACAGAAACACATGTCTAAACAGCTACACAACTCACACTAATTTAAGCCATGCCAAGTTCATCAACTGTAGACATACATGGAGCGTGGTGATAACTTATGCCTGCACTACGCCAAGCTAACACTGTTAGATTTGGACACTGGTTATTACCCCTTGCTGTGTTGACTGTTTACAGTTGGGCCAGATGGCAAAGAAGACGAATGGCTTGACACGTTCAAAACTGATCTGACAGTCATGTTGTCCTTGGAGATCGTTAGCGGTGAAAGACTTAATACTGTTCGCGCCGAAATCGACAGATCTGTGTGGAATAATTATGAGAAGTTTGCAGCTGTCATCGCCAGCATCTTTAATTGTGTTATGAGTATCTATTGCCTGTTTATTCCTCACATATTTATTGTATGCGCAGTTGTAAACAACTATTGTATACACTATATTAACTAACTATTGTATGCACTATAGTACCTGGCTATTGTATGTATTATTGCAACTGACTTGCACTACTGGAACAGATTACATCCACTGTTTGAAATAACTGGCGTATCCACAATTGTAAATGACTATTGAATGCATTGATGTAACTGACAATTGTATCAACTGCTGTAACTGACTATTGTATCCACTGCTGTAACGGACTGTTGTATCCACTGTTGTAACTACATCTTGTAGTCACTATAGTATTCACTATTCTATATGACTAGTATATACACCTTTCTCCGTAATCCCTTATATTCTCGTGAGTAACGCAGCTGGCGAGAATCAGTAGCGGTTCGCACAGAAAGCAATGGCAAACTACTGAGCATAATCTTACCTAGTACATCAACAGCAGCTGAAAAATGTTGGTGTTGACTGCAACGACCTGTAAGGGGTATGCAAAATAAAATAAATAAATAAATAAAAAGTATATCCACTGATGTAACTGACTACTGTGTTCACTATTGTATTCACACTTTTATCCAATATTGTGTCAACTATTGTATCCACTATTGTATTCACTATTGTAAGTGACTTTTGTATTTACATTTGATTCACTATTGTACATTGGGGGACGATGCATCAATAACATTAGATATGCAGATGATACAGTCTTGATTGCAGACAATGAACAGGACCTGCAAAATTTAGTAGATGCGATTGTTACACACAGTGAACAACTAGGGTTAGAATTAAATTGTAAAAAGACACAGATTATGGTCGTCACTAGGAAGAACGAGATACCACAATGTAATATACAAGTAAATGGGAATATTCTTCAACAAGTGAGCAGGTACAATTATCTCGGATCAGTAATAACATCTGATGGGAGATGCCTTGAAGAGATTAGAACAAGAATCGCCATGGCAAAAGTAGCCTTTAGCAAGATGAAAAACATATTGACCAATAAAAAGATGTCAATTGAAACGAGAAAAAGAGTGTTGAGATGCTACATTGAACCTGTACTTTTGTATGGATGTGAAGCGTGGACAATGAGCAGTCAGGCTGAAAAACATCTGATGGCTGTAGAGATGTGGTTTCTGAGGAAAATGCAAACAATACCATGGACAACCAGAAAGACCAATGAACAAGTTCTTCCAGAAACAAATGAAGATCGTAAATTGATTAGAGATATTAGACTCAGACAGTCAAAATTTTTTGGGCATGTTATGAGAAGAAATGGATTGGAGAATTTGGTGACAACTGGTAAGATCGAGGGGAACAGACCAAGGGGAAGACCTAGAAGCAAGTACCTGGATGGCTTGGCCTTGTGGCATGGTCGAGACAGAAACACGGAGCTGATCCACGACTCTGGTGATCGAGTGAGATGGCAGAACATGACCGCCCACGCTTACCGGCATGGCACATGATGGATGGATGGATTGTATGTTGTACAATAATCAGTTAGAATAGTGAATACAATAGTGAATGCCCCAGCGAATACAGACGTCATTTACTATAGTGAATACAACAGTGAATACAATAGTGGATACAATAGTGAATACAATAGTGAATACAATAGGTAACACCATATCAGGATACAGTAGTCAATACGTAGTGGTTACAATGGTGGATACAATAGTGAATAGAATAGTGAATATAATAGTGGATACAATAGTGAATACAATAGTCGATACCATATCTGGATACAGTAGTGAATACAATAGTGGTTACAATGGTGGATACAATAGTGAATAGAATAGTGAATATAATAGTGGATACCATATCATGATACAATAGTTAATATAACAGTGGATATAATAGTGAATAGAATAGCGATTACAATAGTGGATACAATAGTGGATACAATAGTGGATACACTACATATACAATAGTGGAAAGAATAGTGGATATACAATAATGGATATTAAAATGATGCAATGTTGGATACAACAGTGAATACAATAGTGGATATGTCACAAAATAAAACACCGCGTTTGACCAGCTGATTACTATAAGAGGATTTCTGATTAAACGGACTATCTGCTAAGCGACAATTGTTTCAACTAATACAGAGAAAACATTCATGGTTGTGGCTGCACGTGTTCACAAACAGGTCGGGCATAAATAACAGCTGTACTTGTACATCTGGTCAGCAAAAATAGGAACATTCGGAAGTGAGATGAATGCATACATCGCTTTGACAGTGTCAACAGTCAGAGACAACCGGAATTGGCAGCTAGGGACAGGAAACAGTCCATCTGTCAATTAGAGTTTCCCGACATCAAACAGAAATGGCAGCGGTGATTGTCACCAGTCGACAGAAGATTGACGGCTGGTTATCGGCAACTGTTGTTGGGAGTATACAGGAACTCGCTGGCTTGTTTTGGGAATCTAAACAACTGATGACAACTCTGACATTGATGGAGCCAGGGAAAATAGATTCTTGATAATGGATGATATGCCCAAATAACACCTGCAGGACGTCAACCATGTCACGTGACCAATTTTAGGGGTTTGCCAGAAAACCATGATTGGAGAGGACAGTTGAACTCAAACCTTGGATTTTAGCGGACGTGCTTCGGCACTGCGGTTCTATTGGAATAATGCCTACCGTGCGCTTATTAGTGGATTTAATGGTTCACGTGCCTGTCATGGCAATTTGTAGATGTGATTTGTTAGACTGCAGTGTTGCCTAAGGTAGTATACTATGTAATTAGTCCTAATTAATTTAGGCGGTAGCATGGTGAAAACTAAAGTAGTGAAGTGATATTGGCTCTGCTAGGGTGAATAGAATACTGAGGTTGCCCTCTGTTTATTGGTCTTTCCTTATCATAGCCTGATTCGGACGTAGGTGAGAAGCTATAAGGCTCTCTGGCAGAGTAGTTAGCTGTAAAGTAACAGAGCAGGGTAATAAGCTTACACCCAGCCGGTAGGATCAGTGACTAGTGCTCTCACATGATGTGTTGGTTTTCCCACAGGTTCCCCACCAGTTACTAGGAAACTCAACACTGGTTTTGAAGAAGTACACTCCAATTGGATGACCACCAGTTGGACTCTAAAATGATTCTTACGGAAAAGGAATAACGTCCGAGAAGAAAGATGGTATATGTTTACGCTGGACTCATACTCAGAAGGGTTCACCATGGCATGGCCCAGAAGAGCCAGCTAATATAACGACTCCTGCGTGGTATGGTTCACATAGGATGGGTGATGATTGTTGATATATCACACATCAGACAAACATTGTTTAAGGAACGAGAACATTAACGGATAAGTCACATCGTGTGCTAGATTCCAGTGTAATATTACATATGACATATACTTGAACCTATATGAACACTAGTTAGGATCAAGTGTAGAAACATTAACAGTAAAACCTAAATACACTACAAAGGATTTGTGCATTCTTTAGGACCGATAGGAACTTACAAAGTTAGTTGGCAACCAGTCCGTAATCAATCTGTACTTACAAACAGTATCTATTTCGGATGATCATGAAGATGGATTACCAGGTGGCTACCGATGACAGTCAGTATCCGGCAAGAGGGTTTCGACACCGGGTGAGGTGCACTGGTTATGATTTAATGTGCTGTGGTGTGCCCTTGCAATGAAGAACTGACTATGCTATTATCTGAAAGTCCGATCATACACACATTATAGAACACATCACACATTTTCTTCGCATACACGCCTTACGTACATTACACATTTTTCTTTTAATAAATTAATCTTTATTAATTTTTAGAAGCAAGAGTTGTTGAATATGTTGCGTTGGGGAAGTATGAGAGGGGGGCATAGTACGACAGTGAGAGAGTGATAGGGAAAGGTGTCCATAGGCTGATGGAGTGTGTTGGACGGAAGCTGGTGGATTCTCCAAGATACTGATGAGGGATAAAATATTATAATGTGGGTATTGGCTCTCCTCACTCCAGGGACGACACTTTAAAGGAGGACACGACAGGATACAATATTGAAAACAATAGTGGATTCAATAACCTAAGGGGCGTTCATTTGAAATCCGTTCGTGTCGCACAGCGCGTAATTGCGTAAGTTGAACATGATCATGTCATAGTGATATGATAAATACTGACCAATGAATAAAAGAGCACGTGCTTATCGTCCCACGATGCATAGGTTCTGTTTCTGACCATTGAGAAAATGGTCGTGTTGATCCAAAATCCGTCCAAAGAAGCTCAAAGGGCGGTGATTCAGTTTCTTTCATATGAAGGATGTCGACCTCTGGACATTCATTGAAGAATGCAGGCAGCGTACGGTAACAAATGTATGTCGAAGACAACAGTGACAGACGCACGAAAGTTTCGGAAATGACGTCAGTTCACGACATATCTTTGACGGCCGGGTCAAGCGCTTATTGTTGCAACAGAAAACAACTATCGCCAAAATTGATGCAGCAGTACAGATGAACGTTCGTCGAAGCATACATTCGCTAGCGAAAGAATTTGATGTGTCAATTGGGACAATTCAAAAGGTCGTTCGTAAGAAACTGCAATATCGGAAGGTGTGTTCACAGTGGGTTCAACGGATGATGACCGACCACCAAAAAGAGGACGCATGGGATGGTGTTTGAACCATTTGCTGCGCTACAGAGTGGAGGGTGATGCATTTCTCTTCTGCATAGTGGCAGGCGATGAATCATGGTGTCACCACTTTGAGCCGAGCAGCAAAAGAGAGAGCATGCAATGGAAGCATGCTGGATCACCAAAAGCCTAAACATTTAAGTTACAGGTTTTCGCTGGTAAGGTTATGCTGACCGCATTTTTTGACAATGAAGGCTTATTGTTGGCGGACTTTAAAGAACCTGATGTTAACGTCAACTCTACCCACTACTTGCAAACACTAGACAAGCTGCAAAAAGCCATCAAGAATAAACGACCTGGCATGCTTTCTGGCGGTGTGATTTTGTAGCACGATAATGCTCGTCCGCATGTCGGAAAGATTGTGTAGGAAGCATTAGCAAGGAAGAAGTGGGAGATTCTGCAACATCCAGCCTATAGTCCTGATTTGTCACCATGTGATTTTCATTTGTTCGGACCTCCAAAATAAAGCTCCAAAGGGGCAACGATTTCACACAGATGCAGATGAAATGAACGCGGTAAACACTTGGTTCAGTGAGAAACCACAATCTATTTTTGCGGACGGCATTCACCGCCTACCTAAGCAATGGGATGCTTGCCTGAATGCCTACGGCGACTTCTTCTGACCAACTCATGGTGCATACTTCATTCAAAATGAATGCTTTGTTTAATTCTACCACACCTGTTACTATTTCTTTCATGCTTTTGTAATAAAGCCATTGGAACGGGGTTCAAATGAACGTCCCTAATAGATACAATAGACTTCTGTTTTCACTATTGTATCCACTATTGTATTCATTGTTGTATCCAATATTGTATCATTTTAATACCCACTATTGTATCCACTATTGTATTCATTGTTGTATCCAATATTGTATCATTTTAATACCCACTATTGTATCCACTATTGTATTCATTGTTTATCCAATATTTTATCATTTTAATACCCAGTACTGAATCCACTATTGTATTCATTGTTGTATCCAATATTGTATCATTTTAATACCCACTACTGTATCCACTATTGTATTCATTGTTGTATCCAATATTGTATCATTTTAATACCCACTATTGTATCCACTATTGTATTCATTGTTGTATCCAATATTGTATCATTTTAATACCCACTATTGTATCCACTATTGTATTCATTGTTGTATCTAATATTGTATCATTTTAATACCCACTATTGTATCCACTATTGTATTCATTGTTGTATCCAATATTGTATCATTTTAATACCCACTATTATATCTACTATTGTATTCATTGTTGTATCCAATATTGCATCATTTTAATACCCACTATTGTATCCACTATTGTATTCATTGTTGTATCCAATATTGTATCATTTTAATACCCACTATTGTATCCACTATTGCATTCATTGTTGTATCCAATATTGTATCATTTTAATACCCACTATTGTATCCACTATTGTATTCATTGTTGTATTCAATATTGTATCATTTTAATACCCACTATTGTATCCACTATTGTATTCATTGTTGTATCCAATATGGTATCATTTTAATACCCACTATTGTATCCACTATTGTATTCATTGTTGTATCCAATATTGTATCATTTTAATACCCACTATTGTATCCACTATTGTATTCATTGTTGTATCCAATATTGTATCATTTTAATACCCACTATTGTATCCACTATTGTATTCACTATTGTAACTTATTATTGTATCTCATCATCTCATCTCATCTTCATCTCATCTCATCATGATCATCTTTGACTTTGCAGTGTCGAGGTGAAGTATAAACAGCGGAAGAGTGCCTGCTTATGGGCTTCATGTATCGATATTCCCATGGACTCTGTTATTTCATGCGGCCATCTTTTACGTGGTGGGCCTCTCCCTCTGCTTCCCTCTGGTCTGTACACCATTGCTTGTTGTCATTGGGACAGGCGATAGTTTGTTACACTGCTTCAAAAAGTATAATAACCACAACCCATGGCGGTAGCGAATGTGACTGATAAGGCCAATTCGCGCTGTAAATGTTCGTTCACAGTGGGTGCATGTGAACACAAAGTCATTTCCACCATCATACGCCATCTTGTGTCTCGCACGCTCGGTGTGTGACTTTTCTGCAATCATTTTCTCCTTTGTCTTTATTCCATTTCTGATGTTTGCCCTCCATGCAACACGTTCAGTGGCGACTTGCTCCCAATGTGCATTATCAATGCCTGTATCAATCATGTCCCGCTTACACACATCTTTATATCGTAGTAGAGGCCGATCCTGAGATCTCCTCAATTGTGTTTACATTTTGTGTTAGTGATTAGTTAAATTTTAGTAAAGGAACTGTGTTAACTTGTGTATTAGATTATAATGGTTTGATTAATGGAAATTAGTGCTTATGTAGATCAACCTATGACAAAATAATACATTAATAATTTCGAACTTAGAGCACATGCAGATATTAATTAGTGTAAGGTTATAATTAAGTTGCTTGATGTTCCTAAATGTTAGGATAGATATAGGAACTGTTCTGATATTCTAAGATAGTATCGTATCAAAAGATTAATGAATTTAGGAATTCGCATAATAATAGTGATTGTGTTGTGAAACTTCTTTTTCTTCTTCTCTCGTTCGCTTGAAATATGTCTATAGCTGCAATGTTGACTCTTGTATGAATCTACCAGTCTTTTTTAGTTCACTCAGCGGTCCATAGAGTTTATCTTCCTCTGTTGTCTCTCTAGGCCAGAGAAAAACAAAGAACTATAAACGGAAATACTGCAAATATAATATATGACACCACGAAAAAACGCCAAACACGGATAAAGAAAATAACATGTTGGCGGAACTCATTGGACAAATGGCACCAATATTAAAGAACAAACATGTAGGGCCTATCAATAACTACAAAGAAAGCACTTTAAAACACAATCTTCCTACCAACACTATGTTACCAATGCCAAACCTGGACAATGACAGAGAAAGGGAAAAGAAACATCACAACAACAGAAATGAGATTCCTGAGAAGAATACACAATGTATCAAGAAGAGATAAGATCAGAAATGAAGAAATCAGGACTAAAGTGGGGGTTACAGCTGCACTAGATTTTATTAGAAAGCAGCAAGTCAAATGGTTTGGCCATGCAAGTAGGTTACCAACTAACAGTATACCACAACAAGCAATGATGTACAGACCAGAGGGAAACAGAGGAAGCGGCCGACCACGTAAACGATGGACGCAGGGAATAACAGAGTCCATGGGAATATCGATACATGAAGCTCATCAGCGGGCACTATCCCGTTGTTTATACTTCACCTCGATACCGCACGGTACAAGAGGAACATGATGCGATGAGATGAGATGACATGCGTATTATAAATATTTAGGCGGGCGAGTCAATAAGTAAGCCACACAGTTCTGTGGAAAGGCAGGTAAATGTAGTTGGTGTTTTCTACAGATGTCATTAGGTTACAGCAACATCGAACTTTATATTCCCGTTCGTCAGGTGGCGCTATGTGTCTCATGCGCATGCGCAGTGCATAAACAAAACGGCGACTGTACTTACGGAGTGTACACCCAAAGAGAATCGTGCTGCTGTGCGTTGTTTTGGACAAAAGTACTGCCTGCAAAGGACATTCATAAGGAAATGGTTCCTGTTTATGCTGACAAATGTTTGTCCCATAAAGCGATGCATAGCTGGGTAGAAAAATTATCTCCAAGCCGCTCCAAAAATTCAAAGTTACACCATCAGGAGGGAAAGGTATGCTGACATTGTTCTGGGATTGTCAAGGCGTGCTTTTAACCGATGTCAAGAAGAAAGGTGACAATGTGAATTCTGAATCGTACCGTGAAGTTCTATCGATGTTTCTTGAAGCAATTCGAAGGAAACGTCCAGGCTGCTTACTAGAGGAGTGTTGCTTCTTCATGACAATGCTAGACCACATACGACTCGATTAACTCAGGAGAAAATTAACCAACTAAGGTGGGAAGTTCTGGAACATCCATTTTACAGCCCCGACCTAGCCCCTAGCGATGTCCACCTATTTGGTCCACTAAAAACCCACCTTGGCGGAAGACATTTCGCGAAGGACGCCGAAGTTGAATGTGAAGTGAAAAAGTGGTTTAGAAAACAGAGCACGCAGTTCTATTGAACCGCTTTGGGAGGACTGATAAAATGATGGGATAAATGCATCAATGATGGTGAAAATTACGTTGAGAAATAAAGGGACAATGTATGTACACAAATAAATCGGCTTCAAGTTGTTATCATATTTAGTTACTTTTCTACACTCATTTATGACTTACTTATTGACTTCCTCTCGTAAGTTAAATAGAATCTCAAATCGAACAATATTATATATTGGCGTAATTATTATTTGAAATTAGGTACTTAACAGAAAAGGAAATATTGATTCGTTGACATTGTTAATTTTGAACTTGATATTAATAATTAAGTTCAGGTTTTTGGAATTGCATATACATACATAAAATATGTTGCTGTCTTAGAATAGAATTATATTTATATATTAATGAATGGATCAGTTTGCATAAGAATTAATTATTTAAATTTTATAATCAATGGATTGTTGTAATTATTTTATAAAATTATACTTTCACATTTGCATGATAACATCTAACATCTTGAAGGTTCGGCTTATCACTGTTGTGCGTTATGTGTTGTATTTTCGTCAATAGTACATAGCAGGGGAGAGCGATTTAGGTATGATTTCAGGAAACATTGGTTTGTATTTTATGTTCAATCAATATTTTTATTGCATTGAAAAAGTTATTTGAATTATTATCATGATTTCTTGCGTGCTATACAATTAATTGAGCATAACATCGCTATTCTTTTGAAAGCAAGTATAATTTCAGCTACAATTATCACGGATACACGGAGACTGACATCCAGTAAAGAGGTACAATGTGGGCTGAACGGACAGTCAGTGATTTCCCTAACCCGAGGGACTGTCATACTATACAGTACCAAGACAAGAGTAAGATCTCCGAGGTAAGGATGTGTCGTACTATGCACTAACCGCTGCGGTATAATAAGGAATAAAGAAGATAAGAATTATCCTTAAAGAATGGAAGACTATTTATGAAATTAAAAAAAACGAATTAGTAACACAACATAAACAAAGATTATTGTTTGTTGAGGAGAAAAGACTTTCCTATTGGGCTGATTCGCTAACAAAGTATATAGTGACTAAAGGTTAAAGCCAGATAGCTAATGATGATATTATAGGTACTAATTTAGGTAACCAGATAGAAATATCGTCGTAATAGTACCAATAGCATTGGTTGAGCATAGTCATAAACTAGCATTCTACACTGCATTCAGAGATGTAAGTGGATGCTATGATGGAGCGTTTGACTTGCGGAGACATAACAATGTCAAATCGATGTAAGTGTTAACGAGGAACTTATCGTAAGTCATATAAAGAGGATGCAGATCTGCTCGGCTGCAGAATTCGATATAAAGCATTTGAACACTTAAAGGTTCTATCACATAGTTAACACAGATATTAATGGGTTGCATTTGTTAGTTGCATGATGAAATTCTGTGTTCAAGACAATAACAGTTCAATCAATGATTGTTATTTACTAACACAATTACTTGATTGATTGAGTGATATTGAAATAATGGTTATTCAATCGATTCATTATGTTCTTATCATCATGATTGATTGATTAATTGAATAATTGATTGATAAATTAGATATTTAAAATTAAAGTGTGTGTGTGTGTATATATATATATATATATATATATATATATATATATATATATATATATATATATATATATATATATATATATATATATACATGTGTGTGTGTGTATATATATAATTATTATTGCATTTCATTTGAATAACTATTAGAACTAATTTCGTTACATTGTGATTTGATTTAAAAAAGAAAGGGAGTTCCGAAGAAGAATGATATAATAATATTTTGAGTGATTATATTATTGTTTGATTACGTATAAATTATAATAGAGATAGTTTAGTTTAGGTTAGTCGATGGATCAACATCACGGCACACGGGTGCAACCCATACTTGCTCCGTTCGCCTCCTAACTCAAACCTGAGTCTGGAGAAACTAAGCTCAGTGCACGAACTCCGTAGCACCGGCGAGGATCCTGAAATACTTTGGGTAGATTCTTAACTCGAAATTTTGCCAGGGCAGCACCGTTAGGCTACTCTATTTTGATTTCCAACTGCCAGGGAATTTTTTACGAGCGCAACAATACACACGGGCGTCCGATCTCACTACCCAGCGACCAGCGGCAATTTTATTTCTAAAAGTCCACGAGAAAAAATCCCGGAGCGTGAACCCGGGACCTCCAGCACTCGAGGCGGACACCATACCTCAAGACCACGCAGCCCCCCAATAGAGGTAATAGAGATAGTATCATATAAATAATAATTAGAAAATATAAAAATAAGAACAACAATGGTTGATAATGAGAGTATAAAATGTATGTGATATGGTTTTCATGTAACAGGAATTTGAAGGCTACCACAATTTGGAACAGAATGGTTTTGCACATATAGGATAGGAGCGATGAACGCGATGGAATTGTCTTGAATTTACTCACTGCAATTGTATTCATTAATTATGAGCCAGGTCTACAACGACAACGTTGAAGAGGAGCATCAATGGAAGAATCATAAACAATCTTAGGCATGCTGACGATACCGTGTTACTAGCAGAAAGTGAGCAAGAGTTACAAGACCTAGTGGAACAAGTAAACAGGCACAGTGCATAATGTGGCTTAGATATTAACATCCAAAAAACAAAAACTATGATAATTAGCAGCGAAAAGGAAAGGTCACCAATGAACATCACAGTAAACGGGCACATACTAGAAAAAGTAACATGTTTCTCTTATCTTGGACATATAATAACAGATGATGGCAGCAGTGAAATGGAAATCAAAGAGAGAATAGGAATGGCCAAAACTGCTTTCAACGGCATGAAATCAGTATTAACATCTAGACAGATTAATAACGAATTAACAATGAGAATTGTCAAATGCTACGTATATTCAATGCTACTGTATGGCGCAGAAGCCTGGACATTAAACAAGCAACTAGAAAGTCGCATAGAAGCCCTGGAGATGTGGGTATACAGACGAACAGGTCATACTTAATGGAAACAAAAACAATCAAATGCAGAGGTCCTAAAAAAACTGGGAATTAAGAGAGAGTTGATCAAAGAAATAAAGAGGAGACAGGTGAAATATTTTGGCCACGTTAAAAGACATGATACGCTTATAAAAACCATAATGGAAGGCAAGGCTGAGGGCAAGTGAGCAAGAGGTAGACAACGATACAAGTGGGAGGATAACGTCAAGAGATGGACGAACATCAGCCTGACAGAATGTACAGTCAAGGCAAGAGACAGACATTGTTGGAGATCCATTGCAGCCAACCTTCATTGCGGAGACGGCACCTGATTGATTGATTGATTGTTGAAGAGGAGAGGCATCGCATACCAGACAGTCCCCATAGCGATAGCTCATAGTGACAACGTATGTAAAGGGTTCCAGACATGGTCGGTGGGAGAAGTTTAAAACCGTTATGGATGACCGAGAAAATCCTTGGAGACCTGGGACGAGGGATTTTGTCTATTGATTTGAATATAGGGAAATGAAGTTGAGAGTCGGTCAATTCATTATGGCCACCATCGAAGCTACCAACCGACACAGTGCTACATTAAAAATTAACATTGGGACAAATATGCGGAACCAATTTCACTAGACAGTTTCATATAGAGAAGAATATATATATTCATGCCATGACATTTTGTCTTTGGGTTGCATTTCCTCGCACCAGGGTAGGATATATATATATATACATACATATGTGTGTGTGTGTGTGTGGTGTGTGTGTGTGTGTGTGTGTGTGTGTGTGTGTTTCATAGCAACATACAATGAAACAGACTTATGAGAATTGTTGACTTATGTTACAGATAAACATAATAGAGTGAAGGGAAATGTATTAAGATGACACGTGTTTGCAACATTTAAAATGGAATATTTACAGTTTCTTGTGTTTTTCAGATTTCAAGATAACAGACATTCAAGACTAGTTATAGATTATAATCTTGATGTAGATATGTGTAATGCAATACCAATTAAGTACTTAGGTTACAATTTCAGAATATTATGTACACCTGAGAAAAGATAATAGAAAAATGTTGGGTTGAGCCCAACATTGTTGCAAGCCCACCCCGTAAACTGACATGATGGAGTTTATATAGTTGTAGACCATGGCAGGATTGTAGATAAAGCGCGGTCTGCAAAGTCACACGCCGCGAGAGTTGGTCACTAATGCGTGAAAGCGCTCAGAACGTTTTGATTGATTGATTTATTTATTTATTGATTTAGGAACCGACATCACAGCATTCGGGACATTCCCATAAGCGCTCCGTCCCCATCCTCAGCAGCCAGCGAAGAGTTCCAACACTAATAGTTCCAGTAGCAATCTGATTATATGTCCGTCTCGCCTTTCCTCCGAGCGCCGAGCGTCGGCCAGATCCCCTCGTCACACCTCGCTGTCTCATTCTTGCCAGACTATGGTGATCCATTTGCTCCTCCGAGGTGTACACGTGCTCCCACAAGGCCGCAACCACGTCTGCCTTGTCATGCATCAATACTCCACTAAGTTTTGCCGAGCCAGCCAATCTGTCCGCCTGTTCATTCCCCAGCACACCGGCATGCCAAGGAGAAAAGATCTATGTGATGCTTACTACCCGTGACCTCCGAAGGGAAGCAAGCCACTCTGCACGAAGCTTGCCTGTTCTCAACCTTCTCAGCATGCTTTCTGAGTCAGTTACAATCACAATGTGTGTATGTATCGTGTTTTCTATCCAGCGGAAAGCTGCACTGACCGCCTCCACCTCCATTCTTAAGCTAGATGTAGTGTTATCATACGCCAGGCTCTCCTGCACCAAACGCTGACCATTAGTTTTTGCCAAGAACCCTCAGGCACTTCTCCTACCTCTCAACACTGACCCATCCGTGTAGATAATCACATCACCCGGGCAAGAATTTTCCTGAATTAGTTGCTGAATTTGCGAAAGGACAAAACGTTACCTTCAAATCAGTTGGGGTTGAGTTATTGTCGAGTTTAGACGTGGTTCCTGGCTCCGTAGCACGGCCATACAATGTGCCTGTACATTATTAGTTAGGTTTATAGTCGTTGTGTATTCTCTAAGTGTTAGTATGAGCGGTGAGCGCGTATAAATGACATTGTTTTATATATGACAGTATTGACACTACTTAGAGATTATAAGCAAGTGGAAACAGTGTCCGTGTGATGTTCTTGTGGAAATGTTGAGTTCTATTTCGAATAGATGATGGGTATCAAATGTACAGAGTAAGAGAGTAACCAGAGTCTATTATAATAGTAGAGATGGCGATGATTAGAAGACCAAGCCATCAATTTGAGATATCAATGAAATGGCGCAGAAGTACGCCCGCACATAGAAGAGGTGCATGTCATAGAAAAGGACGAGCTGTCCGCACATGAGTTGCTACGAACGCAAAGTCAGCAAGGGAGTAAACTCGACTATGAGGTATAAGACCATGGGTATCAACCCGAGTATTGTTGAAGCCTATATATCACCAAGTGCCAATTAAACCATACACCAGCCATGGGCGTATTATAAATAACGAGCATCCCATGGTCGTCTATAACAACATGGGGCAATATTAATAACGACCAAGAAGACTGTCGCCTGTAACGAGCGACATGTCGCCTATGGCACAATGTGGATAAGCATAATCGCTAACGCCAATCGACACGACACTTGATGGTGATGATATCGATGATGAGAATCAATGCAAAATTATATTAATGTGTTCAACCATCAGGAAAGGCTAACAAAATAAGTTCACGAAATTAAGTCATTATCATTATGTTGCGTGGTTTGTTTCCTGACATATTTCGCTGCATCTCGTAAGATGCATACTACAGAGTTATATTTCATCACCATCAAGTGCCTTACCATAATCTCTCTCCCTCTCTCTTTCTCTCTCTCTCTCTGCCTTCTTCTAGTTCTTTTTCCACAAATTCTCTACATGTTCCAGTTTGTATCTTCTCATAATATAATCACAACATGAAGACTAAGTTTCTGATGTTTGTGATAATTTATCTTCTTGACATCTTCCTTTAACATTTCCAGATTTCTAATTTTGGTTGCCCGATGAACTCCCAGCATTTTCTCTAAAAATCACATCTCCAATTCACCAAGGGATTTATTTAAAATGCCCTCGATTTGCAGCCATATGTTAGAACTGGATCCATATTGCATGTAGTATGACATAAAGTGATGAATCATATGCCGTCTGAAATTATTACCATTCACATCACTTATATTGTGTTAATGTAGAGCCTTTCTCTCTCTCTAACTCACCCGACCCCCACCTCCCCCCCCCCCCACCCAACACCATAACCACAGATTCAGAATAAAGTATGTGTGCAAAAAACTGGTTTTGCACATCTAATGTCTGGGTATCGGTACATATAGTTCATTCGTCAATATTTCGTTGATTGCAATACAGAAGTCTTCTGTCTTTGAAAACATTATGGATGCGAGTTAGTATGGATTTAATCTATATGGCAGTTAATGAGATACACACTTGATGTCATAGTTCCCGGTGAGGTTGTGTTGCTTCAAGTAGATAACATTGCCTTCTTCTCGTGTCACAAGTATAATCTCAGCTCGCTGCAGTACTCCACCAGTGGACTCCTTAAAGTACAAGGCTGGCACCTGGAACAAGTGACACTAATACGCTTATACTTGATAATCATGCGTTCAGATATCCTGACAGACAGGCAGACATAAATACAGACAGACAGACAGACAGACAGACAGACAGACAGACAGACAGACAGACAGACAGACAGACAGGCAGAACGAAGGAACGATAGAACGAAAGTCTTTATTTTCAAGGGGTTCCTTCTTCTCTATTTCATGGCATACATTCTTTCATTCAACAGACAGAAAGCAGATAGACAGACAGACAGGTAGGCAGGCAGGAAGGCAGGCAGGCAGGCAGGCAGACAGACACTGCTCTACTAAAACATTATTACAAGAAACAAATTGGAAGTTGTTGCCAAAGCCTTCGTCAGCATAGAATAAACAAACACAAACCAACACAACTACATAAAAACACTGCATGATAATATTAAGAATACTTATCTGAATCTGTATCCTTGTTTGGAGCGACCGACGCATTAGACGACTATCAGTGGATTGTATGAACAGGATGTATGGTCAGTGGATCAAAGGTAAATACCATAGGAAGCTCAGGGATTGGTTAAGCCAACCATCGGGAGGACAAGCACGAAGGGGGTGTGGGTGGAGAGGCGCCCATTCATCGAAAGGAACCAATGGGGATAGTGCTCTGTGGCAAATGTGTCACGGGCGCAGTTCGCAAATCCGCGTTTCGCGCACGAAACACTGCTTTGGTCGACCTGGATGCATATAGCACCCCGGTGGTCCTCATAGAATGGTATGAGTGCCGGAAGCTCAGAAAGCAATTACAAACGACCGAACTAACTCAAACTTGCCAAGAAATTCCAAACAGCAAAATTCATGATGGGTTTGACTGCGACGTCTTGTAAAGGATATGCAGCACCTTGTTTGGTGGACTATACAAATGCAGGGATGGGATTGTGTGGGGGTTTAGAATTGGAAGTTAAATGAAAGTGTGTTGGACATTGAGGCCGTGAGGGGAGAGTGAACCCAGCTGGAAGATAAGATGGTTTTCCAATGTCTTATTATCGCGTTCTTGGGATGCGCACGATTTGATCGTCGTGACCTGTATATCGGCCACGTCACAGTGGTAAGGACTGTTGAAGTGCATGGATGCCGGTTTCTTGGCGCTACTTTTGATATCAGAAAGGTGTTGCCTTAACCTGTAAGCTAGACGTAGACCTGTTTTTCCCGATATAGCTTATGTCACAACGTGTGCAAGTAATCGCATAGATAACGTTGCTACTTGTGCGTGAGAAACCCTCACGGATGTGGAAAGTCGTCTTAGGTAATGTCAGACTCTGTATGTGAAGGAACGAACGAACGAAAATCATTATTTTCAAAGGGTTAAGAATTTGGCACGAAGGCCCGTTTGATATTCGGGACATGTGGGCAGGCCGTACAACGTGATCGTAGACAAACCACCGTGCGAAGAAGTGGTCTGGTTTGAGGTTTGGGTAGGCAGCTATGGACCAGCACATCCCTGAGGTTACGACCACGTCGGGAAAGGGGGGTGGGGGGGGGGGCTCTGAGAAGACATCTGTTATTGGGTCTGCCTGGAGAATGAATAGATGTCTCAGGAGGATATTCCTGGCAGCAAAATTATGTAGATGGTAGGTTAGGGAGAGGACATGTCCATTATTTCGTGTTTTCTGCCTGGAGGAGAGAGCCTCGGCCCCACTGATAGCCGACAGCGGTGAAGAGCTGTAGACAGAACATTCTCACGAAGGCGGAAGAAATGCAACATTGCGTAGGCTTTTTTTTTATGGAAGTCGCTATTATCCTGAGAAAGCCGTCGGAGATGTTACAGTTGGGAGAAAGGCATAGAAACCTTACACGATATATCATACACATCTGTTTGTATAGTACTGTATGCATGTTTGATGATGTATGTAGATGTATGTACAGCTTGTATGTGCGCTCACACATATCGGTCAACCCAGTCATTAGGACGCTCTACGTTCACACATACAGAAGCACAGAAATAAGTTACATTAGTATCACCATCATACTTAGTTGCATACAGCATTACTCTTTAATATTTGTCTACTATGGCCAACCCATTCACTGGTGCCCACTCATGCATTGTACGTACATCCACTGGGACTCCTTTCCTTTCACCCTTTGCCAACCATCACATCTCCATGGCTTCCAGTTTCCCGCCTTACCCTCATGCCATCATTTCCACTCATTTACCTAGAATTTTCACTGAACCGTTACCATCCGCTACTGCTCCCTCATAACCATCAGACTCCCATGGTTGTGTATAAAAGAGGATAACGGTGGCATTCGTGTTAATAATTCAGCCAGGGATTCTGAGATAAGTAGCAACATTGTTTTCAAATTCTCATTTTCTCTTCATTGCTCTTATTTTTCTTTTTAATCGTTTTATTCTTCCCATCCCGTTCTGATGCCTTATTGCAGTCACTGGAGAATCTTCTCAGTGACTATTTGTTGTGTTTTGTGTATGTATTTGTTTGCTGATGTAGGCTAGTCACCGCAACTTCCTGTATGTTTCGTAACTCCGTTCTAGATTTAGCACGGATCGAAGAACTCTTCTATTTTGGAGGAAAATATCATCCATAGCAGCTGATGCGTTCCAGATGTACAGTGGGAAATCCGGGCAGTTTAAAATTGGTGTTTGAATTTAAGTTATGTAGTGCTAACTTAATTGAATTAACACTCAGACGGTAATCCAGTGAGTACCCCATGTTATCTACCACGGCATACCTAGCATCATACCAGTTTCTTGGAATCCCTACACGTAATAGTTAGAGGGAGGTGTTATAATATGATCATCAACGTGGCCGGTTAGAACCTTCTTTCGGACTTGGAATTATATATTTACTCTACACCGGAGGCTTTACGAGTACTTTACCTTGAAATACTTCTTCTAGATAGTCATTCAAATATCTTCATAAAAAGCTGACCCAGGTTAGCACGTTTCTTACCAGTGTTTACTTTCCTTGAAAATATTAATAATCATACTTGGTCCGGATCAACAACTCCCTTCTTACCATTACCAAATGTAATAAAGAAAGGATTGTTTACCGATAAGACACACTACTCCTAGAGTTAACTTAAGACAGAAGAATCGACATATGTTACCGTTTTAAATATACACACTCGGATAGACTATAACACATTCTCTTAAGGGACGGAGCGCTTATGGGAATGTCCCGAATGCTGTGATGTCGGTTCCTAGATCAATCAATCAATCAATCAATCTTAAGGGAAAAGGGATACAAAGATAGACAACTATCAACAATTTCTGCTATCAGTCTTCGAAGGGAACATGACCGACTGGGCATGACTAGATTAATCTAGACCTCATCATACCGTGCTGAGAGCATGATCAAGAGATTGAGGTCGATAATATGATGTGTGCTGATCCAGTTGTTGCTAGGATATAAAGTCTCATTTATTATACTTTCAGGTACTCTACTTATGTAGGGTTAACCAAGTATAATTCAAGTCATTTCAAGACTGATGAAATTCAGGTATATGTCAAGTCATCGTTTTGTTGAAATATTGTGAAATCCGATTATAATTCAAGTCTATTCCAAAGCTGAAGAAATACCACAATGTTTCAAGCCTATTTCAAGGCAATGTGGTAGACGTTATTGTAGGATACAGGGGCTGGTAAAACACCAGTTTATTTAAAGTCAGCTATCACTGCTTCCGTGTGAATTCCTGGGAATGACCCAGAAGTATTCCAAGGACATCAAGCAGGGCATCATTTGTTTGTGCATCATTAGGCTCTAGTTAAGCAGTCGAGCCAGATATTGCATCTTCACTATCATCGTCAGGTGACTGCCAGCTACACTTGTCCAAATATTGCATCTTCACTATCATCGTCAGGTGACTGCCAGCTACACTTGTCCAAATATTGCATCTTCACTATCATCGTCAGGTGACTGCCAGCTACACTTGTCCAAATATTGCATCTTCACTATCATCGTCAGGTGACTGCCAGCTACACTTGTCCAAATATTGCATCTTCACTATCATCGTCAGGTGACTGCCAGCTACACTTGTCCAAATATTGCATCTTCACTATCATCGTCAGGTCTCGCACAAAGTGACTGCCAGCTATACACTTCCAAGATCAAACTTTATTATCCTGCCTGAGTGGCATGAGGTCCCACGTCCTGTAGATAGTACAAGTGAATGACCATACCAGGTGAAGGTGTCTGTATTCTTTTTGACATTGCATTGACTGTGGATGACCAACTAGATTTCTTGGCTCTATGATCATCTAGCCAGCTGGGACTTCCCTCTGTCTACAAAACAGACATTTCTGTCTTCATATATGTGACATATTCAATTTCAGACAAGATGTCTCTAATAAAATCGTCAATTATACAGCCCACTTTAACCACACGTTGGCACTTTTCTGTATGTAGATTAGTTATGCTTTAAGGAGTCCCCTATCTTCCAAAGGCCCATAGTGGACAGCAGAGAGTCTTCATCACGGGGCAGCTAGAATCATAATTGATATACTGATAGGAGCAAGATAGCCGCCATTCACGCATATATTGCTACAATGTGAGCTGTGTATTTAGAGCTGTGTATTGCGAGCTATTAATGGAATTATGTGTTTAGTAAGTATGTCTGGTGTTGGTAATATAGACCTTCAGTGTGAATACACTTACCTTTGACAGTGTAGGTGCGGATACAGGCTGGACTCTTATATTGATCGGGGTACGGATGCCACCATCTTTTTTCACCTGCTCCCTGTCACTATAGTTGCCGTTCCAGACACAGTAAAACTCGGCCAGGTTCTGCGAGAGCTCTGGATATAATTCACAAACACATGTGTTAATTGTATGCCCCGTGCTGTATATCTTCATTATTGTACTTGTATTGTCTTACTTACAGTATATCTCACTTTATGTCTTACTAATTGAGAGAATCAAGTCCTCCGTTTTGCTGTACTAGTTCATATGTCCACTCATTGTTTTCATTTAGTAGTTTTTTTTTTGTTTTTTTTTTCTTTCTATAGTTCTCTCAGTCTGTATATGGCCATCTATATGCTGCTAATTAATTCTCACTCGGTATCTATGTATATGTATATTGTATTATCATTCTAATGGTTCTTAATATTATTCTAATAATTCTTCTGATATTGAAGATATGGAAGGAATCAACATTGGGGGACGATGCATCAATAACATTAGATATGCAGATGATACAGTCTTGATCGCAGACAATGAACAGGACCTGCAAAATTTAGTAGATGCGGTTGTTACACACAGTGAACAAATAGGGTTAGAATTAAATTGTAGAAAGACACATATTATGGTCGTCACTGTGAAGAACGAAATACCACAATGTAATATACAAGTAAATGGGAATATTCTTCAACAAGTGAATAGGTACAATTATCTCGGAACGGTAATAACATCTCATGGGAGATGCCTTGACGAGATTTGAACAAGAATTGTCATGGCAAAAGTAGCCTTTAGCAAGATGAAAAACATACTGACCAATAAAATGATGTCAATTGAAACGAGAAAAAAGTGTTGAGATGCTACATAGAACCCGTACTTTTATATGGATGTGAAGCTTGGACAATGAGCAGCCAGGCTGAAAAACCATCTGATAGCTATAGAAATTTTGTTTCTGAGGAAAATGCAAAGAATACATGGACAGCCAGAAAGATCAATGAACACGTCCTTCAAGAAACAAATGAAGATCGTAAACTGATTACAGACATTAGACGTAGACAGTAACAATTTTTTGGGCATGTAATGTGAAGAAATGATTTGGAGAACATGGTGACAACTGGCAAAATCAAGGGGAACAGACCAAGGGGAAGACCTAGAAGCAAGTACCTGGATGGCTTGGCCTTGTGGCATGGTCGAGACAGAAACACGGAACTGATCCACGACTCTGGTGATCGAGTGAGATGGCAGAACATGACCGCCCACGCTTACCTGCATGACACATGATGGATGGATTATCATTCTCCTGATTGGCTGAGGCTCCATTTGACTCTACATCTATGTCTGTTTTTGTATAGACTCATATATATTTATCTATCTCTCTATTTCTCTTCACCTGCGCCCCAGTCTCTTTATTTCTATATTTATGTCTATCTATATGTTTATTCCCAACTGCCAAATACCCTAAAGGTGAGAGGCAAAGATATTTATTATCACCGGGATTGTCCGATGTTTATTCCCAGCGTACAGTGCATCCAGGAGTCAGATAACAACACATGAGACTGAACACAGGTGACGAGAGTGTATACCATTAAGCTTACAGATTATTGATTACATTATCATTGAAAGAATAACAAAAAACACAACAATCACGACAGAAAACAACAACACACTAACGTCAGTGAAACAGCTACAATATTTGACACCAAGATAAATATTGGCTCATTTATTTATTCAGTAGCATGTCCTTTGCAGAACCTCGCTCGCATAACAACCGCCCGGAAATCTTCTCGGTTATATGCAAGATGTCCCATCTGGAGATCTGCCACGCCTCGCGTATTTCGTTGAAACAGCAATATAAGTAGGTTGCCATAGCGCTAAGAGTGTTTGGCACATGTGCTATACGTAATTGTGCTATACGTAATTGTAGTTCTGAGATGGCGTAACCCTATTAGTCATCTTCGTTTTGACGTGGCACCATATTATATATCTCTTCCTGTGCGGTCGCACTTCTGTGCCAATGTGCCATATTATATATCTCTTCCTGTGCGGTCGCACTTCTGTGCCAATGTGCCATATTATATATCTCTTCCTGTGCGGTCGCACTTCTGTGCCAATGTGCCATATTATATATCTCTTCCTGTGCGGTCGCACTTCTGTGCCAATGTGCCATATTATATATCTCTTCCTGTGCGGTCGCACTTCTGTGCCAATGTGCCATATTATATATCTCTTCCTGTGCGGTCGCACTTCTGTGCCAATGTGCCATATTATATATCTCTTCCTGTGCGGTCGCACTTCTGTGCCAATGTGCCATATTATATATCTCTTACTGTGCGGTCGCACTTCTGTGCCAATGTGCCATATTATATATCTCTTCCTGTGCAGTCGCACTTCTGTGCCAATGTGCCATATTATATATCTCTTACTGTGCGGTCGCACTTCTGTGCCAATGTGCCATATTATATATCTCTTCCTGTGCGGTCGCACTTCTGTGCCAATGTGCCATATTATATATCTCTTACTGTGCGGTCGCACTTCTGTGCCAATGTGCCATATTATATATCTCTTACTGTGCGGTCGCACTTCTGTGCCAATGTGCCATATTATATATCTCTTACTGTGCGGTCGCACTTCTGTGCCAATGTGCCATATTATATATCTCTTACTGTGCGGTCGCACTTCTGTGCCAATGTGCCATATTATATATCTCTTACTGTGCGGTCGCACTTCTGTGCCAATGTGCCATATTATATATCTCTTCCTGTGCGGTCGCACTTCTGTGCCAATGTGCCATATTATATATCTCTTACTGTGAGGTCGCATTTATGTGCCGATGTGCCATATTATACATCTCTTACTGTGCGGTCGCACTTCTGTGCCAATGTGCCATATTATATATCTCTTACTGTGCGGTCGCACTTCTGTGCCAATGTGCCATATTATATATCTCTTCCTGTGCGGTCGCACTTCTGTGCCAATGTGCCATATTATATATCTCTTACTGTGAGGTCGCATTTATGTGCCGATGTGCCATATTATACATCTCTTACTGTGCGGTCGCACTTCTGTGCCAATGTGCCATATTATATATCTCTTACTGTGCGGTCGCACTTCTGTGCCAATGTGCCATATTATATATCTCTTCCTGTGCGGTCGCACTTCTGTGCCAATGTGCCATATTATATATCTCTTACTGTGAGGTCGCATTTATGTGCCGATGTGCCATATTATACATCTCTTACTGTGCGGTCGCACTTCTGTGCCAATGTGCCATATTATATATCTCTTACTGTGCGGTCGCACTTCTGTGCCAATGTGCCATATTATATATCTCTTCCTGTGCGGTCGCACTTCTGTGCCAATGTGCCATATTATATATCTCTTACTGTGAGGTCGCATTTATGTGCCGATGTGCCATATTATACATCTCTTACTGTGCGGTCGCACTTCTGTGCCAATGTGCCATATTATATATCTCTTACTGTGAGGTCGCATTTATGTGCCGATGTGCCATATTATACATCTCTTACTGTGCGGTCGCACTTCTGTGCCAATGTGCCATATTATATATCTCTTACTGTGCGGTCGCACTTCTGTGCCAATGTGTCATATTATATATCTCTTCCTGTGCGGTCGCACTTCTGTGCCAATGTGCCATATTATATATCTCTTACTGTGAGGTCGCATTTATGTGCCGATGTGCCATATTATACATCTCTTACTGTGCGGTCGCACTTCTGTGCCAATGTGCCATATTATACATCTCTTACTGTGCGGTCGCACTTCTGTGCCAATGAACTTCTGTCTGGCAACGCCGTGGTCTTATTACTGTAGCCATTATTATATTTATCAGTTATCAGTTATAATTTGGGGCATCTTCATTTCACTCTGGACAGATCCATAGGTGCTCAGATCCTCCCCCAGTATATGCATCAGCGTTCGGTGGCTAATAGTGCCAGTTCGGTGTTGATTAACGAGGCATCTCGTTTTCCCAATGTACCTCTCGTGTCTGGCCGTGCCAATTTTTACTCCCAAGTATTTCATCCTGGACAGAGATGCGGATTCACTGACGTCAAAGTCTTCTGTTCTCGGCATGTCTTTTAGGACGCTAATAAAGTCGGTACGATCCATGGGCTGGCCATCAGCAGGGGGTGCAGAGCCAGCCAGTTTATCAGCTCGTTCATTTCCCTCGACTCCCGCATGTCCCGGGACGAAGATGAAGGTGACTTTATGGACAACAGACTTCCGCAGCGACTCAGTCCACTGTCTACGTACAGATCCAGCTTCGACCTTCTGAATAATGCTCATTGAATCACTTAGTACACACACGTTGGTATAATACTGTGATTCCAGCCATATGAAAGCCTGTGTAACTGCCATCACCTCCATCGTCATGCTGCTCGTGGTCATAGAGTGGGCACCACTGGATTCTTGAACGGTTCGGCCCGCTGAACGGGCTGTAAATGCCCACGCACTTCTCTGCTTCTTTACAACAGATCCATATGCATAGATGAGCACTTCGGGGTTGTCTGAGTGTTCATTGA